>OU383799.1:4769431-4834738 GCA_910950805.1 Acrocephalus scirpaceus scirpaceus
GATTTTCATATTGCTGTTTTCCAATAAATTTCCTTACTGAAAAATTGGAGAATTGTCCTTTATAACAATCCTAACTGGGAGCCCGCTGTGAGACACTCGTTTTGGAGATTTTAGAAAAGCTGAGGTGATAGTTAACAATAAATGTCGCTGATTTAGCTGAAATGAATAAATGAGCTTTGCTGTAATCAGTCAAAAGTTAGAGGATGGTTAAAAGGAAGTGGATTTAAAATAAGCTATCCCAGATCTAGGAACTCATTGCTTGTCAACTTTAAATTTGTGTATTATAAAAAGGAATTAATTATTATAAAGGAACTGATCAATACCCCAGGAACACAAAACAACTGCAAACCTCCTGTTTGCAGAAATCCATTGAAACATTCCTAGAAAACAGGAAACGAGGAGTTTTACCAAGGATTTATCAATCCTGCATTGAAAAGGCTGAAAATTTAGAACGAGGAAGACTCATTTTACTTCCTCCTTTTGGTGACCACTCCTCACAAAAAGACCCCCCTGACCCATTTCAGGGAACAAACTCCACATGCTTAAAATTAATTAATTAATTAATTAATTAAAAGGCTTAATTGCCTTTTTGTTAATTAGCATAGGAAGGGGAGAAGAGGAGGTGACAGGGGTATGAATGTGCATTTGTATTTTGGGTATTCAACACTTTTGTAACTAACAGAATAAAAAATTACACTTTTGTAAATAACAAAATAAAAAATTACACTTTTGTAAATAACAAAATAAAAAACTACATTTTTGTAAATAACAGAATAAAAAATTACATTTCTGTAATTACCTGTGATCTTTGCAGTGCAAATTAAGGAAATATCCCAGTAATAAACACACACTTTCTAACTTTAACTGTTAGAGAGTTTTTGTCTCAAAAATATTAGATTGATATTCATATTTTAACAAATCAGCCTCTCCAGCCCAGTTTGTCCTTTTTGGAATTAGCTGAGGGACCCCAGCTCGTGCTCCTCCTGCCCTCAGCAGGTGAATCCTTCCCTGGTTCCCCTCCATGTTCTACACAAAAACCTCCCTGAAAGCTCCCTTGGGCATCCCCCTTTTCCCAGCTGGATCTTCTGTTCCTTTGGGGCTGCTCCAGGGGGGTGTCAAAACATCTCACCCATGGCCAGGTATCAATATTAGATCAATATTCATATTTTAATAAATCTGGAGTGGAGAGGAATGGAAATGTGGCTCAGGTCAGCCTGAAAAAGGAGTTAAAAACACAGGGGAGGGATTTCAAGCCCTGCTGGGATCTCCACGTGGCTCTGTGATGATCCCGGTGCTGTTCCTCCTTCCAGGAATCTCTGCCACGCTGAGCTGGGATCCAGGGACTGGCTGTGATAAATGGCACAGCCAGGTGGGTGGAATTTGGGGAGAAAAAGCTGCAATTGTGGTTTGGTGCAGCACAGAGAGGGGCCAGGAGCATTTCTGGGGGGATTTTTGGGAGCTCCACTGGGCAGGTCCAGGTTTTCCCAGGTTTTCCCTTTAGGATTGAGGTTTTGCAAGGTCATGGATGTTTGAGGGGAAACTTTTCTCCCCTGTGCTGGCTGAGCACAGCATTTCTCCAGGCTCAGCATTTCTCCAGGCTCAGCATTTCTCCAGGCTCAGCACTTCTCCAGGCTCTCCTGGCTCCCAGCCTCTGGCTAATCCTTCCTGGAACCCGATCTGCCAGGGCTGGGGCTGGGGATGGATCCAGCCAGGCTGGAGAGGGAGCTGTGATCACATCCATGGTGCTGGAAAGGGATGGAGAAGGGAGCTGTGATCACATCCCAAAGGGGCTGGAAAAGGATGGAGAGGGAGCTGTGCTCACATCCATGGGGCTGGAAAAGGATGGACAGGGAGCTGTGCTCACATCCATGGTGCTGGAAAAGGATGGAGAGGGAGCTGTGATCACATCCATGGTGCTGGAAAGGGATGGAGAAGGGAGCTGTGATCACATCCCAAGGTGCTGGAAAAGGATGGAGAGGGAGCTGTGATCACATCCATGGTGCTGGAAAAGGATGGAGAGGGAGCTGTGCTCACATCCATGGTGCTGGAAAAGGATGGAGAGGGAGCTGTGATCACATCCATGGTGCTGGAAAAGGATGGAGAGGGAGCTGCGATCACATCCATGGTGCTGGAAAAGGATGGAGAGGGAGCTGTGATCACATCCGTGGTGCTGGAAAAGGATGGAGAGGGAGCTGTGATCACATCCATGGTGCTGGAAAAGGATGGAGAGGGAGCTGTGATCACATCCCAAAGTGCTGGAAAAGGATGGAGAGGGAGCTGCGATCACATCCATGGTGCTGGAAAAGGATGGAGAGGGAGCTGTGATCACATCCCAAAGTGCTGGAAAAGGATGGAGAGGGAGCTGTGATCACATCCATGGTGCTGGAAAAGGATGGAGAAGGGGCTGTGATCACATCCATGGTGCTGGAAAAGGATGGAGAGGGAGCTGTGATCACATCCCAAAGTGCTGGAAAAGGATGGAGAGGGAGCTGTGATCACATCCATGGTGCTGGAAAAGGCTGGAGAGGGAGCTGTGATCACATCCCAAGGTGCTGGAAAAGGATGGAGAGGGATCTGTGATCGCATCCATGGTGCTGGAAAAGGATGGAGCAGGGCTGAGATCCATCCATGGTGCTGGAAAAGGATGGAGAAGGGCTGAGATCACATCCATGGTGCTGGAAAAGGATGGAGAGGGAGCTGTGATCACATCCATGGGGCTGGAAAAGGATGGAGAGGGAGCTGTGATCACATCCATGGGGCTGGAAAAGGATGGAGCAGGGCTGAGATCCATCCCAGGGAACAGCAGCAGGGCCCTGCCTGTGCTGAGGGGGGAAATGTGGCTCTCAGAACCCACCTGTGGCACAGCAGAGCTGTCAGGGACCCCCTGAATCCAGAAAAAAGAGGAATAGAGTTAAAATTTTAAAAAAAATAAACCCAGGGAGGATGAAACACAAAACAGCCACTTCCCAGCTGTGCTCAGGACAGAAGGGAGGACCCAAAGGAACATTTTCATCCTTCACAGAGCTCCAGGGAGCCCCACGGACTCCAGAGCAGACAAGAACCAGCCTGGCTCAGGGAGGCAGGGATGGGGATGCCTCAGAACAGCAAACAATGACCTCATCCTGGAAATTTCATGAGGCATCCACATCTGGATGGTGTTAGCAGCCCTCGGGAGGCTGGGGAGAAATAAAAGCCCCACCTCGTGTCCCCAGACGGAATCTGGGTGAAAAATAAAAGCAGAATTCAGCTGATCTTTACAGCCAGAAACTCGGGGCTTTGCTGATGTTTCCTTTTTAACACCAAAGGGATCAGTGGGAGCCCCGGGGTGGCGCTGCTCGGGTCAGAGGTGGGAATGAACATTCCTGCCGGGAGAGCTCGGCCAGTTCCAGGTCAAGCTGGAATCCAAACCATTCCTGCTGCTGAGGAGAGAGGGAATTTCATCCCAGAGAAGCTCTGAACAAAGCAGAAGCGAAGCCAAGGGCTGTGGGAAGGGCTGAGGGGTTGGGTAAGGAGCACTGAGGATATTCCATGAAAATCTTGGGGAGCAGAGAAGGAATCATTGCACACAAACTCCAGGAAAATTCACCCAAATCCCACCGAGCAGAGGCTCCTCAGGTTTTAACCCTTGAGAAATTCCCAAAGTTATCAAGGAGCTGCCTTCAGCCTCGGGGAGGAGGGAGGGAAGCCAGGTCAGCCAAAGCCCTTCAGATCCCAAATTTTCCAGGGAAAAACAAACCAGGAGAGCTCCTGCTACAAATACTGAAGGGATGAGCTGCCCAGCACCTCTGACTGGGTTTATAACTGGTTAAACTGGGAGGAGCTGCTTGATCCTGGAGCCATTTCTTGGTCAAGTCACAAACATTTCCAAAAGGCATCGGGACCATCTCTGTGATCTCAAATTTCTCCTCTCTCCATCAGCAAAACGCATTAAATTGTGTTTTCCCAGCCAGAGCAGGGGCTGGGAGGAGGAGTTACAGCAATTCCTACAAACCCCACCGTGAGGAGGGAACAAGACCCGGGACTGAGCTTTACATTTGTCTCATTTCCGAACATAAATCGAGCTGTCGGCTCCAGAGGCCGAGTTCCAGTCAGGAATAAACCCCTGGCAGCGGGACAAGGATGAACTCAGTTGTTTTCTTTCGAGCAAGATCCATCTGCAAATCGTTTCAGCCCCCGGCATTGTGCGGGAGCAGGGCTGGGGGCAGCCTGGGCCGGCAGAAACCTGATCCCAGCTTTTCTGGGAGCGGGAGCAGGGAAGGAGCTGCTCCAGGGAGAAGGGAATTCTCAAATTCAAGGGAGGAATGAGGAGGAAGAACTTTTCTGCAGTTTCACCATCGCAGGGAGAGGGGGGTTAGCTCCAGGATGAGCTTTTCCCTCTCCAGAACAATCCATGTGGGACAGGCATCCTGGGAATCCTGCAGACAGGATCCCAGTGGGATCTTTATTCCAAATTGTCCCTGCATGGTTTTGGGCTGTTCCAAGCCAAGAACCTCTCCTGCAAATCAGGATTTTGCTAATGAGAGAAATGAAATGTGGCCAGGCTGATCAAGGGAGAATGTTCAGAAACATCAGTTCCACAGGATGAGCTTTTCCCTCTCCATGTGGGACAGGCATCCTGGAAATCCTGCAGACAGAATCCCAGTGGGATCTTTATTCCTGATTTTCCCTGTGTGGTTTTGGGCAATTCCAAGCCAAGGGCCTCTCCAGTAGATCAGGATCTTGCTAATGAAAGAAACAAAACATGACCAGACTGGGAAGGTTCAGAAGCAGCAATTCCACAGGATGAGCTTTCCCCTCTCCAAAACAAACCATCCTGGGAACCCTGCAGACAGGATCCCAGTGGGATCTTTATTCCCGATTTTCCCTGCATGGTTTTGGGCTGTTCCAAGCCAAGGATCTCTCCTGCAGATCAGGATTTTGCTAATGAGAGAAATGAAATGTGGCCAGGCTGATCCAGAGGGAATTCTCAGAAACATCAGTTCCACAGGATGAGTTTTCCCTCTCCATGCAGGACAAGCATCCCCTGGCCCAGGTGAGAAGGCACCTCTGGCCACCATCCCAGTGCCTCGACCACAAACCCAAGGTCATTCCCAGCCCAGAACTGGGAGCTCTCCCAGTGACACCAGCTGAACACTCTGCATCCTCCCACAGCACAGAGAAGCAGCCCGAGGAAGAATTCAGCTCTTAAACTCTGCTGACAAACAAAACTCTGCAGCTGCCAGAGCTCCACGAGCCTCTCCCATCCAATAAAATTCCATCCCCATTTGTTTTCCCCCTGACCTGGGATAATGTTTGCCATGTTTTCCAAAGTATTTGTGGGTGCTGGAGCCCAGCAAGGCCAAGAACAAGGAAAGGAGGGAGGTCCTGGGGCACTGAGGCTCTTCAGCAGCTGAGATCTCCTGGGCTGGGATTTGGGAGCGCTCCATATTCCTAATTCCAGCTGAATTCAATGGGATTTTCAGCAGTGCTGAGTTGCTGCTGAACAACCTCTCGTCAGTTTTTCCACTTCCATGTGTCCAAGAGACAGAACAACTCCTGAGCACCCTTTTATTGAAGGCAGATGGCTCCAGATGCTCCCGTTAATGCTTTTCTTGGAAAGGCCACAACTGGAAGCAGGAAAAATCTACTTTGCCTGTCTGGAGGTGATTTATTCCCTGCTCCTGCAGGGGATGGGAATCTCAGGGTTTGAGGGAAATGTGCTGCACTGGTGGAAGCAAACACTCCTCAAACTGATATCCAGGGCAATGAATTCTCTGCTCATCTCCCTGGAATCCTGCAGAGAGGATCCCAGTGGGATCTTTATTCCTGATTTTCCCTGTGTGGTTTTGGGCTGTTCCAAGCCAAGGATCTTGCTAATGAGAGAAACAAAATGTGGCCAGGCTGATCCAGAGGGAATGTTCAGAAGCAGAAATTCCACAGGATGAGCTTTTCCCTCTCCAGAACAATCCATCCTGGGAATCCAGCAGAGAGGATCCCAGTGGGATCTTTATTCCCGATTTTCCCTGTGTGGTTTTGGGCTGTTCCAAGCCAAGGATCTCTCCAGTGGACCAGGATCTTGTTAATTAAAAAAAGAAAACATGGCCAGGTTGATCTAGGGGGAACGTTCAGGAACAGCAATTCCACAGGATGAGCTCTCCCCTCTCCAAAACAATCCATCCTGGGAATCCTGCAGACAGGATCCCAGTGGGATCTTTATTCCAAATTGTCCCTGTATGGTTTTGGACTATTTCAAGCCAAGGATCTCTCCAGTAAATCAAGATCTTCCTAATGAAAGAAAGAAAACATGGCCAGGCTGATCCAGGGGGAATGTTCAGGAACAGCAATTCCACAGGATGAGCTTTCCCCTCTCCAGAACAAACCATCCTGGGAATCCTGCAGACAGGATCCCAGTGGGATCTTTATTTCCAATTTTCCCTGTGTGGTTTTGGGCTATCCCAAGCCAAGGATCTCTCCAGTGGATCAGGATCTTGGTAATGAGAGAAACAAAATGTGGCCAGGTTGATCCAGGGGGAATGTTCAGGAACAGCAATTCCACAGGATGAGCTTTCCCCTCTCCAGAACAATCCATCCTGGGAATCCTGCAGACAGGATCCCAGTGGGATCTTTATTCCTGATTTTCCCTGTGTGGTTTTGGGCTATCCCAAGCCAAGGATCTCTCCAGCAGATCAGGATCTTGGTAATGAAGGAAAGAAAACACAGCCAGGCTGATCCAGGGGGAATGTTCAGGAACAGCAATTCCACAGGCCAGAAGGAGCAGGCAGGAAAACCACAGCTCCTGCCTGGAGCACTCAGCCTCCCCTGAAGCTGCTTCCCCCCTCCCCAGCTCAGCGAGCAGCAAAGGAACCAGACAGAATTTCATTTAAACTCTTTTACATCTGCTTGAGAGGTTTTTTTTCCTAGGGAACAGAGTGGGAAAAGTCTGGGATGAGGGCTGGTGACAAAATGCAAAGAGAAGAAATGACAATAAAAGAAGTCCAGAGCTCCTGGCTCCTGAGGAACCCTAAACCTTTCTGCTGGCAGCTCTGGAAAACACAACGTTCTCCCTATAAATCACTGGTTCCCTCCTTCATTTTCACTGAGGGAAGGGTCCAACAGGCACAACAATCAGGAATATTAAAATCCTTGCCCCAGAAATCAACCTGTGATAACACAAAGAACTTTCTAGTAACAATTTGCATGGAGAGCACGTCAATCAGCCAATTTTTGCTTATGGGTTTTTTTTTCCTCAAGCATTTAAACGACAAGAAAAGAAGTCCAGAACTCCTGGTTCCTGAGGAACAGGAGATGCAGCCCAAACCTTTCTGCCTGCAGCTCTGGAAAACACAACGTTCTCCCTATAAATCACTGGATTCTTCCTTCATTTTAAAGGAATCTACAAATCTAGGGAGGAAAAGCAGCAGTGAGGTCACAGAGGATCCTTTCCCCAGCACTTCCTGGGATGCACGGGCAGGAATTGCCCTTGGGGTGGGATGGGAATTGGAGACAGAATTGGAGAGAGACAGCTCAGATCCAAAAAGGAATTGTAATATAAAAACAACAATAGAAAATAAAATAATGATTAAAAATAACAAACCATAAGGTGTCCACTGCATTGGATTGAACTGGATGGAGGCACTACAAGGGGCACGAGGCCAAAGTTGGGGTTTAGGGACAGCCAGGGCTGATTATGCACCCCAGTGTGGAGAGGAGTCCAGGTGGGGTCTGAGGGAAGGGTCTGACAAGGCACAACAATCAGGAACATTAAAATCCTTGCCCCAGAAATCAACCTGTGATAACACAGAGAACTTTCTAGTAACAATCTCCATGCAGAGCACGTCAATCAGCCAATTTTTGCTTATGGGTTTTTTTTTCCCCAAGCATTTAAATGACAATAGAAGAAGTCCAGAACTTCTGGTTCACAGCCTAAACCTTTCTGCTGGCAGCTCTGGAAAACACAACGTTCTCCCTATAAATCCCTGGTCCCTTCCTTCCTTTTAAAGGAATCTACAAATCCAGAGAGGAAAGGCAGCAGTGAGGTCACAGAGGATCCTTTCCCCAGCCCCTCCTGGGATGCACGGGCAGGAATTGCCCTTGGGGTGGGATGGAAATTGGAGACAGAATTGGAGAGAGACAGCTCAGATCCAAAAAGCAATTGTAATATAAAAACAACAATAGAAAATAAAATAATGATTAAAAATAACAAACCATAAGGTGTCCACTGCATTGGATTGAACTGGATGGAGGCACTACAAGGGGCACGAGGCCGAAGTTGGGGTTTAGGGACAGCCAGGGCTGATTATGCACCCCAGTGTGGAGGGGAGTCCAGGTGGGGTCTGAGGGAAGGGTCCAATAGGGCACAACAATCAGGAACATTAAAATTCTTGCCCCAAAAATCAACCTATGATAACACAGAGAACTTTCTAGTAACAATCTCCACAGAGGGCACATCAATCAGCCTTTTTGCTTACGTTTTTTTTTTCCAGGCATTTAAATGACAACAAAAGAAGTCCAGAACTCCTGGCTCCTGAGGAACAGGAGATGCAGCCCAAACCTTTCTGCTGGCAGCTCTGGAAAACACAACGTTCTCCCTATAAATCCCTGGTTCCTTCCTTCCTTTTAAAGGAATCTACAAATCTAGGGAGGAAAAGCAGCAGTGAGGTCACAGAGGATCCTTTCCCCAGCCCCTCCTGGGATGCACAGGCAGGAATTGCCCTCGGGGTGGGATGGGAATTGGAGACAGAATTGGAGAGAGACAGCTCAGATCCAAAAAGCAATTGTAATATAAAAACAACAATAGAAAATAAATTAACAATTAAAAATAACAAACCATAAGGTGTCCACTGCATTGGATTGAACTGGATGGAGGCACTACAAGGGACACGAGGCCAAAGTTGGGGATTAGGGAGGGGAGTTCAGGTGGGGTCTGAGGGAAGGGTCTGACAAGGCACAACAATCAGGAACATTAAAATTCTTGCCCCAAAAATCAACCTGTGATAACACAGAGAACTTTCTAGTAACAATCTCCACAGAGGGCACATCAATCAGCCTTTTTGCTTATGTGGTTTTTTCCCAGGCATTTAAATGACAAGAAAAGAAGTCCAGAACTCCTGGCTCCTGAGGAACAGGAGATGCAGCCCAAACCTTTCTGCTGGCAGCTCTGGAAAACACAACGTTCTCCCTATAAATCCCTGGTTCCTTCCTTCCTTTTAAAGGAATCTACAAATCTAGGGAGGAAAAGCAGCAGTGAGGTCACAGAGGATCCTTTCCCCAGCCCCTCCTGGGATGCACAGGCAGGAATTGCCCTCGGGGTGGGAAGGGAATTGGAGACAGAATTGGAGAGAGACAGCTCAGATCCAAAAAGCAATTGTAATATAAAAACAACAATAGAAAATAAATTAACAATTAAAAATAACAAACCATAAGGTGTCCACTGCATTGGATTGAACTGGATCGAGGCAGTACAAGGGACACGAGGCCAAACTTGGGGATTAGGGAGAGGAGTCCAGATGGGGTCTGAGGGAAGGGTCTGACAAGGCACAACAATCAGGAATATTAAAATTCTTGCCCCAAAAATCAACATGTGATAAGACAGAGAACTTTCTAGTAACAATTTGCACAGAGAGCATGTCAATCAGCCAATTTTTGCTCATGGGTTTTTTTCCCCAAGCATTTAAATGACAATAAAAGAAGTCCAGAACTCCTGGATCCTGAGGAACAGGAGGTGAGGAACAGGAGATGCTGCCTAAACCTTTCTGCTTGCAGCTCTGGAAAACACAACATTCTCCCTATAAATCACTGGTTCCTTTCTTCATTTTCACTAAGAGAAGTGTCCAATAGGCACAACAATCAGGAACATTAAAATCCTTGCCCCAAAAATCAACCTGTGATAACACAGAGAACTTTCTAGTAACAATCTCCATGGAGAGCACATCAATCAGCCTTTTTGCTTATGGGGTTTTTTTTTCCAGACATTTTTCCAGGGTTGTTTTCCTCCCCTGGAGAAACTTCCCTCTACAAACCACCCATCTCCTTTTCTTTAGGAAAACTCGACGCCCGCCCTTACTTGTAGACGTTGGTGTTGTATTTCCTCTCGCTGGGGAAGCCGAACATCCCGCAGACCACCCGGGAATTCTTCATGGTCCAGTGCCTGTCGCAGATCTGCTTCCAGGTGCCCTCGTCCTTCACCTCCACGTAGCCCTCGGTGACGGGGACGCGCTTGCGGTAGGTGGCCAGGATGGCGCGGATGCGGATGTCCTCCACCTGGATGTTCATGTTCTGGGGGGGAAAGAAATGGGAATGGTGCTGGGTTGTGGGGAAATGAGGTTTGGGAATTCCAGGTGGGATCACAGCCCAGTCGTGGTCAAGTCCTGTGAGCAGAAAATAATTGGGAACGATGCTGGGTTGTAGGGAAATGGGATTTGGAAATTCCAGGTGGGATGACAGTCCAGTTGTGATCCCACCTAGGTCAAGTTCTGTGAGTGGAAAATAATTTGGAATGATTCTGGGTGGTGGGAAACGGGTTTTGGAAATTCCAGGTGGGATGACAGTCCAGTTGTGATCCCATCTGGTCAAGTTGTGATCCCACCTGGTCAAGTTCTGTGAGCGGAAGATAACTGGGAATGATGCTGGGTTGTGGGGAAATGAGGTTTGGGAATTCCAGGTGGGATCACAGACCAATCGTGGTCAAGTCCTGTGAATGGAAAATAAACGGGTATGGTGCTGGGTTGTGGGGAAACAGGATTTGGGAATTCCAGGTGGGATCACAGCCCAGTTGTGATCCCACTTGGTCAAGTTATGATCCCAGCTAGGTCAAGTTCTGTGAGCGGAAAATAACTAGGAATGATTCTGGGTTGTAGGAAAAGGGGTTTTGGGAATTCCAGGTGGGATCACAGGCCAACTGTGGTCAAGTTCTCTGGGTGGAAAATAGTTGGGAATGATGCTGGATTGTAGGGAAATGAGTTTTGGGAATTCCAGGTGGGATCACAAGCCAATTGTGGTTAAGTTCTGTGAGTGGAAAATAGTTGGGAATGGTGCTGGGTTGTGGGGAAATGGGCTGTGAGCTTCCAGGTGGGATCACAGCCCAACAGTCATCAAGTCCTGTGAGCAGAAAATAACTGGGAACGATGCTGGGTTGTAGGGAAATGGGGTTTGGGAATTCCAGGTGGGATCACAGATCAATTGTGATCAAGTTCTGTGAGCAGAAAATAACTGGGAATGATTCTGGGTTGTAGGGAAATGATTTTTGGGAATTCCAGGTGGGATCACAGCCCAGCTGCAGTCAGGTAGGGCAGAAAGGATGAGGTGTTGAGGAAGGGACTGGGCAGAGAGGCAGAGGAGTGACAGGAAAACAGGGATTCAAACTTCCAGAGTGCAGGGTTAGGTGGGATATTGGGAAAAATTCTTCCCTGGGAGGGGCTGGGCTGGAATTCCCAGATTTGCTGTGGCTGCCCCTGGATCCCTGGCAGTGCCCAAGGCCAGGCTGGAGCACCCTGGGGCAGTGGGAGGTGTCCCTGCCATGGCAGGGGTGGAATGAGGTGATTTTTAAGCTCCTTTCCAACCCAAACCTTTCTGTGATTTTATGAAACAAACCTTTCCACCTTGTGTCAATCCATCCTCTGGAAGAGGAATCTTTTCCTCATTAAGAAAAAAACCCCCAACTTTAATTTATTTTATAAGTAGCCCTACAACAAATCTGCTTTGTCACTGTTTTCATGTTAATTGAAAAAAATGAATAATCTATTAATAATTAGCTAATTATTATTAATTAGCATATAATATAATATAATATAATATAATATAATATAATATAATATAATATGATATATAGTAATATAGGATAAACCCTTGAAGTATAATATATAATATATAATATATAATATATAATATATAATATATAATATATAATATGTAATATATAATATATAATATATAATATGTAATATGTAATATGTAATATGTAATATGTAATATGTAATATGTAATATATAATATATAATATATAATATATAATAATTATTAATTAATAATTAGCTAATTAATAATTTCAAAATTAGCTGTTTTCATGTTAATTGAGTCCCTGTTCCCATGGAAATAAACCAAGCTCAGCTTTGTTAAGGCCAACCCTAAGCACAGAATCATTCCGGGAGCCCTGGCAGGGAAGGACTTTGGGGATTTTTATCCAAGGCCGTGATTTCATGTGGAATTTGGGATTCCATCGTGCTGACAGCAGCGTTCCTGCGGCTCCTCCTGCACAGCCCGGGACAGCAGTGACTCACCAGGCACAATGGGTTTCACATCTGGGACCTACGTGAGGGCACAGAGCAGTGCTGGAAGATTTTGGGGGCAAATCCTGGCTGGAGTGGGCAAATCCAAGCTGGAAAAGATCCATGAGGGCACAAACCAACCCTGCAGAATTCCAGGAGCAAATCCTGTCTAGAATGAGCAAATCCTGGCTGGAAAATATTCCTTGAGGGCACAAACCAACCCTGCAGAGCCCCATGGTCAAATTCTGGCTGCAGTGGGCAAATTCAGGCTGGAAAAAATTCCTTGAGGGCAAAAGCCCTCAAACCCTTGAGGGCAAAAATCCATAAGGGCACAAATCAGCCCTGCAGGATTCCAGGAGCAAATCCAGGCTGGAATGGGCAAATCCTGGGTGGAAAATATTCCTTGAGGGCACAAACCAACCCTGCAGAGCCCCAGAGGGAAATCCTGAGTGGAAGGAGGCAAATTCTGTGTGGAAAAGATCCCTGAGGGCACAAATCAACCCTGCAGGACCCCAGGGACAAATCCTGGCTGGACAAGATTCCTTGAGGGCAAAAACCAACCCTGCAGAACCTCAGGAGCAAATCATGGCTGAAGGGGGCAAACCCTGTATGGAAAAGATCCATGAGGGCAAAAACCATCCTTGCAGGATTCCAGGAGCAAATCCTGGCTGGAAAAGATTCCTTAAGGACACAAATCAACCCTGCAGAGCCCCAGAGGGAAATCATGGCTGAAGGGGGCAAACCCTGTATGGAAAAGATCCATGAGGGCAAAAACCATCCTTGCAGGATTCCAGGGGCAAATCCTGGCTGGAAAAGATCCTTGAGGGCAAAATCCAGCCCTGCAGGATTCCAGGAGCAAATCCTGGCTGGAATGGGCAAATCCTGGCTGGAAAATATTCCTTGAGGGCACAAACCAACCCTGCAGAGCCCCAGAGGGAAATCCTGGCTGGAAAAGATCCCTGAGGGCACAAACCAACCCTGCAGAGCCCTCAGGGATAAATCTAGGCTAGAAAAGATCCCTGAGAGCAAAAAACCAACCCTGCAGGATTCCAGGAGCAAATCCTGGCTGGAAAATATTCCTTGAGGGCACAAACCAACCCTGCAGGGCCTCAGAGGGAAATCCTGGCTGGAGGGGGCAAATCCTGTATGGAAAAGATCTCTGAGGACAAAAATCAACCCTGCAGGGCCTCAGGAGCAAATCCTGGCTGGAAAAGATTCCCTGAGGGCACAAATCAAACCTGCAAGACTCCAGGGGCAAATCCTTGCTGGACAAGATTCCTTGAGGGCAAAAACCAACCCTGCAGAGCGTCAGGAGCAAATCCTGGCTGGAAAAAATCCCTGAGGGCACAAACCAACCCTGCAGAGCCCTCAGGGATAAATCTAGGCTGGAAAAGATCCCTGAGGGCAAAAAACCAACCCTGCAGAATTCCAGGAGCAAATCCTGGCTGGAATGGACAAATCCTGGCTGGAAAATATTCCTTGAGGGCACAAACCAACCCTGCAGAGCCTCAGGGTCAAATCCTGGCTGAAGGGGGAAAATCCTGGGTGGAAAAGATCTCTGAGGGCAAAATCCAGCCCTGCAGGATTCCAAGAGCAAATCCTGGCTGGAAAATATTCCTTGAGGGTACAAACCAACCCTGCAGAGCCTCAGAGGGAAATCCTGGCTGGAAGGGGGCGAATCCTGGGTAGAAAAGATCCCTGAGGGCAAAAATCAACCCTGCAGAGCCCTCAGGGATAAATCTAGGCTGGAAAAGATCCCTGAGGGCAAGAAACCAACCCTGCAGAATTCCAGGAGCAAATCCTGGCTGGAATGGGCAAATCCTGGCTGGAAAATATTCCTTGAGGTCACAAACCAACCCTGCAGAGCCCCAGAGGGAAATCGTGGCTGGAAGGGGGCAAATCCTGTATGGAAAAGATCCCTGAGGGCACAAATCAACCCTGCAGGGCCTCAGGAGCAAATCCTGGCTGGAAAAGATTCCCTGAGGGCACAAATCAAACCTGCAAGACTCCAGGGGCAAATTCTGTGTGGAAAAGATCCCTGAGGGCAAAAACCAACCTTGCAGGATTCCAGGAGCAAATCCTGGCTGGAATGGGCAAATCCTGGCTGGAAAATATTCCTTGAGGGAACAAACCAACCCTGCAGAGCCCCAGAAGGAAATCCTGGCTGGAAGGGGGCGAATCCTGGGTGGAAAAGATCCCTGAGGGCAAAAATCAACCCTGAAGGTCTCCAGGGGCAAATCCTTGCTGGACAAGATTCCTTGAGGGCACAAATCAAACCTGCAAGACTCCAGGGGCAAATACAGGCTGGAAAAGATCCCTGAGGGCAAAAACCAACCCTGCAGAGCCTCAGGAGCAAATCCTGGCTGGAAAAAATCCCTGAGGGCACAAACCAACCCTGCAGAGCCCTCAGGGATCAATCTAGGCTGGAAAAGATCCCTGAGGGCAAAAACCAACCTTGCAGGATTCCAGGAGCAAATCCTGGCTGGAATGAGCAAATCCTGGGTGGAAAAGATCCCTGAGGGCACAAATCAACCCTGAAGGTCTCCAGGGGCAAATCCTGGGTGGAAAAGATTCCCTGAGGGCACAAATCCTGTGTGGAGGGGACAAATCCTGTGTGAAGGGGACAAATTCTGTGTGGAAAAGATCCCTGAGGGCAAAAACCAGCCCTGCAGAATTCCAGGAGCAAATCCAGGCTGGAATGGGCAAATCCTGGCTGGAAAATATTCCTTGAGGGCACAAACCAACCCTGCAGAGCCTCAGGGAGAAATTCTGGCTGGAAAAGTTCCTCTGTGGCGAGCGGTTACAAAAGAGCTTCTGAAAAAAATACCCCAATTCCCTTCCAGGAGCCCTTTGCTCGTCAATTATGTGCAAACCCACGTGGTGCTGCTCGGGGTTACATCAGAACTGAGGAATCCTCGCATTCAGCCACTCGGAAAAGGAAAAAATAATTTAAAAAGGCTACGGGCCTCTGGTCAGGGCTCGCAGGACCTGCTGGGTCCTGCAAATTCCACGGCTCAGCCATTCCCCAGATGCTTTCCCCGGTGCTGATGCAACGAGCAGAGCCCAGGGAAGGGCAGAGAAAAAAGGGCTTTTTTTTTATTTCCACAGAGCCCTCAGAAAAAGGGAGGAGAAATTGTTATTAGGAGAATAAATAAATAAAGTAGTAATTATTGGATTAAAATTAGAATAGAATAGAATTATTAGGTGAAAAGGGGTTTAAATTGAGGGAAAATCTTTGTTTTTCCTAATTGTCTGTGTTTGAATTGTGGGGGAATTCACTTCCCCTGCAAATTTAATTGTCTCAATTGAAGGAAACTGATTTTTCCATGATTTTGGGGGTATTCATTGACAGGGAATCTCCATTTTCCACGGGAGGGGAAAACCTTGACAACACTTTTCTGTGGGTTTGAATTCAGGGTGACTCCTCAATTTTCATTGTCCTAAGGCTTAAAAATTGAGGGGGAGGCACAGCTGGGCCTCCTTTTGAAGGGTTTGGGAAGAGGGAGAGAGGCAGGAAATGGAGCAGGGAATGGGGCAGGGAATGGGGCAGGGAATGGGACAGGGAGTGGGGCAGGGAATGGGGCAGGGAATGGGGCAGGGAATGGGGCAAGGAATGGGACAGGGAATGGGGCAAGGAATGGGGCAGGGAATGGGACAGGGAATGGGACAGGGAATGGGGCAGGGAATGGAACAGGGAATGGAACAGGGAATGGGGCAGGGAATGGGGCAGGGAATGGGACAGGGAATGGGGCAGGGAATGGGGCAGGGAATGGGACAGGGAATGGGACAGGGAATGGGGCAGGGAATGGGGCAGGGAATGGGGTAAGGAATGGGGCAAGGAATGGAACAGGGAATGGGACAGGGAATGGGGCAAGGAATGGGGTAAGGAATGGGACAGGGAATGGGACAGGGAATGGGACAGGGAAAGGGGCAGGGAATGGAACAGGGAGTGGGACAGGGAATGGGGCAGGGAATGGGACAGGGAGTGGGACAGGGAGTGGGACAGGGAGTGGGACAGGGAATGGGACAGGGAAAGGGGCAGGGAAAGGGGCAGGGAATGGGACAGGGAATGGGACAGGGAATGGGGCAAGGAATGGGACAGGGAATGGGGCAGGGAATGGGACAGGGAATGGAGAAGGGAATGGGGCAGGGAATGGGGCAGGGAGTGGGACAGGGAATGGGACAGGGAATGGAGCAGGGAATGGGGCAGAGAATGGGGTTGGCATCTCCTCCTCATCCTCAGCCCAGCTCCTCTGCCCACACCACCTGGGACAACTCATTTAAGCTTTCCCTCCTCCTTTTTCTTATTTTCCCCCTCCTTTCTGTCTCTTATTTGTCCACATTTACCACCCAGCTTTGCAAATCACCGATTCCCCCTCTCCCCCTCAGCTGCAGGAATCCAATCCTCCAAAATCCCAGCTGGAGCATCCCTCAACCCCCCGGAAAACAGGATTTACCCAGCAGTGCTACTCACACAGGGCTGGCCTCCAGTTCTGAAAGCTCTTGTAGCTCCCAAGAATTAAAAATAACCCCCTGTGACAGCCAAATTCATCACATCTGAGGCAATTTCAGGTGTTCCAAGGGTCTGATGTAAGAGGGGATTTGAAACCTCTCCGGAAATCCATTTGCAGCACCAAATTTCTCCTGAGCTTGGCAGTTTTTCCTGAAATCTTTGCAGAGGTTTTTTTTTTGACTACGTGCTGTCAGGAAGGTCTCGGGGCATTCCAGGCCTTCCCAGGCTGCTTTCCAAACCCTGCAACTCAATTTGGGAAACGTTTCCAGCTTTTGCCTCGGTGGAGAAATTGTGTTTACCCAGGGCTGCCAGAGGGAAGTTTGTTCTCCTCAGTCCCCCTCCCCTGCCTCGTTTTCTTCACCAGGAGGGAAAAAAAAAAGCAATCAAAGCCTTAAATCCACTTGGAAACAGCTGTGGGTGCTGAAGATCTAAAAGTGTTTTTAATAAAAGCCTTTTAAAGGGATTAACCCACAGGCCAGGGAGGCAACGCTTCAAACTGAGCTGGAAAAGCACCTGGGAAAAGATGGGAAAGGGAGGAAATTCACACTGGCAGCTGGGGAGGTGGGAGAGGGAGATTTCCTTCTGTGCTGTGGGATTTATCCGTCCTGGAGGAAATCCTGAGTAGGTTTAGGACCTGTACTCAGGTGAGGATCAGCCCTGCTGCACGTTAAAGTCACAGAAATGGGAATTTTTGTGGGATTTATCCATCCTGGACAAATCCCTGAGTAGGTTTGAGACCCCTAGTCAGGTGAGGATCAGCCCTGCTGCACATTAAAGTCACAGAAATGGGAATTTTTGTGGGATTTATCCATCCTGTAGGAAATCCTGAGTAGGTTTGGGACCTGCAGTCAGGTGAGGATCAGCCCTGCTGCACATTAAAGTCCCAGAAATGGGAAATGTTAAAGTCCCAGAAATAGGAAATTTTAAAGACACAGAAATGGGGAATTTTGTGGGATTTATCCATCCTGTAGGAAGTCCTGAGTACATTTAAGATCCATACTCAGATGAGGATCAGCCCTGCTGCACGTTAAAGTCCCAGAAATGGGAATTTTTGTGGGATTTATCCATCCTGGAGGAAACCCCGAGTAGGTTTAGGACCTGTAGTCAGGTGAGGATCAGCCCTGCTGCATGTTAAAGTCCCAGAAATGGGAAATGTTAAAGTCCCAGAAATGGGAAATGTTAAAGTCCCAGAAATGGGAAATTTTAAAGTCCCAAAAATGGGAAATTTTGTGGGATTTATCCATCCTGTACAAGTCTCAAGTATGTTTAAGACTCGTACTCAGGTGTGGATCAGCTCTGCTGCACGTTAAAATCACAGAAATGGGAAATGTTAAAGTCCCAGAAATGGAACATTTTAAAGTCACAAAAATGAGAAATTTTGTGGGATTTATCTGTCCTGGAGGAAATCCTGAGTAGGTTTAGGACCTGTACTCAGGTGAGGATCAGCCCTGCTGCACGTTAAAGTCCCAGAAATGTGAATTTTTGTGGGATTTATCCATCCTGGA
The DNA here is from genome assembly GCA_910950805.1 of Acrocephalus scirpaceus scirpaceus. Lineage (NCBI taxonomy): Eukaryota > Metazoa > Chordata > Aves > Passeriformes > Sylviidae > Acrocephalus > Acrocephalus scirpaceus. Next base: position 4,787,692 of record OU383799.1, read on the forward strand.
GGAAATCCTGAGTAGGTTTAGGACCTGTAGTCAGGTGGGGATCAGCCCTGCTGCACGTTAAAGTCACAGAAATGGGAAATGTTAAAGCCACAGAAATGGGAAATGTTAAAGTCCTACAAATAGGAAATTTTAAAGTCCCAGAAATGGGAAATTTTAAAGTCCCAGAAATGGGAAATTTTAAAGACCCAGAAATGGGAAATTTTAAAGTCCCAGAAATGGGAAATGTTAAAGTCACAGAAATAGGAAATTTTGTGGGATTTATCCGTCCTGTACAAGCCTGTTTAAGGCTCGTACTCAGGTGTGGATCAGCTCTGCTGCACAATTAAGTCACAGAAATGGGAATTTTTGTGGGATTTATCCATCCTGGAGAAAATCCTGAGTAGGTTTAGGACCTGTAGCCAGGTGGGGATCAGCCCTGCTGCACGTTAAAGTCACAGAAATGGGAAATGTTAAAGTCCCAGAATTGGGAAATGTTGTGGGATTTATCCATCCTGTACAAGTCTCAAGTATGTTTAAGACTCGTACTCAGGTGTGGATCAGCTCTGCTGCACGTTAAAATCACAGAAATGGGAAATGTTAAAGTCCCAGAAATGGAACATTTTAAAGTCACAAAAATGAGAAATTTTGTGGGATTTATCTGTCCTGGAGGAAATCCTGAGTAGGTTTAGGACCTGTACTCAGGTGAGGATCAGCCCTGCTACACGTTAAAGTCCCAGAAATGGGAAATGAAAACCCCCAAGGCAAACAGAGGAGTTGGGTTTGACCTGAGGGTTTTTCCAGCCTTGAGGATTTCTTGGGAGGGAGCAGAGGGTCAAAATCCCAGAATTTCCCACTCCAACACTTGAAATTCTTGTATTTCCCACTCCAGGACTCAAGATCTCTATATTTCCCACTCCAGCACTCAAAATCCCTGTATTTCCCACTCCAGCACTCAAAATTCCTGTATTTCCCACTCCAGCACTTGAAATTCCTGTATTTCCCACTCCAGGAGTCAAAATCCCTGTGTTTGAAACTCCAGGACTCAAAATCCCAGAATTTCCCACTCCAGAACTCAAAATCCCAGAATTTCTCACTCCAACCCTTGAGAACCCTGTATTTCCCACTCCAGGACTCAAGATCCCTGTATTTCCCACTCTAGGATTCAAAATCCCTGTATTTGCCACTCCAACACTTGAAATTCCTGTATTTCCCACTCCAGCACTCAAAATTCCTGTATTTCCCACTATTCCTTCCCTGCTGCATCCCTGCAGCTTCCAGGCATCTCCACCTCAGGGATTTTCCAGGCCCGAGGGTGGATTTTAATGTCCCAAAGCCCTGGATGGATCCTGGAATGCCTCACTGGGATTTCTGGTACCAAAAGGAGAAGAGCCCACTGAGGGTAAGAAGGAGAAAAGTCAAAATGATGCAAAAAAAGAAGAAATTAAAAACCTCTTGAAGAATGAGAAGCTTGGGAATGCTGGGAGGGGCTCTGGGATCTGCCCGTTGTTTTTGCAATTATTTCTACAGCTTAACAAATCAAAAGGAATTGTTCCAGCTGTTTCCAGAAGAGCTCTGAGCACAGCAGGAGTGGGATATCCATGACTCCAGAACTTGAGATCCCTGAATTTCTCACTCCAACCCTTGAGATCCCTGAATTTCCCACTCCAGAACTCAAAATCCCTGTATTTGAAACTCCAGGACTCATAATCCCAGAATTTCCCACTCCAGGACTCAAAATCCCTGTATTTCCAACTCCAGCACTTGAAATTCCTGTATTTCCCACTCCAGAAGTCAAAATCCCTGTATTTGAAACTCCAGAACTCAAAATCCCAGAATTTCCAACTCCAGAACTCAAAATCCCAGAATTCCCAACTCCAGCACTTGAAATTCATGTATTTCCATTTCCAGGACTCAAAATTCCTGTATTTCTCACTCCAGAACTCAAGATCCCAGAATTTCTCACTCCAACCCTTGAGATCCCTGAATTTCCCACTCCAGGAGTCAAAATCCCTGTATTTCCCACTCCAGGATCCAAAATCCCAGAATTTCCCACTCCAGGACTCAGAATTCCCAATATTTCCCACTCCAGGACTCAGAATTCCCATATTTCCCACTCCAGCACCCCCAATCCCAGAATTTCCCACTTCCAAGCCGGGAATTTGAACATTTCTTCCCCCCCTGACTCACTGAGCTGGGTCCTTGTTGGTTTTTTGGTTTTTTACAGCAGTGAAAAATCAGGTGGAAATGGAATTTCTTGCTCTCGGATTTGGGAAAACATTCCCGGGGCCAAAGTGCCACCTCAGGCTCTGACAAAACTCTCCCAGCTCATCCCTCTGCCCTGGAGATGCTGACTCAGACATGAAAAGAAATCCTGCTCCAACCTGGGATTCTGCTCAGGACATCCAACTCTTCTGTCATCATTTTTATTTTTTGGCCTGTGTTTGCCAAAGAGGATAAAAAAAAATGAGCAAAGCAGCAAAAAAACCAAAGAAATGAGGCAACATTTCATTCCTGGAGGGAATTCATTTCCTGATAGCTCCAACAGACCACAGAGACATTTTCAGGATCTGCCTGAGAGCAAAATCAACCCCAATCCTGTCCCTTTTTCCCTCCTGGGGCTGGTTTAGAGCAGGAAAATTAGGAATTCTGTCTGGGAGCAAAATCAACTCAAATCCTGTCCCCTTTTCCTTCCCAGAGCTGGTTTAGAGCAGGGAATTTTGTCTGGGAAAAAACCCAATCCCAATCCTGTCCGCTTTTCCTCCTCTAAGATGGTTTAGAGCAGGGAATTTTGTCTGGAAAAAAAACCAATCCAAATCCTGTCCCCTTTTCCCTCCCAGAGCTGATTTAGAGCTCTGGAGCTCAGGGAATTTTGTCTGAGAGCAAAACCAACCCCAGTCCTGTTCCCTTTTCCCTCCCAGGGCTGGTTTAGAACAGGGAATTTTGTCTGGGAAAAAAACAATCCCAATCCTGTCCCCTTTTCCCCCTCTAAGCTGGTTTAGAGCAGGGAATTTTGTCTGGGAACAAAATCAACCCCAATCCCATCCCCTTTTTCTTCCCTGAAATGGTTTAGAGCTCTGGAGCTCAGGGAATTTTATCTGGGAAAAAACCCAACTCCAATCCTGTCCCCTTTTCCCCCTCAAAGCTGGTTCAGAGCAGGAAATTTTGGAATTTTGTTTGAGAGCAAAACCAACTCCAATCCTGTCCCCTTTTCCCTCCCAGAGCTGGTTTAGAGCAGAGAATTTTAGAATTTTGTTTGGGAGCAAAACCAACCCCAAATCCTGTCCCTTTTTCACTCCCAGGGCTGGTTTAGAGCAAGGAATTTTGTCTGGAAAAAAACCCCAATCCCAATCCTGTCCCCTTTTTCTTCCTACAGCTGGTTTAGAGCTCTGGAGCTCAGGGAATTTTGTCTGGGATCAAAATCAACCCCAATCCCATCCCCTTTTCTTTTTCAGGGCTGGTTTAGAGCAGGAAAATTAGGAATTTTGTCTGGGAGCAAAACCAACCCAAATCCCATCCCCTTTTCCCTCCCAGAAATGGTTTAGAGCAGGGAATTTTGTCTGGAAAAAAACCCAATCCCAGTCCTGTCCCCTTTCTCTTCCCAGGGCTGGGAATTTTGGAAGTTTGGAATTTTGTTTGAGAGCAAAACCAACCCCAATCCTGTCCCTTTTTCACTCCCAGGGCTGGTTTAGAGCAGGGAATTTTTGATGGAGCAACTCGAGGGTTTGCTCGGGCTCTGAACAAAGAACAAAACCTCAGAGAGGAATTCAAGGCACTGCAGAGCCCGGATTTATATTGGAAAATTCAAGAACAAAGGACCAGGATCAGCACACTGAGGGTTCTCCAGCAGAAAGAGCTGCCAGGAGCTTTTTCCCAATAATTCTTCAGGACTGGAATGGTTTCCCTCGGTTTTGTTACACCGGGGCTGTTCAATAATGCAAACCCGGGCAGAAATGTTTTATCCTCCAGCAGCAGCCGGGCTGATGGTGAAAACAGAATCCAGGGAAAAATCGGGAGCAGGCAACACCTAATGGATAAAGCAGATCCCTAAAATCCCCCTCTCTGTGCTCCTGGGACACGTGGAGAGCAATCCCAGAACAAGGAAAATTTTGGGATTGAGCTGAACCCACCCTCAAACTGTGACTTCTCCTAGGGAAGCAAAGCTGGGGTGGAGAGGGATTTGGGATGAGGGACAGAGGGCTTGAAATGAAAGAGAAAAGTGGGATATTGGGGAGGAATTCCTGGCTGGGCTGGAATTCCCAGATTTGCTGTGGCTGCCCCTGGATCCCTGGCAGTGCCCAAGGCCAGGCTGGAGCACCCTGGGACAGTGGGAGGTGTCCCTGCCATGGCAGGGGTGGCACTGGGTCACTTTTAAGGTCCCTCCCAACCCAAACCATTCCAGAATTCCCTGGAGAGGGGCTGGGGACAAGGGATGGAGGGACAGGACACAGGGAATGGCTTCAAACTGGGAAAGGGGAGATTGGGGTGGGATTTTGGGAAGGAATTCCTGGCTGGGAGGGTGGGGATGGAATTCCCAGATTTGCTGTGGCTGCCCCTGGATCCCTGGCAGTGCCCAAGGCCAGGCTGGAGCACCCTGGGACAGTGGGAGGTGTCCCTGGGGATGGGATTGAAATTCCCACTCAAACCATTCCAGGTTAAACCATGGGAAGCAAAAATGAAGATTTGGGATAAGGGAGGGACAGGATTGGGGGAATGGTTTGAAATAAAAGGGGGCAGGGTTAGATGGGATATTGGGAAGGAATTCTTGCCTGTGAGGGTGGGATGGAATTCCCAGATGAGCTGTGGCTGCCCCTGGCAGTGCCAAGGGAGAGGCTGGAGCACCCTGGGACAGTGGGAGCTCCCTTCCCACCCAAACCATTCCGGGTTAAACCACGGGAAGCAAAAATGGAGATTTGGGATAAGGGAAGGAGGGAGAGGATGGGGAAAATGGTTTGGAATAAAAGGAGGCAGGGATGGGATGGGATATTGGGAAGGAATTCTTGCCTGTGAGGATGGGGATGGAATTTCCAGGGAATCTGTGCCTGCCCCTGGATCCCTGGCAGTGCCCAAGGCCAGGCTGGGAGGGATTGAAATTCCCTTCCCACCCAAACCATTCCAGGATTCCACGATCTCAGCTGCGACTTCCAACATCCGACAACACAAATTAGTTAAAAATAAAGAAAAAAAAAAAAGAGGAAAACGCGTGAAACTCTTCCACCGCGGGCTGTAATTCCCTCTATCCCGATCCTTTCCTTGCCAGGAGCCACATCCAGGGCCCCGGGGCTGCGGGGACACAAAAGCGCTGGCGGAGGCTCCGAGCTCCGTTACGAAACACTCGCAGCCAGCCCGGGGTAAAGGTTTGTTTTGAGCCCTCACAAAAGGATTCCTGGCTCGGAAAAGTTCTCACATCGGCCTCGGCTGCTTTTGTTTCCACGCTCTGAACCCAGGATCCGACGGTGGAATCTGGAATCCCACCCAGCTTTGGGAATTTTCCCCTGCCCCGTTTGCTGCGGGCTCTGTACTTTGCTGCGGGTGGGTGATGCCCAGGATGGGTTTTGGGGTTTCTCCTTGCCCAAACCCCTCAGTTCCTTTTCCTTTTAAAGGGCCCTGAGGATGCTCAGGAATCGATCCAGGGAGAGGATCCCATTCCTAGAAATCCCGGCCTGCCCTGGTGCTGAATCAGCCTGGAGGAGTTTGGATTTCTCTCCGCTCTGCCCTTGGGTTTTTTCATTTCCATTTTCATTCCTCTCCTGCTCTGAGAGCTCCGTGATCTGCTCAGGATCCCCTTTCCTCCCCTAAGCCTGACCTATCCCACTGCCCCTCAAATAATCCTATTTACCTCCTTTTTTTTTCACTCCCAACAGTTTCTCTCTGCTCTGCCCTTGGGTTTTTTCGTTTCCATTTTCATTCCTCTCCTGCTCTGAGAGCTCCGTGATCTGCTCAAGCTCCTCATTCCTCCCCTAAGCCAGACCTATCCCACTGCCCCTGAAATAAAACACATTTATCTCCTTTTTTCACTCCCAACAGTTTCTCTCTGCTCTGCCCTTGGGTTTTTTCGTTTCCATTTTCATTCCTCTCCTGCTCTGAGAGCTCCGTGATCCCCTCAAGCTCCTCATTCCTCCCCTAAGCCAGACCTATCCCACTGCCCCTCAAATAAATCCTATTTACATCCCTTTTTCACTCCCTACAGAGCTCCAGGATTTCTCAGCTCCCACACATCAGGAATTAAGGTTGAAACTTGAACAAAAAACTGATTTTTTTCCTCTCCAATCCACAACACAAAAATCTTTCCACAGGGGCTTTGTCCATCATAAAAACTTCCACTCAAACCTCAGCCACCAGAGGAAAAATACTCTTCTTTTTTTCTTCCCATCCATGGGAATGGGTGGAATCTGTTTGGGTTTAAACATCTGGAGCTGAGCCTCTGAGTCACCCCAAGGTCCTGGCAGCTAAATAAACACAGCAGGACGGGACAGAGCCAGGGGACAGCGGTGCCCTGGGGACAGGAGCTGGGCTGGGGCTGCACAAAAGGCTGAGGGAGCAGAGTTGGAGCCAGGCTCAGCGGCCGGGAGCAAACCCAGAGAGGATTTGGGCTGATAAAACCTGGCTGGGCTGGGAAAGGCTCCGTGGAGCCTGGGCAGAGCGAGGGTGAAATGAATAAAATTTAGAGACTCCAAATGATGTATTTGATGTTGTGTGTTATACTGTTAAAATGTTACATCGTTATTCCAAACTATTGGTGCCAAATCTGTACCCCCAAATCCCCATCCCTGAAATCTGTACTCTGCCCTTTACCTTCTAAAAGTTGTATTCCTACCCCTAAATCCCAGATCCATGTGGTTTAATTGTGTATTCCCCCTCAAATCCCAAATTCCCCTTACTTCCCATCGGGATAGGCCTCTGCCTGCTCCCAGTTTGCTCTCACCTTGCTCCCAGCTTGCTCTCAACCTGCTCTCAGTTTGCTCCCAACTTCCTCCCAGATTGCTCTCAACCTGCTCCCAGCTTGCTCCCAGTTTGCTCTCAACTTGCTCTCAGTTTGCTCCCAGTTTGCTCCCAGTTTGCTCTCAGTTTGCTCTCAGTTTGCTCCCAGTTTGCTCCCAGTTTGCTCTCAGTTTGTTCCCAGCTTGCTCCCAGCTTGCTCCCAGCCTGCTCCCAGCTTCCTCCCAGCCTACTTCCCACCTATTCCCTGCCCGTCAGACCAAGGACACAATACAGTAATTAAAGGGACACCCCAAAGGCTTTACCATAAACAGAGGCACAACCAACACCAAGGATCCCCTGGAAACAACGGGGCCAACACCAAACCTGGATTTATGAAGGACACGATTGGATAAACAAAACCTGGGGCTGCCTGTGGTGAATTAACGGGGCCAACACCAAACCTGGATTTATCAAGGACATGGTTGGATAAACAAAACCTGGGGCTGCCTGTGGTGAATTAATGGAACCAACATCGAACCTGGATTTATCAAGGACACGGTTGGATAAACAAAACCTGGGGCTGCCTGTGGTGAATTAACGGGGCCAACACCAAACCTGGATTTATCAAGGACATGGTTGGATAAACAAAACCTGGGGCTGCCTGTGGTGAATTCACCTCCACTCACCATAACCTAAAGGATGTAAAGGAGACCCTGGCCCGAGCGAGCCCCCACGAGTTCCTGAGTGTCCCCGTGAGGGTGAACTCCTGGCAGGGAAGGCGATCCCTCGAGCTTTCCTCTTTTCTAATAAAGGCTGAAAAGGAGTTAAGATCATCTCCTGCCCTGTTTCATTCATAACAAGGGGACAGCCCTGGGGAAGGCTGGGGACAGCGCGGAGGGGACAGAGCCTGGAGAGGCATGGAATTGTAACATGGAATCACAGCATGGAATTGTAACATGGAATCATAAAATGGGATTATAACATAGGATTATAAAATGGGATTATAAAATGGAATTGTAACATGGAGTCACATCATGGAATTGTAACATGGAATTATAGCATGGGATTATAAAATGGGATTATAAAATGGAATTGTAACGTGGAGTCACATCATGGAATTGTAGCATGGAATTATAACATGGAATTGTAGCATGGGATTATAACATGGAATTGTAGCATGGGATGATAATACGGGATTATAAAATGGAATTGTAACATGGAATCATAGCATGGAATTATAACATGGAATCACAGCATGGAATTATAACATGGGATCATAACACAGAATTATAACACGGAATTATAACATGGAATCACAGCATGGAATCCTGGAATGGTTTGGGTGGGAAATGACCTTGAATCCCACCCAGCCATGGGCAGGGACCCCTCCCGCTATCCCAGATTTCTGCAGCCTGGCCTGGGACACTCCCAGGGATGCACGGAGCCACCTCGGGGCTCTGCAGAGCCCAAATCCATCCCCCCATCCCAGGAGCAACGCCTGACTCAGAGCTCCAAAACACAAAAACCTTTTTGTGCTCCTCACCCTCACTGGGGCCGTGTTTAATTGATCCATCCTCATTAAGGTTCTGAGAGGAATGACAGATTTGTCTTTGCAAAATCTGCTAAATCAAAATCTTTACAAAATCTGCTAAATCAAAATCTTTACAACATCTGCTAAATCAAAATCTTTACAACATCTGGGGCTGCTGGTGGATAAAACCAGCACTGAGGGGTGAGAGAAACAACTCAGGGAAGGATTCTCCTGATGGATGAATGGAAAAGAAGATTTTTGCCTTTACAAACAAACCCTGGGTTTGCTGATCAATGAAATTGGATATTGAAAGGTGAAAGAAACAATGGGGAAAATCCATAAATCCCATAAGAATTAAAAATTAGGGGGTTATACATTTAAAGGTTATACATAATGGAAAAGAAGATTTTTGCCTTTATAAACAAACCCTGGGTTTGCTGATCAATGAAATTGGATATTGAAAGGTGAAAGAAACAATGGGGAAAATCCATGAATCCCATAAGAATTAAAAATTAAGGGTGGTGTACATTAAAAGGGGAATTTAGGGTGTTGGACATTCCGGGCAATCTGCACCTCTCAAGTGTCTCAGCCAGTGGGGAAAGAGAGAAGGAAATGGGGCTGGGAAATTGGGATAAAAAGGATAAATCCCCTAAAAATTGGAGAGAAACGCCCCACGGCCTCTCCCTTTATTGGAATAAAGTCAAAGAACTCCTCTGCCTCCTTTTTGGACACAACCTCGGGTGTTTGTGGATTCATTTTCCTAACACAAGGCACGACAAGGTTGGGAACACAGAATTAATTAAATTAAATCTGTGAAAAACCCTCGGAGCTCATTAAGCCCAACCTCCGACCAATCAGCGCCTCCTCACCCAGACCACCCCGCTCTGTCCTTAGCAGGAGTTCAATGTTTGAACAGAAAAATGATCCCAAAAGGCCTCTCCAACCCAAACCCTGCCACGATTCCCTGACTGCAGCACCTGACCTGCCACAAAGGAGCCACTGAGGCAAAGGATCGCACTCACTTCGAATTTACAGCACCAAAACACCAAAACAAACCCCAAAATCAGCTTAATTAACGTTTCCCTGAGGGGAGGAGATGTTGGAGACCCTCCCAGACACAGAAAGGAGCAGAATTTTGCTGCACTCGGGCTCTCGTTTGGAGGAGTAAACATTTACAGCCAAGGGAAACTCAGACCCCGTTGTCACAACAAACAGGCAAATAAAACTTTTCTGATTAAACACTGAGGACACTGAGATGGGGCCTGTGTGACAAATCCCCACGGTGGGGACAGAGATTCCAGCGATTTCCATGGCAAAAAGCTGGAAAAGAGGGGGAACTTTACTTGGGGACAAGGCACAAACCACGGCCTTGTGTCCCTGCTCATCCCAGCTCAGCTTTGCAGAGCCTGGTTGGACTGGAAGCTCCTGAGTTTTCCCACTCGTTAAAAACTTGGAATTAGCCAGAATTATGGAATGGTTCGTGTTGGAAAAAGCAGATTCCTAAAATCCCATCTCAGCTTTGCGGAGCATGGTTTGACTGAAAACTCCTGAGCTTTTCCTACTCATTAAAAACCTGGAATTAACCAGAATCATGGAATTGTTCATGCTGGAAAAATCAGATTCCTAAAATCCCCATGTTAGAAGGGACCTCAAATCCCATCTCAGTTTTACAGAGCCTGGTTGGACTGAAAGCTCCTGAGCAGGAACCTTTTCCCACTTGTTAATAACTTGGAGTTAATCAGAATTGTGGAATATTCTGTGTTGGAAAAAGCAAATTCCTAAAATCCCATCTCAGCTTAGCAGAGCCTGATTTAACTGAAAGCTCCTGAGCAGGAACCTTCTCCCACTCATTAAAAACCTGGAATTAACCAGAATTGTGGAATATTTTGTGTTGGAAAAAGCAAATTCCTAAAATCCCTGTAGAGAAAGGAACCTCAAACCCCATCTCAGTTTTGCAGAGCCTGGTTGGACTGAAAGTTCCTGAGCAGGAACCTTTTCCCACTTGTTAATAACTTGGAGTTAATCAGAATTGTGGAATATTTTGTGTTGGAAAAAGCAGATTCCTAAAATCCCCGTATTGGAAGGAACCTCAAACCCCAGCTCAGTTTTGCAGAGCCTGACTTAACTGAAAGCTCCTGAGCTTTTCCCACTCGTTAAAAACCTGGAATTAACCAGAATCATGGAATGTTTCATGTTAGAAAAAGCAGATTCCTAAAATCCCATCTCAGTTTTGCAGAGCCTGGTTGGACTGAAAGCTCCTGAGCAGGAACCTTTTCCCACTCATTGAGAACTTGGAATTAATCAGAATTGTGAAATATTTTGTGTTGGAAAAAGCAAATTCCTAAAATCCCTGTGTTGGAAGGAACCTCAAATCCCAGCTCAGTTTTGTAGAGCCTGGTTGGACTGAAAGCTCCTGAGTTTTTCCCACTTGTTAAAAACCTGGAATTAACCAGAATGATGGAATTGTTCATGCTGGAAAAAGAAGATTCCTAAAATCCCTTTGTTGGAAGGGACCTCAAACCCCAGCTCAGTTTTGCAGAGCCTGGTTTGACTGAAAGCTCCTGAGCAGGAACCTTTTCCCACTCATTGAGAACTTGGAATTAATCAGAATTGTGAAATATTTTGTGTTGAAAAAAACAGATTCCTAAAATCCCCATGTTAGAAAGGACCTCGAATCCCAGCTCAGTTTTGCAGAACCTGGTTGGACTGAAAGCTCCTGAGCAGGAACCTTCTCCCACTCATTAAAAACCTGGAATTAACCAGAATTGTGGAATATTTTGTGTTGGAAAAAGAAGATTCCTAAAATCCCCGTATTGGAAGGAACCTCAAACCCCAGCTCAGTTTTACAGAGCCTGATTTAACTGAAAGCTCCTGAGCTTTTCCCACTCGTTAAAAACCTGGAATTAACCAGAATCATGGAATTATTAATGTTAGAAAAAGCAGATTCCTAAAATCCCATCTCAGTTTTGCAGAGCCTGGTTGGACTGAAAGCTCCTGAGCAGGAACCTTCTCCCACTCATTAAAAACCTGGAATTAACCAGAATTGTGGAATATTTTGTGTTGGAAAAAGCAGATTCCTAAAATCCCAGCTCAGTTTTTCAGAGCCTGGTTGGACTGAAAGCTCCTGAGTTTTTCCCACTCATTAAAAACCTGGAATTAACCAAAATCATGGAATTCTTCATGCTGGAAGGGACCTCAAACCCCATCTCATCCCACCCCAGGACACCTCCCACCATCCCAGGCTGCTCCAAACCCCATCCAGCCCAGCCTTGGGCACTTCCAGGGCCGGCTCAACCCGCTCTGACCCCGGCACAACCGAAGCCTTTGAGGCTCTGGGCTTTGAAGTGAAATTTTTTTCTTCCATCCCCAGTACCCAGAGGGGAAATCAAGGCCAGAAATAGCAGCAGGGTCTGGAGTGCTGAGCCAGACCTGTCTGGGCCTCGTCTGGCCAAAGCCCTGGGCTGGCCTCAGGTACCAGAGTTATTTGTGAGCCTCTAAAAAGCCTCTAAAAGCTGCAGAAATTCGATATTTTTAGAGCCTGGCCTATTTGGAGGCCGTGTGGGCGCGGGCAGAGGAAGGAGGTGGACAGCAAATATTTTGTTGGGGATGTTTTGGGGCGTGAATTCAATAAAATCCCTCTGGGGCGTTGGTTTAAGGGATATATTAAGGTAGGGATCAGTCCCTGCGGCTTTGGAATGGTTGGAAAAGTGGGAAAGGAGCTGCAGGTGGGGCTGGGTGAGCTGGGATAACACGGAGCTGCTGTTGGAAAAGCAGGGATGGCATTCCCAGCTTAGGGAAATCAGGGAATTCGGATTTCAGAGCTCCTGACACCCAGCAAAGGCTCTGCAGCTCCGTCAGAAATCCTCTGGAATCGGCAGCAGGAGAGGAAAACGGCAAAAAAATCGGAATTTTAACAAGGGAGGGATGGAATTCTGGGGCTGCCAGAAGGGTTAACCCCTTCCTGCCTGTCTCCCTCCTCCTTATCACGACTCTCCCACCACTCACCCTGCCCCGAAACACTTCAGGGCTGGGTTGGAAAGGCCTTTAAAGATAATTTTTAAATATTCAAATATTAATTTTAAAATATTCCAATATTAATTTTTAAATATTCCAATATTATTTTTAAATATTCCAATATTAATTTTTAAATATTCAAATATTAATATTAAAGTTTAAAGTTCAAATATTGAACTCCTCCTAAGGACACAGTGGGATGGTCTGAGTGAGAAGCTGCTGATTGCTCAGAGTTTGGGCTTAATGAGCTCGGAGATTTGCACAGATTTAATTAAATTAATTTAACTAATTCTGGTTTTCTGTGCTCCTGACCTTGTGGCAATAAATTCTCCCAGCTTTCAGTGCCAGAGGTCCAGCACTGCCCTTTCCCAGCAGGAAAAGGGATGGAGAAGCTCAGGGATGGGAAGAGGGCTGACACAACCCTCAATCCATCAGCTGGGATGGGATCTGGCTGAGCACATCCATATGGAATGGTGATTTATGGAAAATTTCACCCTGCCCCACTCATCCACAGCTTTTCCAAGCTGCTGCCGGTGTCCAAGGAAAACAAACTCAGCTCTGGGGTTATGGAGCTGCTGCTGGAGCAGTGGGGGCTCCCCGTGGGGCAGAGCTGAGCCAGCCAGGCCAGATTTGGGCAAAACGTCACCCCGGGGTCACCGCTGGGTTTTCTGTGTTCCCAGCACTTCACAGATCCAGGGAATTTGCATCAAAGGGGTTTTAGGACTTTCTAAATTATGAGGAAAGGCTGAAGGGATTGGGATTGTTCAGAGGTTTTGGGGTGACCTCGTTGTGACCTTCCAGTGCCTGAAGGAGCTACAGAAACACAGAGAGGGATTGGGGACAAGGGATGGAGGGACAGGACACTGGGAATGGCTTCAAATGGGAAAGGGGAGATTTAAATGGGATATTGGGAAGGAATTCCTGGCTGGGCTGGAATTCCCAGATTTGCTGTGGCTGCCCCTGGATCCCTGGCAGTGCCCAAGGCCAGGCTGGAGCACCCTGGGACAGTGGGAGGTGTCCCTGCCATGGCAGGGGTGGCACTGGGTGACTTTTAAGGTCCCTCCCAACCCAAACCATTCCAGAATTCCCTGGAGAGGGACTGGGGACAAGGGATGGAGGGACAGGACACAGGGAATGGCTTCAGACTGGGAAAGGGGAGATTGGGGTGGGATATTGGGGAGAAATTCCTGGCTGGGAGGGGCTGGGCTGGAATTTCCAGTGGCTGCCCCTGGCAGTGCCCAAGGCCAGGCTGGGATAATCTGGGACAGTGGGAGGTGTCCCTGGGGATGGGATTAAAATTCCAGTCCCACCCAATCCATTCTGGGAGGCAAAAATGGAGATTTGAGATAAGGGAGGCAAGGACAGGATGGGGGGAATGGTTTGAAATAAAAGGGGGCAGGGATAGATGGGATGTTGGGAAGGAATCCTTCCCTGGGAGGCTGGGGAGGGGCTGGGCTGGAATTCCCAGATTTGCTGTGGCTGCCCCTGCATCCCTGGCAGTGCCCAAGGCACCCTCAGGATGAATAAACTTTTCCAATATCCAAATTAACCCCCCCTGGCCCAGCTCCAGCCCTTCCCTTGGATCACAGCACCCAAATCCTGGGAATCCACAGGCTGTGCACACAGCCAGATCCAACTGGGAATCACAGCCAGAGTGGGAATGCAGAACCCAACCCCAGGCTCGGTTTAGCACCTCCAGCCAGGCCTGGTTTAGTAAAGCCTGGCTTGGACAGCCCTGCAGGACAAACAGACAAATCTGCTCCCCTAGGAACCCCACGGGGACCGCGCTGGGTTTGCTCTGTCAGAGCAGGAGCTGACAGAGCCCTGACCTCAGAGGAAATTCCAGCCCCCTCACCCCTCATTCCAAAGGGAAAACATCACTGAAAAGCTCAGGAAGGAACCCAGGAGCTCACAGTGATGATGCTTTCCCCATGAATGCCAGGAATGCCAGAATTCCAGAAGGGAAAAAACTTCCCAGCCCCAGGGAATTTGCACCAAAGGGGCTCCTCGAAGGCTTTCTGAAATGATAACCAAAAACTGGAAGAATTGGGATTGTTCAGCAGTTTTGGGGTGACTCGCCCTCACAGGAGGCTTTGGAGCCTGCCTGGTTTGGGTTTGTGACCCCCCCTGCTCCCGATTTTGGGCTCCAGCTGTGCCCCCCTGGCTGCAGGGAGATAAAGCAAAGATAAGAGCAGGAAAACTCCGAGGGGGAACATTTGGCAGCCGGTTGTGACTGCAGGAGCTGCCACGGTGGCATCCCAAACATCCCAGCTCCTCATCTCCTGCCCCAATCCTGCTGCAGGGATGGAGCAGGGATGGAGCAGGGATGGAGCCCTTCAGCTCCGGGGGTTTTAATTTGTAGGGAGAGAGGGAAAAGCAGCCGGGTTTGGCAGGGTGGAAGCGGCGGTGTGCAGGAAGGTTCATGAAATTCAGAGAGAAACAGAATCCTGGAATGGTTTGGGTGGGAAAGGAGCTTAAAAATCTTTTAAGGACATAAAAGTCCTAGAATGGTTTGAGTGGGAAAGGAGCTTAAAATCGTTTAGGGAGAAACAGAATCCTGGAATGGTTTGGGTAGGAGAGAAGCTTAAAATCACTCAGGGAGATAAAACAAATCTTGGAAAGGTTTGGGTGGGAAAGGAGCTCAAAATCATTCAGAGGAATAAAAAATCCCAGAATGGTTTGAGTGGGAAATGAGTTTAAAATCACTCAGGGAGAAACAGAATCCTGGAAAGGTTTGGTTGGGAAAGGAGCTCAAAATCATCCAGGGAGAAACAGAATCCCAGAATGGATTGGGTAGGAAAGGAGCTCAAAATCATTCAAGGAGGTAAAAAAAATCCTGGAATGGTTTGGGTGGGAAAGGAGCTCAAAAATCTTTTAAGGACATAAAAATCCTAGAATGGTTTGAGTGAGAAAGCAGTTTAAAATGATTCAGGGAGAAACAGAATCCTAGAATGGTTTGGGTGGGAAAGGAGCTCAAAATCATTCAGAGGAATAAAAAATCCCAGAATGGTTTGAGTGGGAAATGAGTTTAAAATCACTCAGGGAGACAAAAATCCCAGAATGGATTGGGTGGGAAAGGAGCTCAAAATCATTCAGGAAGAAACAGAATCCTGGAATGGTTTGGATGGGAAAGGAGCTCAAAATCATTCAGGGAGATAAAAAATCCCAGAATGGTTTGAGTGGGAAAGGAGTTTAAAATGATTCAGGGAGAAACAGAATCCTGGAATGGTTTATGTGGGAAAGGAGCTGAAAATCGTTTAGGGAGGAACCGAATTCTGGAAAGGTTTGGGTGGGAAAGGAGCTCAAAATCATTTAGGGAGATAAAAAATCCTAGAAGGGTTTGGGTGGGAAAGGAGCTCAAAATCCTCCAGTTCCACCCCTGCCACGGGCAGGGACAATTTCCAGGCTGCTCCAACCTGGCTTTGGACACTTCCAGTGATGGGGCAGCCACAGCTTCTCTGGAATTCCATCCCAGCCCCTCCCCACCCTCCCAGGGAAGGTTTTTCCCCATAATTCCCAATTTTAACCTGCTCTCTCTGTCAGTTTGAGGCAGGCAGGGGGTGAGCAGGGGAGCAGCAACCTCTGCCCAGGAAATGCAGCTCTCCCACCCCACTCATCTCCTTAAAAACCAAATCCACTTCTCCCTTTTCCATCCCTTCCTCCTGCTGATGGATCCCGGCTGCTGCTCCAGGAATCTCCTCAGTCTCATGATTCATCTGAATTTTCAGCACCCCCAGAGCAGCAGAGCTCGCTCCCAATTATTCAGTGCTGAGCTCATGGAAAAGCAGAGCCCTGCAAACCTTCCGTGATTAATTCCTGGAGCAGCCCCGGGTGAGGTGACCTCTGTCTAGACTGAAGCAGATTTTTCTTCCAGGTGTTTTGAGGACTCTCTGTGGCTTCAGAGGAGCCAAAGCCACCCCGGGTGTTCCGTGGTCCCGCCTCGTTCCCCGGGACACAAGGGAGGCATTGATGGAGCGGCTCAGGGAGGATCCCAGGAGCCAGGGAAGGCCAGGTCAGGGCGAGGAAAGGAATTTTATCCCTCACATTCCGAGGAAAGGAATTGAATCCCTCACATCCCAAGGAAAAGAATTTAATTCCTCACATCCCGGGCCTGCAGCTCTTCCCTGGGACAAGGAAAGGAATTGAATCCCTCACATCCTGGGGAAAGGAACTGAATCTTTCACATCCCGAGGAAAGGAATTTTATCCCTCACATCCCAGGGAAAGGAATTGAATCCCTCACATCCCGGGGAAAGGAATTTAATTCCTCACATCCCAAGGAAAAGAACTTAATTCCTCACATCCCGGGCCTGCAGCTCTTCCCTGAAAGGAATTGAATCCCTCACATCCTGGGGAAAGGAATTGAATCCCTCACATCCCAAGGAAAAGAACTTAATTCCTCACATCCCAGGGAAAGGAATTTTATCCCTCACATCCCGGGCAAAGGAATTTAATTCCTCACATCCCGGGCCTGCAGCCCTTCCCTGGAACAAGGAAAGGAATTGAATCCTTCACATTCCAGGGAAAAGAATTGAATCCCAAGGAAAGGAATTTTATCCCTCACATTCCAAGGAAAGGAATTGAATCCCTCACATCCCAAGGAAAAGAACTTAATTCCTCACATCCCAGGCCTGTATCTCTTCCCTGGATGAAGAAAGGAATTGAATCCCTCACATTCCTGGGAAAAGAATTGAATCCCAAGGAAAGGAATTTTATCCCTAACATCCCAGGGAAAGGAATTTAATTCCTCACATCCCAAGGAAAAGAACTTAATTCCTCATATTCCAGACCTGCAGCTCTTCCCTGGGATGAGGAAATAAATTTAATCCCTCACATCCTGGATCTGCAGCCCTTCCCTGAAAGGAATTGAATCCCTCACATCCCATGGGACAAACTGATAATGTGAATAAACATGCAGGATAAACATGGGATAAACTGATAATGTGAATAAACATGCAGGATAAACACAATTCACATCACTCCCAGCCATCCCTGCCCGCGGGACACTCTGGATCCTCCTTTTCACCCCAATTACCTCGATCTGATTAATCAGGGAGTTGTCAAACTTGAATCCAGGGATTCTCTTCTCGCTGCACACCACGCCCACGTCCTCGGTGTGTTTGCAGTCGCTCACGCCCCAGCCATTGGAGCCGCAGGCGGCCAGGCTGCTCTCCTTGCCCGTGCAGTGCACGTTGTCCAGCCAGATCTTCCCTGGAACGGGAAAAAACACAGCTGAGATTCCAGCAGGGAGAATCTGGGATGGATTCTCTGAATCTGGAGTCCAGGGAAGCTTCCAGGGAAGCTGTCGGGTCTCGCTCTTTCTGAAAATCAAGGTGAACAAAATGGCGCCTCAAGCAGTGCACGTTGTCCAGCCAGATCTTCCCTGGAAAAGGAGGAAAACCCAACTGAGATCCCAAGAGGGGGAATCCAGGCTGGATTCCCTGAATCTGGATTCCAAGGAAACTTCCAAGGAGGTGCTGGGTCTCGCTCTTTCTGAATATCAAGGTGAACAAAATGGCGCCACAAGCAGCGCACGTTGTCCAGCAAAATTTTCCCTGGAATGGGAAAAAACACAGCTGAGATTCCAAGAGGAGGAATCTGGGCTGGATTCCCTGAATCTGGATCCCAGGGAATCTTTCCTAGAAGGCCGGGAAGCTGCTGGGTCTCACTCTCGGTGTGAAAATCAAAGTGAATGAAGTGGCACCTCAAGGATTGATGGATTGGGAAAAGCTCTGGCCCAATGGCTTTTCCCATCCTTTATCCATTTGGGAATAAAAATCCACCTCCAGCCTCCAAGGATGAGTGATGGAAATTCTCAGTGTGAAAATCAAGGTGTGAAAATCAAAATGTGAAAATCAAGGTGAACAAAATGGCGCCACAAGCAGCGCACGTTGTCCAGCCAAATTTTCCCTGGAAAAGGAGGAAAACCCAATTGAGATTCCAAAAGGGGAATCTGGGCTGGATTCCCTGAATCTGGATTCCAGGGAATCTTTCCTAGAAGGCCGGGAAGCTGCTGGGTCTCACTCTCGGTGTGAAAATCAAAGTGAATGAAGCGGCACCTCAAGGATTGATGGATTGGGAAAAGCTCTGGCCCAATGGCTTTTCCCATCCTTTATCCATTTGGGAATAAAAATCCACCTCCAGCCTCCAAGGATGAGTGATGGAAATTCTCAGTGTGAAAATCAAGGTGTGAAAATCAAAATGTGAAAATCAAGGTGAATAAAGTGGTGCCTCAAGCAGCTCATGTTGTCCAGCAAAATTTTCCCTGGAAAAGGAGGAAAACCTGACTGAGATTCCGAGAGAGGAATCTGGGCTGGATTCCCTGAATCTGGATTCCAGGGAATCTTTCCTAGAAGGCTGGGAAGCTGCTGGGTCTCACTCTTGTTGTGAAAAATCACAGAGAATGGATTGGGAAAGGCTCTGGCCCAACAGCTTTTCCAACCCTTTATCCATTCAGGAATAAAAATCCACCTCCAGCCTGTGCTGCTCCAGGGATGTGTGATGAAAATTCCCAGTGTGAAAATCAAAATGTGAAAATCAAAATGTGAAAATCAAGGTGAACAAAATGGCGCCATAAGCAGCGCACATTGTCCAGCAAAATTTTCCCTGGAAAAGGAGGAAAACCCAACTGAGATTCCAAGAGGGGGAATCTGGGCTGGATTCCCTGAATCACTTGTATATAATTTTATCTGATTGATTGATGGAATTATATATTCATCAAATGTTTAAGAAATCTAGTTATTTAAAATATTAAATAAATATATTTATGCACTTATATATATTTTTGATTGATAGGATTATACATTCAAATATCAAAGAATCTATTTAAAATATTAAATAAATATATTTATGTACTTATATATAATTATATTTTTGATTGATAGGATTATACATTCAAATAGCAAAGAATCTATGTATTTAAAATATTGAATAAATGCATTTATTCACTTATATACAATTCTATTTTATTGAGTGAATTATGTATTATATATTGGATTATAGAATATCTAATTATATATTATATATTATATATTGAATCACTATTATATAAATATTGATTGAATATTAATATTATCGAGATAAATATATGTAATTATATATTCTATTTTATCAATTGAATTTAAATATATATAATATATATTATATATTTAAATAAATATATATTATACTAATATTGATTGAATATTAATATTACCAAGATTGATTATATATAATTATATATTCTATTTTATTGTTTGAATTTAAATATATATAACATATATAATATCTATTTGAATAAATAGTTATAATTAATATATTTATTTAAAATTTAATATTTATTTATTTATTTAAAATATTTCATTATTATTATTATCTATTTATTTAAAATATTAAATTAATATATTAAGAAGCAGAGTGGGACGAAGCCCCCCCAGACCCTGGATTTGGGATTTGAGGGATTTCCCTGGGAATTCTCCCTCCCGTTTAACCCCGTGGCCAGCCCGGTTTGTTTTCCGATGTCACACTTGGAAATCTCCCGCTCTGCCTCGGGAGCCAAAATCCACAAATTTGGGAGCACATTCCAACTTTTCAATTTCCCTCGGGCCCCGCTCGCTCTTTTACGGGACATTTATAGGTGTGAGCACTCAAAAAATCCTAAAAACCACCCAAACCAGCACGTTCGGCCCTCCAGAGAGGAATTTCATCCCTGTGGGATCCACCAGGCTCCAGGGAGAGCAGCCCAAAGAGAGAAACACCCCAACACCACCAATTAAACAGAAATTAAGGATTTTTGGATCTGGAAATTAATGCCCTCACCTTCTCCTTTCCCATACTTGGAGTTGGGCAGCCAGGACACCGCCTCGGTGCAGCCCAGCTCCCGACACGAGAGAGAAACATCCCAAACTCATCAATTAAACAGAGATCAGGAATTCCTGGGAGCTGGAAAGGTCTCCTCAGTTACCTGAGATCCCAATCCAAGTGCCCCCAGCTGCTCCAGGTCCTTCCCCATCCTTTGGATGCTTTCCAACAATTTTACCTCACAGATCCCAAACCCACCACCACCAATTAAACAGAAATTAGGGATTTTTGGATCTGGAAATTAATGCCCTCACCTTCTCCTTTCCCATACTTGGAGCTGGGCAGCCAGGACACGGCCTTGGTGCAGCCCAAAGAGAGAAACACCCCAAACTCATCAATTGAACAGAAATTAGGGATTTTTGGATCTGGAAATTAATGCCCTCACCTTCTCCTTTCCCGTACTTGGAGCTGGGCAGCCAGGACACGGCCTCGGTGTAGCCCAGCTCCCGGCACAAGAGAGAAACATCCCAACACCACCAATTAAACAGAAATTAGGGAATTTCAGATCTGGAAATTAATGCCCTCACCTTCTCCTTTGCCATACCTGGAGCTGGGCAGCCAGGACACGGCCTCGGTGTAGCCCAGCTCTCAGCACGAGAGAGAAACACCCCAACACCACCAGTTAATCTAAAATTAGGGATTTTTAGATCTGGAAATTAATGCCCTCACCTTCTCCTTTTCCATACTTGGAGCTGGGCAGCCAGGACACGGTTTTGGTGTATCCCAGCTCCCAGCGTGAGTGAGAAACACCCCAACACCACCAATTGAACAGAAATCAGGGATTTTTGGATCTGGAAATAATTGTCCTCACCTTCTCCTTTCCCATACTTGGAGCTGGGCAGCCAGGACACGGCCTCGGTGTAGCCCAAAGAGAGAAACACCCCAAACTCATTGAACAATTGAACAGAAATTAGGGATTTTTTGATCTGGAAATAATTGTCCTCACCTTCTCCTTTGCCATACTTGGAGCTGGGCAGCCAGGACACGGCCTCGGTGTAGCCCAGCTCCCGGCACACCACGTGGGCAGCGTGGATGGAGAAGTCGTCGTCGCACACGGTTCCCCACTCTCCGCTGTAGAACACCTCCACCCTGCCCTCGTTGTGCTTCCTCTTCTGCCCCGCCAGCCTCAGCTGGATTTTGGGGACGTTTGGGGCTCTCTGGGGGGGCTGGAACACCTGTGGGGCAGGCTCGGGGTAGCCGGGCAGGTACGGCCAGTGCTCGTACTGGGCACAGCCCAGCTGGGCCAGCAGCAGCAGCAGCAGCAGCAGGGAGGGCTCGGAGGGGAAAATTCGGGAGTTTCCCATCTTCAATCCTCACAGCAGCCAGATCCAGGCAGGGCTGTCCTGGGAGAAAAATCAGGTTTTAATTAAAATTTGTTATGATATAAAATTTATGTCTCTCGGACTCTAAGAGCACCTGTGAAAATCAAAGTTGGGGGAATTCTTTCTGGTGGGGTGGACAAACAAACTGAAACTCCCCTGTTTAGAGGTTTAGGTCAGCTTGCTGCATAATTTCACCCCAAAAATGCATTTTGGAGTGGAATTCTCTGGGTAAAATCCTCTAGGCTGGGAGTTGTAGCAAATGATTTTCCTGCTCCACAAATCATGGAGAAACAGGAACATTTCCAGCAGGAAAACTTCATTCAAATCCCACCAGAACATGAACAATTTCCCCTCTGGGTCGGTTTTGTTCGATTTCTGAGCCCATGAAAACTCGGTGTCAACTGAATCCGAATATTGGAGAGGAGAAAAGGCTCAGGATCAAGGCCTGGGGATCAAGGAGCAGCTCCAGGCTCTGAGCTCCCCTTTCCCTGCTCAAACCCAACCTCTGCAGCCGTTTCACCAAGGGCTGGAGCCAAGAGACACAACAAACATTTTGGGGAAATCGTTCACAGGAGGAGATCCCAAGGTAAAATTCTCTAAGTTAGGGGTTGTAACAAATGATTTTCCTGTTTCTTTGCAAATCTAGCAGGAAAACTCCATCTGAATCCCACCAGAATATGAACAAATTCCCCTCTGGGTTGGTTTTGTTCAATTTCTGAGCCCATGAAAGCTCAGTGTGAACTGAACCCAAATATTGGAGAGGAGAAAAGGCTCAGGATCAAGGTCTGGGGATCAAGGAACAGCTCCAGGCTCTGAGTTCCCTTCCCAGCCCTTTCCCTGCTCAACCCCAACCTCTGCAGCCGTTTCACCAAGGGTTGGTGAACAATTTGGGGAAACCATTCCCAAATCCTGCCCGAATATGAAGAAATCTGGGTTGGTTTTGTTTAATTTCTGAGCCCATGAAAGCTCAGTGTGAACTGAACCCGAATACTGGAGAGGAGAAAAGGCTCAGGATCAAGGTCTGGGGATCAAGGAGCAGCTCCAGGCTCTGAGTTCCCTTCCCAGCCCTTTCCCTGCCCCCGTCTCAGCCAGGCCCGGAGCCAAGGGACACAACAACAATTTGGGGAAATCGTTCAGAGGAGATCCCCAGGTAAAATTCTCTGGGTTGGGAGTTGAAGCAAACTATTTTCCTGCTGTACAAATCATGGAGAAACAGGAAAATGATTTGCTGCAACATTTCCAGCAGGAAAACTCCATCCAAATCCTGCCCGAATATGAACAAATTCCCCTCTGGGTTGGTTTTGTTCAATTTCTGAGCCCATGAAAGCTCAGTGTGAACTAAACCCAAATATTGGAAAGGAGAAAAGGCTCAGGATCAAGGTCTGGGATCAGGGAGCAGCTCCAGGCTCTGAGTTCCCCTTTCCCTGCTCAAACCCAACCTCTGCAGTCATTTCACCCAGGGCTGGTGAACAATTTGGGGAAATCATTCCCAAATCCCACCAGAATATGAACAAATTCCCCTCTGGGTTGGTTTTGTTTAATTTCTGAGCCTGTGAAAGCTCAATGTCAACTGAACCCAAATATTGGAGAGGGGAAAAGGTTCAGGATCAAGGTCTGGGATCAAGGAGCAGCTCCAGGCTCTGAGTTCCCTTCCCAGCCCTTTCCCTGCCCCCGTCTCAGCCAGGCCCGGAGCCAAGGGACACAACAACAATTTGGGGAAATCCAGGAGGGCTGGGATGGCTCCAGGAGGTGTTGATGACCTGGGAGCTGCCGGAGCCTTTCCAGGGATCCGGGGCAGGGCAGAGCTCCGGGCGGCTTTAATTGGGATCAGGATTAGCCTGGGGGCGTTAATTGGGATTAGAGCAGATCCAGGAGGTGGAAATTTCACTCTCGGCTGCCCTGGAGGCCAAAATATATTGTTTAATATATTAATTTAATATTTTTAATAGGTATTATTTAATGACTATAGAATTCTATCAATCAATATTTTAATATATTAATTAAATATTTAAAATAAATAGGTATTAATATTTAATGAATATTATTTAATTTATTAATGTAATATTTTAATAGGTATTATTTAATGACTATAGAATTCTATCAATCAATATTGTTTAATATATTAATTTAATATTTTTAATAGGTATTATTTAATGACTATAGAATTCTATCAATCAATATTGTTTAATATATTAATTTAATATTTTTAATAGGTATTATTTAATGACTATAGAATTCTATCAATCAATATTGTTTAATATATTAATTTAGTATTTTAATAGGTGTTATTTAATATTTAATTAATAGAAAATTCTATCCATCAATATTAATCTAACGTTTTACATAAATAGGTGTTATTTAATATTTAATGAATATCAAATTCTATCAATATTATTTAATATATTAATTTAATATTCTAGTAAGTGTTATTTAATGAATATAGAATTATATCAATCAATATTGTTTAATATATTAATTTAGTATTTTAATAGGTATTATGTAATGAATATAGAATTCTATCAATCAATATTTTAGTATATTAATGACATATTTTAAATAAACAGGTATTACTTAATATTTAATTTTAACTATTAATTAATAAATTAATAATAATTAATAAATTTAATTATTTAATATATTAATTTAATATTCTAATAGGTATTATTTAATGAATATAGAATTCTACCAATCAATATTGTTTAATATATTGTTTTAGTATTTTAATAGGTATTATTTAATGAATATAGAATTCTAGCAATCACTATTGTTTAATCTATTAATCTAATATTTTTAATAGGTATTATTTAATATATAATTCTATCAATCAATATTGTTTAATATATTAATTTATTATTTTAATAGGTATTATTTAATGACTATAGAATTCTATCAATCAATATTGTTTAATATATTAATTTAATATTTTAAATTTGTGTTAATATTTAATGAATATAGAATTTTATCAATCAATATTGTTTAATATATTAATTTCATGTTTAAATACATTAAATAATGTATTTAATAAATAACCCTAATATTTAATATTTAATGGATATAGAATTCTATCCATCAATATTATTTAATATAGTAATATTTTAAATAAATGTCATTTAATATTCAATGGATATAGAATTATATCCATCAATGAAATAGAATTATATGTAAGTGAATAAATATATTTATTTTGTATTTTAAATGGAGATTTCTTTGATATTTAATAAATATATTTAATATTTAATGAATATAGAATTCTAACGATCAACGAAGTAGAATGATGTATAAGGGAATAAATATATTCATTTCATATTTTAAATAAAGAGATTTCTTTGGTGTTTAATGGATATTTACAATGAATTTTTGCTTTTATTCCCCAGAAATTTGGGGATTTGGGAATCACTGAGTGTCCTGGGCTGGAAGGGATCCACGAGGATCATCCTGAAAGCCCTGAAAATGGAAAGGAGAAAATTCCAGAACTGGAGAAATCCTGGGCAGAGAGGATAAAACTGCCTGGAAAAGCAGAAATCCCATTCCACGTGCAGAAATCCTGCGGGAATTCTGCACAAACAGCGCCCTGGGCTCCCTCCAATCCCAAAAAACTTCCACATCCCCCAAAAATTCCTCCTGCTCCCACAGCTCCTCCTCATCCAGGGGCTCCAGAAAATCCCTCAGGTTAAGCCAGGAAAGGCGGAATTTTATCCAGAGGGATTTGGCCTCAGCCGTGATCTGGGATTCCCACAAAAAATTGGGAACCCGGATCCCGTGGGGAAACTTTGGGAAACTTCAGAATCCAGGGAAAGCTCCCGAGGCTTCAGGGCTGAGATGAGAGCTCAGCTTTGTGTCTGTCCTGATGGATGGAGGGAAAATGGGAGGGAAAATGGGAAAGAGAGAAAACAGGAAAGAGGGAAAACAAGAGGGAAAATGGGAGGGAAAATGGGAGGGAAAATGGGAGGGAAAATGGGAAAGAGGGAAAACGAGGGAAAACGAGGGAAAATGGGAAAGAGGGAAAAGAAGAGGGAAAAGAGGAGTAGAAACAAGAGGGAAAATGAGGGAAAATGAGAGGGAAAATGGGAAAGAGGGAAAATGAGAGGGAAAAGAAGAGAGAAGAGTGGAAACAAGAAACGAGGGAAAACAAGAGGGAAAACAAGAGGGGAAATGGGAAAGAGGGAAAAGAAAAGTGGAAACAAGAGGGAAAACAAAACAAGAGGGGAAAGCAAGAGAGAAAATGGGAAAGAGGGAAAAGAAGAGGGAAAAGAGGAGTAGAAACAAGAGGGAAAATGAGGGAAAATGAGAGGGAAAGAAGAAGGAGAAGAAGAGAGAAGAGTGGAAACAAGAGTGGAAATGAGGGAAAAGCAGAGGGAAAACAGGAAAGAGTGAAAAGAAGAGTGGAAATGAGAGGGAGAATGAGAGGAAAAATGGGAAAGAGTGGAAAGAAGAGGGAAAAGGAGAGGGAAAAGGAGAGGGAAAAGGAGAGGGAAAAGGAGAGGGAAAAGGAGAGGGAAAAGAGGAGTAGAAACAAGAGGGAAAATGAGGGAAAATGAGAGGGAAAATGGGAAAGAGGGAAAATGAGAGGGAAGAGAGAAGAGTGGAAACGAGTGGAAACGAGAGAAAGCAAGAGGGAAAACAAGAGGGGAAATGGGAAAGAGGGAAAAGAAAAGTGGAAACAAGAGGGAAAACAAAACAAGAGGGGAAAGCAAGAGGGAAAATGGGAAAGAGGGAAATAAGAGGGAAAAGAGGAGTAGAAACAAGAGGGAAAATGAGGGAAAATGGGAAACAGGGAAAATGAGAGGGAAAAGAAGAGAGAAGAATGGAAATAAGAGTGGAAATGAGGGAAAGAAAGAGGGAAAACAAGTGGGAAAATAGGAAAGAGGGAAAACAAAACAAGAGGGGAAACAAGAGGGGAAAGCAGGAGGGAAAATGGGAAAGAGGGAAAAGAAGAGGGAAAAGAAGAGGGAAAAGAGGAGTAGAAACAAGAGGGAAAATGAGGGAAAATGAGAGGGAAAATGGGAAAGAGGGAAAATGAGAGGGAAAAGAAGAGAGAAGAGTGGAAACAAGAAACGAGGGAAAGCAAGAGGGAAAACAAGAGGGGAAATGGGAAAGAGGGAAAAGAAAAGTGGAAACAAGAGGGAAAACAAAACAAGAGGGAAAACAAAACAAGAGGGGAAAGCAAGAGGGGAAATGGGAAAGAGGGAAAAGAAGAGGGAGAAGAAGAGAGAAGAGTGGAAACAAGAGTGGAAAAGAGGGAAAACCAGAGGGAAAACAGGAAAGAGTGAAAAGAAGAGTGGAAATGAGAGGGAGAATGAGAGGAAAAATGGGAAAGAGTGGAAAGAAGAGGGAAAAGGAGAGGGAAAAGGAGAGGGAAAAGGAGAGGGAAAAGGAGAGGGAAAAGGAGAGGGAAAAGGAGAGTAGAAACAAGAGGGAAAATGAGGGAAAATGAGAGGGAAAATGGGAAAGAGGGAAAACAAGAGGGAGAAGAGAGAAGAGTGGAAACAAGAGTGAAAACGAGGGAAAACAAAAGGGAAAACAAGAGGGAAAATAGGAAAGAGGGAAAAGTGGAAACAAGAGGGAAAACAAAACAAGAGGGGAAACAAGAGGGGAAAGCAATAGGGAAAATGGGAAAGAGGGAAAAGGAGAGGGAAAAGAAGAGAGAAGAGTGGAAACAAGAAACGAGAGAAAACAAGAGGGAAAACAAGAGGGACAATGGGAAAGAGGGAAAAAAGAGGGAAAAAAGAGGGAAAAAAGAGGGAAAAAAGAGGGAAAAGAAGAGGGAAAAGAAGAGGGAAAAGAAGAGGGAAAAGAAGAGGGAAAAGAAGAGGGAAAAGAAGAGGGAAAAGAAGAGGGAAAAGAAGAGGGAAAAGAGGAGTAGAAACAAGAGGGAAAATGAGGGAAAATGAGAGGAAAAATGGGAAAGAGTGGAAAGAAGAGTGGAAAGAAGAGTGGAAAGAGGAAAGAGGGAAAACAAGAGGGAAAACAAGAGGGAAAATGGGAAAGAGTGGAAAGAAGAGTGGAAACGAGAGTGGAAACGAGAGTGGAAAATGGGAAAGAGGAAAAGAAGAGTGAAAACAAGAGGAAAAACCAGAGGGGAAACCAGAGGGAAATGAGGGAATTCTGGCCCGGGAGAGCTCCGGCTGGGGCTGCCCCCGGATCCCTGGAAGTGTCCAGGGCCAGGCTGGCCGGGGTTTGCAGCACCCTGGGGTGGTGGAAGGAGATGGGATTTTGGGATTTCCCACCCAACCATCCCACACCAGTTCCTTTCTCACTGGGATTTGAGGCCGGGATTGGTTTAGGAAATTGATAACAGAGAAAATTTCCTGGCAGTTCCTTCACCCCACAGGACAACAGCCAAAGAAATCCTGGATTTGTTCTTTCCTGACATTTTAGGGCTCTGATATCCAGGGAAACTCTCCCTGTCCTCCTGCAGCAGGGATGGTTCAGCCACAGCCTCGTTCAAAAATAAAAATAAAAATAAAAAATAAAAATAAAAATAAAAAATAAAAATAAAAATAATAAAAATAATAAAAATAATAATAAAAATAAAAATAAAAATAAAAATAAAAATAAAAACTAAATAAAAATAAAAATAAATTTAAAATAAAAATAAAAATAAATTAAAATTAAAATTAAAATTAAAATTAAAATTAAAAATAAAATTAAAAATAAAAATAAAATAAAAATAAAAATAAAATAAAAATAAAATTAAATAAAAATAAAAATAAAAATAAAAATAAATAAAAATGAAAATAAAATAAAAATAACATTTCAAAGGCACGGGCAGCACCAGGCAGAGCCAGCAGCGCCCACACGTTTATGGGGGCACCAGAAAACCACAAAAACACGACCGAACATGGAAAATATTCCAGCAAAACCACGGCTCTGCCGCCGGGAACGACTTTTGGACACGATTTTATCCCTCAGGGCTGAGGGAGCTGCACGTGCTGAGGAGAGGAATGACAGATTTGTCTTTAAAAATTCTGCTAAATCAAAATCTGTACAAAATCTGGTAAATCAAAATCTTTACAACATCTGGGGCTGCTGGTGGATAAAACCAGCACTGAGGGGTGAGAGGAACAACAGGAAGGATTCCACTGATGGATGAATGGAAAAGAAGATTTTTGCCTTTCCAAACGAACCCTGGGTTTGCTGATCAATGAAATTGGATATTGAAAGGTGAAAGAAACAATGGGGAAAATCCATAAATCCCATAAGAATAATTTAAATTAAATTAATAAAAATTAACATCTCAATTTAAATCATTTTAAACACCAAAAATTCATCCAAAGGGGAAAATGAACCCAGAGAAGGAATCTGAGCTGGGATCCTCCAGGGAGGAGGGGATGGTTCCTCACCTCTGGGTAATGATTAATTAATTAATTAATCTTAATTAACGCTCCCTAATCCTGTGGATTAAATCCTTTCCCACCCCTAAAAACCTGAGCCACAAAAGTCCCTGAAGGATCTGAGGCACAAAATCCCAATTTCCAGCAGAGATCCCAGTTTGGATCTTTATTTTGATTTTATTTTCACCCACAACATCTTAAATCACCCCAAACATCTTAAATTTGAACATCTTAATTTAAATTAAATTAATAAAAATTAATATCTTGATTTAAATAATTTTAAACACCAAAAAATTCATCCAAAGGGGAAAATGAACCCAGAGAAGGATTCTGAGCTGGGATCCTCCCAGGAGGAGGGGATGGTTCCTCACCCTCTGGGTGATCATTAATTAATTAATCTTAATTAATGATCCCTAATCCTGTGGATTAAATCCCCGTGGATTAAATCCCCTTGGATTAAATCCTTTCCCACTCTAAAAACCTGAGCCACAAAAATCCCTGGAAGGATCTGAGGCACAAAATCCCAATTTCCAGCAGAGATCCCAGTTTGGATCTTTATTTTGATTTTATCTCCACTCAGCAACATCTTAAATCATCCCAAATATCTTAAATTTGAACATCTTAAATTTAAATTAAATTAATAAAAATTAACATCTCAATTTAAATCATTTTAAACACCCAAAAATTCATCCAAAGGGGAAATGAACCCAGAGAAGGAATCTGAGCTGGGATCCTCCCAGGAGGAGGGGATGGTTCCTCACCCTCTGGGTGATCATTAATTAATTAATTAATCTTAATTAATGATCCCTAATCCTGTGGATTAAATCCCTTCCCACTCTAAAAACCTGAGCCACAAAAGTCCCTGGAAGGATCTGAGGCACAAAATCCCAATTTCCAGCAGAGATCCCAGTTTGGATCTTTAGTTTGATTTTATCTCCACTCAGCAACATCTTAAATCATCTCAAACATCTTAAATTTGAACATCTTAAATTTAAATTAAATTAATAAAAATTAATATCTCTATTTAAATCATCTTAAAGACCAAAAATGAACCCAGAGAAGGATTCTGAGCTGGGATCCTCCAAGGAGGAGGGGATGGTTCCTCACCTCTGGGTGATGATTAATTAATTAATTAATCTTAATTAATGCTCCCTAATCCTGTGGATTAAATCCCTTTCACTCCTAAAAACCTGAGCCACAAAAGTCCCTGAAGGATCTGAGGCACAAAATCCCAATTTCCAGCAGAGATCCCAGTTTGGATCTTTATCTTTTTTTATCTCCACTCAACATCTTAAATCATCCCAAATATCTTAAATTTGAACATCTTAATTTAAATTAAATTAATAAAAATTAACATCTTGATTTAAATCATCTTAAACACCCAAAAATTCATCCAAAGGGGAAATGAACCCAGAGAAGGATTCTGAGCTGGGATCCTCACAGGAGGAGGGGATGGTTCCTCACCCTCTGGGTGATGATTAATTAATTAATCTTAATTAATGCTCCCTAATCCTGTGGATTAAATCCCTTCCCACTCCTAAAAACCTGAGCCACAAAAGTCCCTGAAGGATCTTTGGCACAAAATCCCAATTTCCAGCAGAGATCCCAGTTTGGATCTTTATTTTGATTTTATCTCCACCCAGCAACATCTTAAATGTCTTTAAATCACCTTAAATTTGAACATCTTAATTTAAATTAAATTAATAAAAATTAACATCTCAATTTAAATCATTTTAAACACCAAAAATTCATCCAAAGGGGGAAATGAACCCCAGAGGATTCTGAGCTGGGATCCTCCAAGGAGGAGGGGATGGTTCCTCACCCTCTGGGTGATGATTAATTAATTAATTAATCTTAATTAATGATCCCTAATCCTGTGGATTAAATCCCTTCCCACTCCTAAAAATCTGAGCCACAAAAGTCCCTGAAGGATCTGAGGCACAAAATCCCAATTTCCAGCAGAGATCCCAGTTTGGATCTTTATCTTTTTTTATCTCCACTCAACATCTTAAATCACCCCAAATATCTTAAATTTGAACATCTTAATTTAAATTAAATTAATAAAAATTAATATCTTGATTTAAATAATTTTAAGCACCCAAAAATTCATCCAAAGGGGAAAATGAACCCAGAGAAGGATTCTGAGCTGGGATCCTCCAAGGAGGAGGGGATGGTTCCTCACCCTCTGGGTGATCATTAATTAATTAATTAATCTTAATTAATGCTCCCTAATCCTGTGGATTAAATCCCCGTGGATTAAATCCCCTTGGATTAAATCCTTTCCCACTCTAAAAACCTGAGCCACAAAAGTCCCTGGAAGGATCTGAGGCACAAAATCCCAATTTCCAGCAGAGATCCCAGTTTGGATCTTTAGTTTGATTTTATCTCCACCCAGCAACATCTTAAACGTCTTTAAATCACCTTAAATTTGAACATCTTAATTTAAATTAAATTAATAAAAATTAACATCTCGATTTAAATCATCTTAAACACCAAAAATGAACCCCAGAGGATTCTGAGCTGGGATCCTCCAAGGAGGAGGGGATGGTTCCTCACCCTCTGGGTGATGATTAATTAATTAATCTTAATTAATGATCCCTAATCCACCTAATCCTGTGGATTAAATCCCTTCCCACCCCTAAAAATCTGAGCCACAAAAGTCCCTGAAGGATCTTTGGCACAAAATCCCAATTTCCAGCAGAGATCCCAGTTTGGATCTTTATTTTGATTTTA
The DNA here is from genome assembly GCA_910950805.1 of Acrocephalus scirpaceus scirpaceus. Taxonomy (NCBI): domain Eukaryota; kingdom Metazoa; phylum Chordata; class Aves; order Passeriformes; family Sylviidae; genus Acrocephalus; species Acrocephalus scirpaceus. Next base: position 4,819,361 of record OU383799.1, read on the forward strand.
TCTCCATCCAGCAACATCTTAAATCATCCCAAATATCTTAAATTTGAACATCTTAATTTAAATTAAATTAATAAAAATTAATATCTTGATTTAAATCATTTTAAACACCAAAAATTCACCTGAAGGGGAGAAAATGAACCCAGAGAAGGAATCTGAGCTGGGATCCTCCCAGGAGGAGGGGATGGTTCCTCACCCTCTGGGTGATCATTAATTAATTAATCTTAATTAATGTTCCCTAATCCTGTGGATTAAATCCTTTCCCACTCTAAAAATCTGAGCCACAAAAGTCCCTGAAGGATCTTTGGCACAAAATCCCAATTTCCAGCAGAGATCCCCAGTTTGGATCTTTATTTTGATTTTATCTCCACCCAGCAACATCTTAAATCATCACAAACATCTTAATTTAAATTAAATTAATAAAAATTAACATCTCGATTTAAATCATCTTAAACACCCAAAAATTCATCCAAAGGGGAAAATGAACCCAGAGAAGGATTCTGAGCTGGGATCCTCCAAGGAGGAGGGGATGGTTCCTCACCCTCTGGGTGATCATTAATTAATTAATTAATTTTAATTAATGCTCCCTAGTCCTGTGGATTAAATCCCTTTCACTCCTAAAAATCTGAGCCACAAAAGTCCCTGAAGGATCTTTGGCACAAAATCCCAATTTCCAGCAGAGATCCCAGTTTGGATCTTTATTTTGATTTTATCTCCACCCAGCAACATCTTAAACATCTTTAAATCACCTTAAATTTGAACATCTTAATTTAAATTAAATTAATAAAAATTAACATCTCAATTTAAATCATTTTAAAGACCAAAAAATTCATCCAAAGGGGAAAATGAACCCAGAGAAGGATTCTGAGCTGGGATCCTCCAAGGAGGAGGGGATGGTTCCTCACCCTCTGGGTGATCATTAATTAATTAATTAGTTTTAATTAATGCTCCCTAATCCACCAGCGGGACAGCCGGGCTCCAAACTGGGCTGTTGTTATTCCTGGGAAATCCCCCTTGGAATAACAAACTTCCATGGGATCAGGAGTGGAATTTTTCCTCCTCCTGGGGAGTTTTTTGCAGAGGGAGGTGGGAAAAGTGGGGAAAAAAAGGTCAAAAATGGCTCTGAATAAAATAAAATATGAATAAAATAGAAGGATAATAATAGAAGGATAATATTAATAAATATAAGGGATTTAAATCTAATAATGGATATAAATGAGGGAACAGAAAGGAAAGCAGAGTGGGGCACAGGGACAGGAAAACCAAAGGGTTTGGGAATTAAATTATGGATTAAATTATGGATTAAATTATGGATTAAATTATGGATTAAATTATGGATTAAATCCCCAGAGCTCATCACTGGGAAAACATTTTGGGGTCTCAACCTGTGAAAAGAGGGAAATTCCAGGAAAACCAAGAGGATTTTCCATTAAATGGGACAGAAAATGTCAAAAATGGCTCTGAATGTAATAAAATATGAATAAAATATAAGGATAATAATACAATAATAATAATAATAAATATAAGGGATATAAATCTAATAATGGATATAAATGAAGGAACAGGAAAGAAAGCAGAGTGGGGCACAGGGACAGGAACTCCAATGAGTTTGGGAATTAAATTATGGATTAAATTATGGATTAAATCCCCAAGCTCCTCACTGAGAAAACATTTTGGGGTCTCAACCTGTGAAAGGAGCGAAATTCCATCAAAACCACGAGGATTTTCCATTAAATGGGACAGAAAATGTCAAAAATGGCTCAGAAAAGCTCCTGGGTGAGCTGGGGCTGATCCCAGTGCCCCAAACTGGGAGCTGGGGATGGAAACTGCCCCAGGAAGGGTTCAGGAGGAGGAATAAAAGGGAAATAAATAGAATGGATATGAAATAAATATAATTAATAGAAGGATAATAATATAGGGGTAATTAATAATATAAGGATGATTAATAATAGAAGGATAATAACAATAAATATAAGGGATATAAATCTAATAATGGATGTAAATGAGGGAACAGGAAGGAAAGCAGAGTGGGGCACAGGGATAGGAAAACCAACGAGTTTGGGAATTAAATTATGGATTAAATTATGGATTAAATTATGGATTAAATTATGGATTAAACCCCCAGAGCTCATCACTGGGAAAACATTTTGGGGTCTCAACCTGTGAAAGGAGCAAAATTCCATCAAAACCACGAGGATTTTCCATTAAATGGGACAGAAAATGTCAAAAATGGCTCAGAAAAACACCTGGGGCTGATCCCAGTGCCCCAAACTGGGAGCTGGGGATGGAAACTGCCCCGGGAAGGGTTCAGGAGAAGGAATAAGAGGGAAATAAATAGAATGGATATGAAATAAATATAATTAATAGAAGGATGATAATATCAGGAAAATAAGGATAACAATATAAGGGTAATAATATAAGGGTAATTAATAATACAAGGATAATAATAGAAGGGTAATAATAGCAGGGTAATAATAATAATAAATATAAGGGATATGAAATAAATATAATGGATATGAAATAAATATAATTAATATAAGGATGATAATATCAGGATAATAAATATAAGGATAATAATATAAGGGTAATAATAAAAGGATAATTAATAATAGAAGGATAATAATAATAAATATAATGGATATAAATGAAGGAACAGGAAGGAAAACCAATGAGTTTGGGAATTAAATTATGGATTAAATCCCCAGAGCTCATCACTGGGAAAACATTTCGGGGTCTCAACCTGTGAAATGGGTGAAATTCCATCAAAACCACGCGGATTTTCCATTAAATGGGACAGAAAATGTCAAAAATGGCTCTGAACTGGGAGCTTGGGATGGAAACTGCCCCAGGAAGGGTTCAGGAGGAGAAGGAATAAAAGGGAGATAAATAGAATGGATGTTAAATAAATATAATAAATATAAGGAAATAATATAGGGGTAATTAATAATATAAGGGTAATTAATAATACAAGGATAATATTAATAAATATAAGGGATATAAATCTAATAATGGATGTAAATGAGGGAACAGGAAGGAACTCCAATGAGTTTGGGAATTAAATTATGGATTAAATTATGGATTAAATTATGGATTAAATTATGGATTAAATTATGGATTAAATCCCCAAACTCATCACTGATAAAACATTTTGGGGTCTCAACCTGTGAAATGGGTGAAATTCCATCAAAACCACGCGGATTTTCCATTCAATCACCCATGGAGGGCAGGAACAGCGTCCTGAGCTGCATCCCCAAACCTCTGCATCCCTCAGGGCTTCTCCAATCCTGCCGAAAATTCCCCAAAACTTTTCCCCAAAATTCCCATTTCTGCACCCACAAAATGTGGAATTCCCATTTCTGCACCCACAAAATGTGGAATTCCCATTTCTGCACCCACAAAATGTGGAATTTTCATTTCTGCACCCACAAAATGTGGAATTCCCATTTCTGCACCCCAAAAAATGTGGAATTCCCATTTCTGCACCCACAAAATTCCAGCTGGTTTTGACCACAGAGGAATTCTGAGCCTGAGGGTGAAATTTCCCATAATAATCCAATTTTTTGGGAATGTTTCCCAACATTTTCCAACCCTTGGGATCAGGATTGTGGAAATTCCCACCTGGAGCACTCAGGGTTTGCTCCCAGGTGAATTTTCTCCCTCAGAATTCGGAGATTCCATAAATTCACATTTTTATTTAATTTAGGATTATTTGAACTGATCCTCCCTGGTCCCCAACAGAAGAAATTCCAACATGGGAGGCTCAAGGAAAATCGGGAAAGAGGAGCCCCAAATCCACAAAATTCAGGAAAATTGGGAAGGAGGAGCCCCAAATCCACAAAATCCCGGAAAATTGGGAAGGAGGAGCCCCAAATCCATGAAATTCAGGAGAATTGGGAAAAAGGAGCCCCAAATCCAGGAAATTCAGGAAAATTGGGAAGGAGGAGCCCCAAATCCAAAAGGAAAATTGGGAATGAGGAGCCCCAAATCCACAAAATTCAGGAAATTTGGGAAGGAGGAGCCCCAAATCCACAAAATTCAGGAATGGAGGAGCCCCAAATCCACGAAATTCAGGGAAAATTTGGGAAAAAGGAGCCCCAAATCCACAAAATTCAGGAAAATTGGGAATGAGGAGCCCCAAATCCACAAAATTCAGGAATGGAGGAGCCCCAAATCCACGAAATTCAAGGAAAAATTGGGAAGGAGGAGCCCCAAATCCATGAAATTCAGGAAAATTTGGGAAAAAGGAGCCCCAAATCCACGAAATTCAGGAAAATTGGGAAGGAGGAGCCCCAAATCCACGAAATTTGGGAAAATTTGGGAAAAAGGAGCCCCAAATCCATGAAATTCAGGAAATTTGAGAAGGAGGAGCCCCAAATCCACAAAATTCAGGAAAATTGGGAAGGAGGAGCCCCAAATCCACGAAATTTGGGAAAATTTGGAAGGAGGAGCCCCAAATCCACAAAATTCAGGGAAAATTTGGGAAGGAAGAACCCCAAATCCACGAAAATCAGGAAAATTGGGAAGGAGGAGCCCCAAATCCATGAAATTCAGGAAAATTGGGAAGGAGAAGCCCCAAATCCACGAAATTCAGGAAAATTGGGAAGGAGGAGCCCCAAATCCATGAAATTCAGGAATGGAGGAGCCCCAAATCCATGAAATTCAGAAAATTTGGGAAGGAGGAGCCCCAAATCCAAAAGGAAAATTGGGAAAAAGGAGCCCCAAATCCACAAAATTCAGGAATGGAGGAGCCCCAAATCCCAAAATTCCGGAAAACCGGGAAAAATTCAGCCGGGGTTGAACACCCCGCGCGTTTCCAGGTGGAAATCCCGAAATATTCCTAAAAAATTCCCGGGATAAATCAGATTTTAAGGAGCTGCTGGCAGGCTCGGAGAATAATGAGAGCAGAAAATAAAAAATCTCTTTAATTAAAGACACATTTCGCACTTTGGAAACATCAGAATTCCCTGGGAATATAAAAAAAATTGGGATTTATCCAGAGGGGAGAACTCGGAGTGAATTTACCCAACCGAGGTTTTGTGCTGGAAATTCGGAATATTTGAGCCAAATCTCAGCTCAGGAATTTTGGTAAAATTCGCGGGCAGAGTTTAATTCCAGCCGGGAATGGCTGGGAGCAAAATAGAAAATAAAATAATAAAAATAAAATAATAAAAATAAAATAATAAAAATAAAATAATAAAAATAAAAAATAATAAAAATAAAAAATAAAAATAAAAAATAAAAATAAAAATAAAAATAAAAATAAAAAATAAAAATAAAAATAAAAATAAAAATAAAAATAAAAATAAAAATAAAAAATAAAAATAAATAAAAATAAAAATAAAAATAAAAATAAAAGGATAAAATCAGCTCGCTCAGGAGTTGTTTTAAAAATAAAATTAAAAAATCTCCGGTATCTCAGCCCGGTCAAATCCAGCTCGGAGGATAAAAATTAAGAAAAATATAAAATTTATTTTTTTCCTCCCGAATTTTTTAACGCGATGGGAGAGAGGGAGAAAAACACAAGAAGGGAAATGAAAGTTTGAGAAGAAAGAAAAGCTCGGAAATGTTGAAATTCAGGGCAATTAAACCCCAAAACGCAGCTCGGAGCCCTGAATTTATTGAAATTAATTTAAATTAAAGTGGATTTATTTAAATTAAAGTGAATTAATTTAAATTAAAGTGGATTTATTTAAATTAAAGTGGATTTATTTAAATTAAAGTGGATTAATTTAAATTAAAGTGGATTTACCTCGATCAGCGGCGGGGGAAGCTCAGCCCGGTCCCGGCTCATCCAATTCCTCCCCCCGGGCTCGATTCCCTCCGAGCTGGAGAGAATAAAATAAAAATCAAATAAAATCAAATAAAATAATCAAAATTCGGCTGCTGCAGGCAGGGAAATGCGCCCGGAGCCGCCGCTTCCTGCCCGATTTCACGGGATTTTCTCCGGGCAAACCCCGCCCAGTGTGAGCTCAGCGCTCCTCCCAGGGAGGAGCGGGGGAGAGGCAGAGAGTCCGAAAAAAAATAAAAAATTTAAAAAAAAAACCAACAAAAAAGTCCAAAAAAGCAAAAAAACCAAACCAAACAAACAAAACAAAAAAACCACTACCCAAAAAAACCCCACCAAAAACTAAAAACAAAAAAGAAAGAAAAAAAAGAATTAAAAAACCCAAAAAATAAACCCAAAAAACCCCATCAAAAACAAAAAAAAAAGAAAAAAGTTAAAAAAAAATTTAAAAAAACCAAGAACCCCCCCCAAAAACAAAACAAAAAAACCCCCAAAAAACCCCACCAAAAACTAAAAAAAAAACCAAAAAAAGCCCACTAAAACAAAAAATAAAGAAAAAAGAAATAAAAAAAAGAATTAAAAAAACCAAAAAATAAACCCAAAAACCCCCACCAAAACAAAAAACAACAAAAAAAGGAAAGAAAATAAAAAGAAAAAGAATTAAAAAACCAAAAAATAAATCCCAAAAACCAAAAACAAAAAAAAAAAGAAAGAAAAAAAATTAAAAACCAAAAAAAATCCACAAAAACCCCAAACAAACAATAAAAAACCAAACAAAAAAATTAAAAACAAAAAAAACCCCCAAAAAACTCCCCCAAAAAAACCAACCCAAAAACTCCACTAAAACAAAAAAAAGAAAAAAAGAAAAATAATTAAAAAACAAAAAAACCCAAAAACCCCCATCAAAACCCAAAAACAAAGAAAAAAAAGAATTAAAAAACAAAAAAATAAACCCCCAAAACCCCACCAAAACAAAACAAAAAAAGAGAAAGAAAATTAAAATAAAAAGAATTAAAAACCCAAAAAATAAAAAACCAACCAAAACAAAAAAAGAAAAAAAGAAAAAAAGAAAAAAGTTAAAAAAAAAGAAATTAAAAAAAAACAAAAAAACCCCACCAAAAACCAAAAACAAAAAAAGAAAGAAAAAAAATTTAAAAACCCCAAAAATAAACCCCCAAAAAACCCCCACAAAAACAAAAAAATGAAAGAGAATAAAAAGAAAAAGAATTAAAAAACCAAAAAATAAACCTAAAAAACCCCATCAAAACAAAAAAAAAAGAAAAAAAGAAAAAAAGAAAAAAATTTTAAAAAGAAATTAAAAAAACCAACAAAAAACCCACCAAAAAAACCACCAAAAAAGAAAGAAAAAAAAAGAATTAAAAAACCAAAAAAACCCAACCAAAACCGAAAAAAAGGAAGAGAAAAAAGAAGAGGAATTAAAAAACCAAAAAATAAACCCCAAAGAACCCCACCAATACAAAAAACAAAAAATAGAAAGAAAAAAAAATTGAAAAACCAAAAAAAATCCACAAAAAAGCCAAACAAACAACAACAATAAAAAACCAAACAAAAAAAATTAAAAAACCCAAAAAACCCCGCAAAAAACCCAAAAAAACCCCACCAAAACAAAAAAAAAGAAGGAAAAAAAAAGGAAAAAAAATTAAAAAACCAAAAAAATCCACAAAAGACCCCAAACAACAACAATAAAAAACCAAGGATAATAATAATAAATATAAGGGATATAAATCTAATATTTATATCCCTTATATTTATTATATAAAACCCCCCAACCCTCCCAAAAAAACCCAAAAAACCCAACAATTATAAAAAAAACTCAAAAAAACTCCACCAAAACAAAAAACAAAAAAAGAAAGAAGAAAAAAAGAAAAAGAATTAAAAAACCAAAAAATAAACCTAAAAAATCCAACCAAAACAAAAAAAAAAGAAGGAAAAAAAATAAAAGAATTAAAAAACGTTAAAAAACCCACAAAAAACCCCAAACAAACAACAACGACAAAAGACCAAACAAAAAAGAAAAAGAAAAATAAACAAAAAAAGAAAAATAATAATCAGGGATGTGGATTTTTTTTTTCCCGGGTATTCCCAAAGAAAAAACTCCGGGAATTATCTCAGCAGCCCCTTGGGGTGAAATTGGAAATGTTTAAGGGGATTCCAGCCCTGAGATTCCGGGGGGTTCTGGCAGAGGATCCTGGAATTCCCAGGGCTGGAATCTCCTGGATTCCCTCACCTTTAATCCTGCAGCATCCCGCTTTTCCGGCTCCTGGATATTCCCTGGAATTCCCAGCACTGGAATCTCCTGGGATTCCCTCACCTTTAATCCTGCAGCATCCCGCTCTTCCAGCTTTTCCCTTATTCCCTGGAATTCCCAGGGCTGGAATCTCCTGGATTCTCCCACATTTAACCTTTCAGCATCCCACTCTTCCAGGTGCTGGATATTCCCTGGAATTCTCATGGATGGAATCTCCTGGAATTCCCTCACCTTTGACCTTTCAGCATCCCGCTTTTCCAGCTGCTGGATATTCCCTGGAATTCCTTCACCTTTGACCTTTCAGCATCCCATTTTTCCGGCTCCTGGATATTCCCTGGAATTCCCAGGGCTGGAATCTCCTGGGATTCTCCCACCTTTAATCCTGCAGCATCCCACTCTTCCAGCTTTTCCCTTATTCCCTGGAATTCCCAAAACTGGAATCTCCTGGATTCCTTCACCTTTAATCCTGCAGCATCCCGCTTTTCCGGCTGCTGGATATTCCCTGGAATTCCTTCACCTTTATCCTTTCAGCATCCCATTTTTCTGGCTCCTGGATATTCCCTGGAATTCCCAGCGATGGAATCTCCTGGGATTCACCCACATTTAATCTTTCAGCATCCCATTTTTCCAGCTGCTGGGTATTCCCTGGAATTCCTTCACCTTTAATCCTGCAGCATCCCACTTTTCCAGTTCCTGGATATTCCCTGGAATTCCCAGGGCTGGAATCTCCTGGATTCTCCCACATTTATCCTTTCAGCATCCCGCTTTTCCAGCTCCTGGACATTCCCTAAACTCGCTCCTACAGCAGCTCAGAGCAAAGCAGGGAATTATTATTATTATTATTATTATTATTATTATTATTATTATTATTATTATTATTATTATTAATTATTATTATTAATTACTATTATCATCATCATCATTAATATTATTATTAATAATGATAACAATTTATTGTTAATGTATTATTAATGTATTATTAGTAGTTTATTATTCATTTATTATTGATAATAATTTTATTATTATTAATTTATTGATAATAATATTGTTAATGTATTATTATTAATGTACTATTAGTAGTTTATTATTCATTTGTTATTATTGATAATTTAAATCATCAATTTTTATTATTAATTTATTATTGTTAATGTATTCTTGTTAATGTATTATTAGTCTATTATTAATTTGTTATTATTGTTAAGAATTTATTATTAATAATTTATTATTATTATTACTGTTATTATCCCACCTTATCCTGCAGTTACTCCCCACTCCTGGGAGTCCCAAGGATTAAAACCAATTCCTCATGGAAAAACCAACAAATCCCAGATTGGAGAATTCCCAGGCGGGAAGAATTCCCAAAAATCAGAGCTGGATCAATCCCAGCTTTTCCACCCTCCCTTTTCCCAGAATTTCCATTCTTCCTTTTCCCAGCTTTTCCATTCTTCCTTTTCCCAGTTTTTCCATTCTCCCATTTCCCACCTTTCCCATTCCCCCTTTCCCACCTTTCCCATTCCCCCTTTCCCAGCTTTTCCATTCTCCCATTTCCCAGATTTTCCATTCCCCCTTTCCCAGCTTTTCCCTTCTCCCAGCTTTTCCATTCTCCCATTTCCCATGTTTTCCATTCCCCCTTTCCCACCTTTCCCATTCCCCCTTTCCCACCTTTTCCATTCTCCTTTTCCCAGCTTTTCCCTTCTCCCAGCTTTTCCATTCTCCCATTTCCCACCTTTCCCATTCCCCTTTTCCCACCTTTCCCATTCCCCCTTTCCCAGATTTCCCATTCTCCCATTTCCCACCTTTCCCATTCCCCTTTTCCCACCTTTCCCATTCCCCCTTTCCCAGATTTCCCATTCTCCCATTTCCCACCTTTCCCATTCCCCTTTCCCACCTTTTCCATTCCCCTTTTCCCAGATTTCCCATTCCCCTTTTCCCAGATTTCCCATTTCCCCTTTCCCAGATTTCCCATTCCCCTTTCCCACCTTTCCCATCCCTTTCCAAACCCGATTTTTCCATGCCAGGTCATTCCTGCTCCAGGGCCCGGCTCCATCCTCCCAACCCCAACCTCTGGAAAAGCTGAGCCGGTTCCAGTTCCAGCTGCTCCGGAAGCAATTCCCAAATTCTTTTCTTGGGAAGGGGAATTGGGATTGGGCAGGGAATAAATGGGATTTAGGGAAGAAAATCCGGTGTATTTTTATTTGTGAGGATTTTCCAGCCCTTGCTGCCCATGGATTCTCATGGATTTGGTTTTTGGATCCTTTTGATCTTTACACCCTTGGAGTCAGGAATTCCAAACTTTTACCAAAATTTGGTGTTTTCCACGTTCCTTCCTGAAGGAAAACTGACACCGCTCACCTGGCCAGGGTGGTTCAAAGGGAATTTCATCCTCCAACCCCTCCCACTTTAGAGAATCCATAAATTCTGGAAAACTGGAAATAAAATTAAGTTTTTTTTGCCTTGAGTGACTGAACGTGGGGTGGGTGTTCAGTTTGTGTCAGTGTGACAATCCCAGAGCAATCCCAGTTTAATTCCATCCATGAATCCAGGAATCCAGGAATCCATGAATCCATGAATCCAGGAACCCATGAATCCATGGCCCGGCCTCCACAGCAATTCCAATTTAATTCCATCCATGAATCCAGGAATCCATGAATCCACAAATCCATGAATCCATGAATCCCTGAATCCATAAATCCATGAATCCATGGCCTGGCCTCACAATCCCACAGCAATCCCAATTTAATTCCATCCAGGAATCCATGAATCCATGAATCCATGAATCCACAAATCCACAAATCCATGAATCCATGAATCCATGAATCCATGAATCCACAAATCCAGGAATCCATGAATCCATGAATCCATGAATCCACAAATCCACAAATCCATGAATCCATGAATCCATGAATCCATGAATCCACGAATCCACAAATCCATGAATCCATGGCCCAGCCTCACAATCCCACAGCAATCCCAATTTAATTCCATCCATGAATCCCTGAATCCAGGAATCCATGAATCCATGGCCTGGCCTGACAATCCTACAACAATCCCAATTTAATTCCATCCATGAATCCACGAATCCACAAATCCATGAATCCATGGCCAGGCCTCACAATCCCACAGCAATCCCAATTTAATTCCATCCATGAATCCAGGAATCCATGAATCCAGGAATCCATGAATCCCTGAATCCATGAATCCCTGAATCCCTGAATCCATGAATCCCTGAATCCATGGCCAGGCCTCACAATCCTACAGCAATCCCAGTTTAATTCCATCCATGAATCCATGAATCCACAAATCCATGAATCCATGAATCCATGAATTCCTGAATCCATGGCCCGGCCTGACAATCCTACAGCAATTCCAATTTAATTCCATCCATGAATCCACAAATCCAGGAATCCATGAATCCATGGCCAGGCCTCACAATCCCACAGCAATCCCAATTTAATTCCATTCATAAATCCATGAATCCACGAATCCATGGCCCAACCTCACAATCCTACAGCAATTCCAATTTAATTCCATCCATGAATCCGTGAATCCATGAATCCATGAATCCACAAATCCATGAATCCATGAATCCACAAATCCACGAATCCACAAATCCACAAATCCCTGAATCCATGAATCCATGGCCCATTCCCGGTCCCAGCCCCATTCCCGGTCCCGTCCTTCCCTCCGGGATTTTTCCCTGCCCAGGCTCTGACCCAGTCACGCTCCCTGATCCCAAAACGGGGCACGGCCGCTGGGTGCTGTAATTCCCATAATTTGCTGTAATTCCCATCATTTGCTGTAATTCCCATAATTTGCAGTTCCTTGGGAAAGGCTTCACTGCATCCCGATCCCCCTGGGGCGACTCGACCTCTCCAAATCCGGGAGCAGCTCCTGAAAACTTTTCCCTGCAGGGATGAATCCCAAAACCTGCAGGGATTTTTAGGGCATGAAAATCTTTTCCCTGCAGGGATGAACCCCAAAACCCTGCAGGGATGAATCCCAAAAACCTGGAGGATTTTAGGGCCATGAAAATCTTTTCACTGCAGGGATGAATCCCAAAAACCTGCAGGGATGAATCCAAAAAACCTGCAGAGATGAATCCCAAAAACCTGCAGGGATGAATCCCAAAAACCTGCAGGGATGAATCCCAAAAACCTGCAGGGATGAATCCCAAAACCTGCAGGGATGAATCCCAAAAACCTGCAGGGATGAATCCCAAAAACCTGCAGGGATGAATCCCAAAAACCTGCAGGGATGAATCCCAAAACCTGCAGGGATGAATCCCAAAAACCTGAAGGGATGAATCCCAAAAACCTGGAGGATTTTAGGGCCATGAAAAGCTTTTCCCTGCAGGGTAAATCCCAAAACCCTGCAGGGATAAATCCCAAAACTCTGCAGGGATAAATCCCAAAACCCTGCAGGGATGAATCCCAAAAACCTGCAGGGTAAATCCCAAAACCCTGCAGGGATAAATCCCCAAAACCTGCAGGGATTTTGGGGCCATGAAAAGCTTTTCCCTGCAGGGATGAATCCCAAAAACCTGCAGGGATAAATCCCAAAAACCTGGAGGATTTTAGGGCTACAAAAAGCTTTTCCCCAAAGGGATGAATCCTAAAACCCTGCAGGGATGAATCCCAAAAACCTGCAGGGATAAATCCCAAAAACCTGCAGGGTAAATCCCAAAACCCTGCAGGGATGAATCCCAAAAACCTGGAGGATTTTAGGGCCATGAAGAGCTTTTCCCTGCAGGGATGAATCCCAAAAACCAGCAGGGATAAATCCCAAAAACCTGGAGGATTTTAGGGCCATGTGGACATTTTCACACCTGAGGGATCAGTGGGAAGTTCCATCCAGGGATGATGGAAGAGCCGGATCCCGAGGGCTGAGAAATCCCAAAATTCTGCAGGATTGAATCAGAATTTCTCTCCTAAAAATAAATTATTTGGGTGTTTAATCCCTGTGGGAATTTCTCCATCTTGGGATCATGGAATGGTTTAGGTGGGAACCTTCCCCCAGCCTGGGTTATCCCAACAGGGATGGATGAACCAAAACTCTGGAAAATTCCATGGCCAAGGTGGGAAAACCCCAAATCCCAGAGAAATCCTCCCAGTAGGAACACTGGGGATGGCTCCAGGCATTCCCAGGAAATTTTCCTTTATTTCCCTCCTGAAGCTTTCAGGAAAGGATGGGGAGGGGCTGGAATCTCCCATGGAATGGGAACTCCTGGATTCCCTGGAAAAAGGAAAATCCCAGCCCTGAGTGAGGGATTCTCATTCCCTGCCCGGGATTCCTCAGGGATGAGGGAAGGGATCGTGCTGGAATAATTCCCTCCCTGGGAGCTCCTGAGGCACCAAGGATCCGCCCCATTCCCACATTCCTGAGGGATTCCTGAGGCTGGAGCAGGGAAAATGAATTTTTTTCCCCAAAAAACACGAGGAGAGTGAATTTCTGGGAAGGGAAAGGGAAATCCAGTGGGGGCAGTGACAGCGCTGAGGGAATGCAGCAAATTCCAGGAAAATCTGGGAATGAGGGACGGGCTCTGCCTTTTCCTGAGGGATCCGAGCCTGGAGGGGCCCCGGCCCTTCCCACAAGGGGGAGAAATCCCTTCCCAAAGAGATCTGGGATCGGGAATGGGATCTGGGATGGGATCCGATGGGATCAGGGACACAGGGACACAGGGACAGGGATACAGGGATAGGGACAGGGACACGGGGAAGGGACATAGGGACAGGGATACAGGGACACAGGGACACAAGGACAGGGGACACAGGGAGGGGACAGGGACACAGGGACACAGGGACAGGGAAGGGACAGGGACACAGGGACACAGGGACACAGGGACACAGGGATAGGGACAGGACAGGAGCACAGGGACAGGGACACAGAGGGGACACAGGGAGGGGACAGGGACACAGGGACACAGGGACAGGGATACAGGGAGGGGACACAGGGAGGGGACAGGGACACAGGGACACAGGGACATGGGACAGGGACATAGGGATGGGACACAGGGAATGGACAGGGACATAGGGACAAGAGGGGACAGGGACACAGGGATAGGGACAGGGACACGGGGAAGGGACATAGGGACAGGGAAGGGACACAGGGACACAAGGACAGGGGACACAGGGAGGGGACAGGGACAGAGGGACAGGGACACAGGGATGGGACACGGGGATGAGACAGGGACATGGGGATGGGACAGGGAGGGGACAGGGCCATGGGGACAGGGGACACAGGGAAGGGCCACAGGGATGGGACACAGGGACAGGGACACAGGGACAGGGACACAGGGATGGGACAGGGACACAAGGATGGGGACACAGGGAAGGGACAGGGATACAGGGAAGGGACACGGGGACACAGGGAGGGGACAGAGGGATAGGGACACAAGGACAAGGACACAGGGACAGGGGGACACAGGGATGGGACAGGGGGACAGGGAGAAGGGACAGGGACACAGGGATGGGACACAGGGAGGGGACAGGGACATGGGGACAGGGAAGGGACACAGGGACAGAGGGACAGGGCCACAGGCTCACAGGATAGGGACATGGGGACAGAGACAGGGACACAATGAAGGGACACAGGGACAGGGACAGAGGGACAGGGATGGGGACAGAGGGACAGGGAGAGGACAGGGCCATGGGACAGGGACACAGGGAAAGGACACAGGGAGGGAACATGAGGACAGGGACATGGGGAGAGGACACAGAGACAAGGACACAGGGACAGGAAAAGGGACAGGGACAGAGAGACAGGGACACAAGGAAGGGACACAGGGAGGGGACAAGGACACGGGACAGGGATGGGACAGGGACACAGGGATGGGACACAGGGACAGGGACAGAGGGAAGGGACATGGGGATGGGACAGGGAGGGGACAGGGACAGGGACAGGGATGGGACAGGGAGGGGATATGGGGAAGGGACACGGGGAAGGGACACAGGGACAGAGGGACAGGGACGCAGGGATGGGACATGGGGATGAGACAGGGAGGGGACAGGGACACGGGGACAGGGCCATGGGGACAGGGCCATGGGGACAGGGTCACAGGGATGGGACACAGGGAGGGGATAGGGACATGAGGACAGGGACACAGGGATAGGACAGGGACACAGGGAAGAGATGAGGAGGGGACACAGGAAAGGGACACAGGGATGAGACAGGGACAGAGGAACAGGGATGGGACAGGGACACAAGGATGGGGACACAGGGAAGGGACAGGGACAGAGGGACAGGAATACAAGGAAGGGACACGAGGACAGGGACACAAGGACAAGGACACAGGGATGGGACAGGGACACGGGACAGGGACATGCAAGGG
>OU383799.1:4834829-4911806 GCA_910950805.1 Acrocephalus scirpaceus scirpaceus
CTGCTCGTACCTGGCTGTACAATTGTACAATACCTGTCCCATTCCCGTACCATTCCCATACCATTCCCGTACCATTCCCAGTACAATTCCCAGTACATTCCCATACATTCCCAGTACAATTCCCGTACCTGTTGCCCGTCCTGGCCAGCAGGCTCTGCTCGTACCTGGCTGTACAATTGTACAATACCTGTACAATTCCCGTACAATTCCCAGTACATTCCCGTCCCATTCCCAGTACATTCCCAGTACAATTCCCGTACCTGTTGCCCGTCCTGGCCAGCAGGCTCTGCTCGTACCTGGCTGTACAATTGTACAACACCTGTACCATTCCCGGTACATTCCCATACCATTCCCGTACCATTCCCAGTACAATTCCCAGTACATTCCCAGTACATTCCCATACATTCCCAGTACAATTCCCGTACCTGTTGCCCGTCCTGGCCAGCAGGCTCTCCTCGTACCTGGCTGTACAATTGTACAATACCAGTACAATTCCCGTACCATTCCCGTACCATTCCCAGTACATTCCTGTCCCATTCCCGGTACATTCCCAGTACATTCCCAGTACAATTCCCGTACCATTCCCAGTACAATTCCCGGTACATTCCCAGTACATTCCCATACATTCCCGTACCTGTTGCCCGTCCTGGCCAGCAGGCTCTGCTCGTACCTGGCTGTACAATTGTACAATACCAGTACATTCCCAGTACATTCCCAGTACATTCCCAGTACACTCCCAGTGCATTCCCATACATTCCCAGTACAATTCCCGTACCTGTTGCCCGTCCTGGCCAGCAGGCTCTCCTCGTACCTGGCCCGCGCCGCGTTGCCGCCGAAGCCCAGGAACGTGGCCACGTACACGCGGTACTCGTGTTCCGTCTGGTGGGCGTCACAGCCCAGGTTGAACTCGGCCAGAAGGTTCTTGGCCACTTCCTCCTGCACCAGTGCCAGGGGACAGCTTTGTTTAGTGGGTTGTTTTTTTTAATTTTTTTTTAAAATTTTTATTCTATTTTATTTTTATTTCTTATTTTTATTTTTTTAAATTTTTTTTTTTTATTTTATTTTTATTTTATTTAGTTTTATTTTATTTTTATTTTATTTTTTAGTGTTATTTTATTTTCGTTTTTATTTTTTAGTTTTATTTTATTTTTGTTTTAGTTTTATTTTATTTCTAAGGTTTTTTAAAATTTTTATTTTCAGGTTTTTTATTTTTTTTTTTTTTTTACTTTTATTTTATTTTTATATTTTTTAAATTTTTATTTTATTTTTATTTTATTTTAATTTTATTTTATTTTTATTTTATTTTATTTTTCTAGTTTTATTTTTATTTTTAATTTATTTTTTAGTTTTATTTTTTAGTTTTATTTTATTTTCGTTTTTATTTTTTTTATTTTTATTTTATTTTATTTTTAGGGTTTTTTTAATTTTTATTTTATTTTTTAGGTTTTTTTTTCCTTAAATTTTTATTTTATTTTTATTTTATTTTTATTTGTTATTTTTATTTTCATTTTTATTTTTAAGGTTTTTTTATTTTTATTTTATTTTTAGTTTTCGTTTTATTTTTCGGGTTTTTTTTAATTTTTATTTTATTTTTTAGTTTTTTATTTTTTATTTTATTTTTACTTTATTTTTTAGTTTTATTTTTATTTTTAATTTATTCTTTATTTTTTATTTTTAATTAATTTTTTAATTTGTATTTAATTTTAATTTTAATTTTAATTTTGTTTTTATTTTAAATTTATTCTTTATTTTTATTTTATTTTTATGTTTTATTTTTTATTTTTTTAATTTTTATTTTTATTTTTATTTTTATTTTTATTTTTATTTTTATTTATTATTATTATTATTATTATTATTATTATTATTATTATTATTATTTCCCAGGAGTTGCTGGCCAACCAAGCACTGTGTACTTATGGGTACCCAGGTGGGACAAAAAGATCGAGGGACGGGACCTGGCTGCACTTTTGATTTCTTTTGTCTCTGGGAATTTCTCCAGAGGGGGAAGGAGACCCGAGGTTTTGGGGCCAGGAAAATCACAGGGCTGGGCCAGCTTGGGCTCTGATTTTTATAATCCAAGATTATTTATTGGAGTGTAAAATGGAGTTTTCCTCTGGGAATGATCATCTCAGATATTTTTGTTAAAAAAACCAGGATTATTTCATAAGGAGAGAAAAATAAAGGAATTTTCCTTGGGAATGATCATCTCCTTTCATAGGGACAGCAAAATCTTGGAATTTCACATTC
Organism: Acrocephalus scirpaceus scirpaceus; assembly: GCA_910950805.1. Lineage (NCBI taxonomy): Eukaryota > Metazoa > Chordata > Aves > Passeriformes > Sylviidae > Acrocephalus > Acrocephalus scirpaceus. Next base: position 4,837,077 of record OU383799.1, read on the forward strand.
CTGGCCCTGCAAAACTCAAGAATTGCTTCTGGAATTTTCTTCCCCCATGGAAAAATGTGGATTGTGGCTCCTGAATTCAGATTCCACGACCAAAATTCCCATTTTTTATCCATTTCTGCTCAGCTAAAACCACCCCACAGGCAGGAATTTTCATCCCTACTTTCCCAGCTGGATTTGCTCTGGAGCTGAACATCCGGATTTTAATAATTCCAAATTATTTCTTACACCCTCTGTTAATTACAACAGAGGAATTAGGGAATTAATCAGGGAAAATTCATTCCACAGGATGTAAAAATTCAATTTATCCATTATTAGAACAGAACCAAACACGAGGGTTTGATGCTGGTTTTTTTTTCCTTTAGGTAATTCCCAATAAATTTCATGGGAAGTTCAGCTTGAAAAATTCAGGAATTGCTCCAGGACTTGGTGGAATTGGAGCAATTTATTCCTCATGTGGGACAAAGCATTTTGGTGACTTTTATAACTCTTAATTCAATTTGTCCCAAAAAATTAAAGGGAAAAAATAATTTGGTGATATTTATAATTGTTAATTCAATTTCTCCCAAAAAATTAAAGGAAAAAATCATTCAGTGACATTTAGAACTCTTAATTCCATTTCTCCCAAAAATTAAAGGAAAAGATAATTCAGTGACATTTTTAACTCTTAATTCCATTTCTCCCAAAAATTAAAGGGAAAAAAATAATTTGATGACATTTATAACTCTTAATTCCATTTTCCCAAAAAAAATTAAAGGGAAAAATAATTCAGTGGCATTTAGAACTCTTAATTCCATTTTTCCCAAAAAAATAAAGGGAAAAAATCATTTGGTGACATTTATAACTCTTAATTCCATTTCTCCCAAAAATTAAAGGAAAATATAATTCAGTGACATTTATAACTGTTAATTCCATTTTTCCCAAAAAATTAAACGGAAAAATAATTCAGTGACATTTGTAACTCTTAATTCCATTTCTCCCAAAAAATTGAAGGAAAAAAATCATTTGGTGACATTTATAATAATTAATTCAATTTCTCCCAAAAAAATTAAAGGGAAAAAAATAATTTGGTGACATTTTTAACTCTTAATTCCATTTATCCCCCAAAAATTAAAGGGAAAGATAATTCAGTGACATTTAGAACTCTTAATTCAATTTCTCCCAAAAAATTAAAGGGAAAAAATCATTTGATGACATTTATAATTGTTAATTCCATTTCTCCCAAAAATTAAAGGGAAAAATAATTCAGTGACATTTGTAACTCTTAATTCCATTTCTCCCAAAAAATTGAAGGAAAAAAATCATTTGGTGACATTTATAATAATTAATTCCATTTCTCCCAAAAATTAAAGGGAAAAAAAATCATTCAATGACATTTTTAACTCTTAATTCCATTTCTCCCAAAAATTAAAGGGGAAAAAATAATTTGGTGACATTTATAACAGTTAATTCCATTTGTAACAACTAATTGAATTTCTCCCAAAATTAATAGGAAAAAAAAAATTCAGTGACATTTATAACTCTTAATTCCATTTCTCCCAAAAATTAAAGGGAAAAAAATCATTTGGTGACGTTTATAATTGTTAAATCCATTTCAGTGACATTTATAACAGTTAATTCAATTTCTCCCAAAAATTAAAGGGAAAAATAGTTCAGTGACATTTGTAACAGTTAATTCAATTTCTCCCAAAAATTAAAGGAAAAAATCATTCAGTGACATTTATAACTCTTAATTCCATTTCTCCTAAAAACTAAAGGGAAAAAAATAATTTGGTGACATTTATAACAGTTAATTCCATTTTTCCCAAAAAATTAAAGGGAAAAAAATCATTTAGTGACGTTTATAATTGTTAAATCCATTTCACTGACATTTATAACTCTTAATTCCATTTCTCCCAAAAAATTAAAGGGAAAAAAATCATTTATTGATGTTTAAAACTGTTAATACAATTTCTCCCAAAAAATTAATAGGAAAAAAAAAATTCAGTGACATTTATAACTCTTAATTCCATTTCTCCCAAAAATTAAAGGGAAAGATAATTCAATGATATTTATAACAGTTAATTCCATTTCTCCCAGAAAATTAAAGGAATCAATGACATTTAGAACTCTTAATTCCATTTTTCCCAAAAATTAAAGGAAAAAATAATTCAGTGACATTTAGAACTCTTAATTCAATTTCTCCCAAAAAATTAAAGGAAAAAAAATCATTTGATGACATTTATAACTGTTAATTCCATTTCTCCCAAAAAATTAAAGGTAAAAAATAATTTGGTGATATTTATAACAGTTAATTCCATTTTCCCCAAAAAAATTAAAGGGAAAAATAATTCAGTGACATTTATAACAGTTAATTCAATTTCTCCCCAAAAAATTAAAGGTAAAAAATTAATTTGGTGATATTTATAACTCTTAATTCCATTTCTCCCAAAAAATTAAATGGAATAAAAATCATTTGGTGACGTTTATAATTGTCAAATCCATTTCAGTGACATTTATAACAGTTAATTCAATTTGTCCCAAAAATTAAATGGAAAAATCATTCAGTAACATTTATAACTCTTAATTCAATTTCTCCCAAAAAATTAAAGGGAAAAAATCATTTGGTGATGTTTATAACTGTTAATACAATTTCTCCCAAAATTAAAGGAAAAAATCATTTTTACGTTCGATTTTTTATAGGAATTCCCAGGAATTTTTGGGTTTTAAGCCCCAGCATGCCAAGCATGGAATGGAAGGGATTTAAAACCATCCACAAAGACCAAAAAACGAAGGAACAAGGCAGGATTGGAGCGATGGGGAATGAAAAAACCAAAGGAATTCTCAGCTGGCGGAGACCTCGCGCTGCCATCGGGGAATGGGAGGGGATGGAGGATTCCAAAGGATGGGAAAGAAAGGAAAAGGTGTTAAAAACATTCCCGAGGGAAGGGGAATTCCCGGATAATGACCTGCTGAGGGGAGGCAAGGCTTACACTTTGGGGCACCTCGTAGGCGATCTGCGTGGAGACGCCGCCCATGTCCAGGATCCCCACGGTTCTCTTCCGGAAAACGGGATCGTGGTGTTCGCTTCCCGGGATCTGCACCTCCACCATGGCCTCGTCCTCTGGGAAAAAAATGGGAAAAATGAGTGGGATAGAGGGAAAAATCAATGGGATACAGGGAAAAATCAATGGGATACAGGGAAAAATCAATAGGAGGGAAAATGGGATCGTGGTGCTCGCTTCCTGGGATCTGCACCTCCACCGTGGCCTCGTCCTCTGGGAAACAGGGAAAAATCAGTGGGATACAGGGAAAAATCAATGGGATATAGGGAAAAATCCCTGTGTTCACTGCCCGGGATCTGCACCTCCACCATGGCCTCGTCCTCTGGGAAACAGGGAAAAATCAGTGGGATAGAGGGGAAAATCAATGGGATACAGGGAAAAATCAATGGGATACACAGAAACGTCATTGGGAGGGAAAACAGGATCGTGGTGTTCACTGCCCGGGATCTGCACCTCCACCATGGCCTCGTCCTCTGGGAAAAACATGGGAAAAATCAGGGAAAAAATCAGGGAAAAATCAGTGGGATACAGGGAAAAATCTGTGTGCTCACTGCCTGGGATCTGCACCTCCACCATGGCCTCGTCCCCTGGGAAAAACATGGGAAAAATCAGTGGGATACAGGGAAAAATCACTGGGATACAGGGAAAAATCCCTGTGTTCACTGCCCGGGATCTGCACCTCCACCATGGCCTCGTCCTCTGGGAAACAGGGAAAAATCAGGGAAAAATCAGTGGGATACAGGGAAAAATCTCTGTGTTCACTGCCCGGGATCTGCACCTCCACCATGGCCTCGTCCTCTGGGAAAAACATGGGAAAAATCAATGGGATACAGGGAAAAATCAATGGGAAACTGGGAAAAATCCCTGTGTTCACTTCCTGGGATCTGCACCTCCACCATGGCCTCGTCCTCTGGGAAAAACATGGGAAAAATCAGTGGGATAGAGGGAAAAATCAATGGGATACACGGAAACGTCATTGGGAGGGAAAACGGGATCGTGATGTTCACTGCCCGGGATCTGCACCTCCACCATGGCCTTGTCCTCTGGGAAACAGGGAAAAATGAGTGGGAAAAATCAATGGGATACAGGGAAAAATCAATGGGATACAGGGAAAAATCAATGGGATACAGGGAAAAATCCCTGTGTTCACTGCCCGGGATCTGCACCTCCACCATGGCCTCGTCCTCTGGGAAACATGGGAAAAATCAATGGGATACAGGGAAAAATCAGTGGGATACAGGGAAAAATCAGTGGGATACAGGGAAAAATCAATAGGAGGGAAAACGGGATCGTGGTGTTCACTGCCTGGGATCTGCACCTCCACCATGGCCTCGTCCTCTGGGAAAAACATGGGAAAAATCAGGGAAAAATCAATGGGATATAGGGAAAAATCAATGGGATACAGGGAAAAATCAATGGGATACAGGGAAATATCAATAGGAGGGAAAATGGGATCGTGGTGTTCACTGCCTGGGATCTGCACCTCCACCATGGCCTCGTCCTCTGGAGAACAGGGAAAAACATGGGAAAAATCAGTGGGATAGAGGGAAAAATCCCTGTGTTCACTTCCCGGGATCTGCACCTCCACCATGGCCTCGTCCTCTGGGAAACAGGGAAAAATCAGTGGGATATAGGGAAAAATCAATGGGATACAGGGAAATATCAATAGGAGGGAAAATGGGATCGTGGTGTTCACTGCCCGGGATCTGCACCTCCACCATGGCCTCGTCCTCTGGGAAACAGGGAAAAATCAGTGGGATAGAGGGAAAATCAATGGGAAACTGGGAAAAATCAATGGGATACAGGGAAAAATCAGTGGGATAGAGGGAAAAATCCCTGTGTTCACTTCCCGGGATCTGCACCTCCACCATGGCCTCGTCCTCTGGGAAACAGGGAAAAACATGGGAAAAATCAGTGGGATAGAGGGAAAAATCCCTGTGTTCACTTCCCGGGATCTGCACCTCCACCATGGCCTCGTCCTCTGGGAAAAACATGGGAAAAATCAATGGGATACAGGGAGAAATCAATGGGATACAGGGAAAAATCTCTGTGTTCACTGCCCGGGATCTGCACCTCCACCATGGCCTCGTCCTCTGGGAAAAACATGGGAAAAACAAGGGAAAAATCAATGGGATACAGGGAAAAATCAATGGGAAACTGGGAAAAATCCCTGTGTTCACTTCCTGGGATCTGCACCTCCACCATGGCCTCGTCCTCTGGGAAAAACATGGGAAAAATCAGGGAAAAATCAGTGGGATAGAGGGAAAAATCCCTGTGCTCGCTTCCCGGGATCTGCACCTCCACCATGGCCTCGTCCTCTGGAAAACAGGGAAAAACATGGGAAAAATCAGTGGGATAAAGGGAAAAATCTGTGTGTTCACTTCCCGGGATCTGCACCTCCACCATGGCCTCGTCCTCTGGGAAACAGGGAAAAATCAGTGGGATAGAGGGGAAAATCAATGGGATACAGGGAAAAATCAATGGGAGGGAAAATGGGATCGTGGTGTTCACTGCCCGGGATCTGCACCTCCACCATGGCCTCGTCCTCTGGGAAAAACATGGGAAAAATCAGTGGGATAGAGGGAAAAATCAATGGGATAGAGGGAAAAATCTCTGTGCTCGCTTCCTGGGATCTGCACCTCCACCATGGCCTCGTCCTCTGGGAAACAGGGAAAAACATGGGAAAAAGCAATGGGATACAAGGAAAAATCCCTGTATTCACTGCCCGGGATCTGCACCTCCACCATGGCCTCATCCTCTAGAAAAACAGGGAAAAATCAATGGGAAAAACATGGGAAAAATCAGTGGGGAACTGGGAAAAATCAATGGGATACAGGGAAAAATCACTGAGAGGGAAAACGGGATCGTGGTGCTCGCTTCCCGGGATCTGCACCTCCACCATGGCCTCGTCCTCTGGAGAACAGGGAAAAATGAGTGGGAAACTGGGAAAAATCAATGGGATACAGGGAAAAATCCCTGTGTTCAGTGCCCGGGATCTGCACCTCCACCATGGCCTCGTCCTCTGGGAAAAACATGGGAAAAATCAGTGGGATAGAGGGGAAAATCAATGGGATACAGGGAAAAATCAATAGGAGGGAAAACGGGATCGTGGTGTTCGCTTCCCGGGATCTGCACCTCCACCATGGCCTCGTCCTCTGGGAAACAGGGAAAAACATGGGAAAAATCAGTGGGATAGAGGGAAAAATCAATGGGATACAGGGAAAAATCTCTGTGTTCACTGCCCGGGATCTGCACCTCCACCATGGCCTCGTCCTCTGGAGAACAGGGAAAAATGAGTGGGATAGAGGGGAAAATCAATGGGATACAGGGAAAAATCAGTGGGATAGAGGGAAAAATCAATGGGATACAGGGAAAAATCCCTGTGTTCGCTTCCCGGGATCTGCACCTCCACCATGGCCTCGTCCTCTGGGAAACATGGGAAAAATCAATGGGAAACTGGGAAAAATCAAAGGGAAATAGGGAAAAATCAATGGATACAGGGAAAGTTAACTGGGATACAGGGAAAATTAAGTGGGATACAGGAAAAATCTCTGGGATCCAGGGAAAAATCCCAGGGATCCAACCAGAGGAGCCGCTGTTTGTGCCTGTTACAGCTTCAGGTGGGAGTGGGGCCAACCCAGCCCCTGCAGCAGCTGCCAACATCTGGCTGGAAATGCATCCCAACATCTGGAAATCCAATTCCCAGGGCTGGAAATGCACCCCAACATCTGGAACTGCAACTCCTAGGGCTGGAAATGCACCCCAACATCTGGAAATGCAAATCCCAGGAGTGGAAATGCACCCCAACATCTGGAAATCCAATTCCCAGGGCTGGAATTGCACCCCAACATCTGGCTGGAATTGCATCCCAACATCTGGAAATCCAATTCCCAGGGTTGGAATTGCATCCCAACATTCGGCTGGAATTGCATCCCAACATCTGGAAATCCAATTCCCAGGGTTGGAATTGCATCCCAACATTCGGCTGGAATTGCATCCCAACATCTGGAAATGCAGTTCCCAGGGCTGGAAGTGCACCCCAACATCTGGAATTGCCCCCCAACATCTGGAAATCCAATTCCCAAGGCTGGAATTGCATCCCAACATCTGGAATTGCACCCCAACATCTGGAATTGCCCCCCAACATCTGGCTGGAATTGCACCCCTGGAGCCCCCAGGTCCCTTCAGCTCCTCACCATCGTCCGTGTGCTCGAATCTTCCCAGGACAAAGTTGATCCCAATCCATGCATAGACTCCTGCAGGTAGAACAAAAAAAACCCAGGAATTTGGGAATCCCAACATTTGGAATTCCCAAATATTTTCCCAGCTATTTTTCCAAGTCCCACCTACCTTCCTGCTTCCCAGAAATCACCTCAGCGTGGGAGTCGGAGAAGAGGAAATCGAAGTGCACGGGGATGTCCGTGAGCAGATCCTCCAGGATGGCTTTCTGCTGGCTGCAAAATTCCATGGAAAAGGGCTTAAAAAAGCCAGGAATGCTGCTGGTGATGCTTTAAATTTGAGTTTTGGTGTTTTTCAGGTTCTGTGGTGCCCAGGGTGCAGCTCTGAGCTCACAGTCAGGGTCACTCAGCTCTCTGCACACAGCAGGGACACAAAACAAATCCTTGTCCTGCTGCACACCAAGGACAACTTTCAGCCCAACAGCACAAACAAGGGTGGCTGGAGGGAGGAACAAGAAGGATGGGAGCTCCCAGCCTGGAGCTGGGATTGGACAATTCAACCCCAATGTGCAAATGGACCAAAACTGATCAAAGTGTGAGACCTCATGACAGGTCAGCCATTTTGTGACCATTTTGTGGCCAGTTTGGGTCCATTTTGTGGCCATTTGGGGTCTGTTTTGTGACCATTTTGGATCCATTTTGTGACCATTTTGGGTCTATTTTGGGTCCATTTTGAGTCCAATTTGTGACCATTTTGGGTCCTATTTTGTGATCACTTGGGGTCCACTTTGTGATCATTGAGTCCATTTTGGGTCCATTTTGGATCCACTTTGTGACCATTTTGTGTCCCATTTGTGACCATTTTAGGTCCATTTTGGATCCACTTTGAGACCATTCTGGGTCCATTTTGTGACCATTGAGTCCATTTTGGGTCCATTTTGGATCCATTTTGTGTCCATTTTATGACCATTCTGGGTCTATTTTGGGTCCATTTTGTGACCATTTTTTGACTATTTTCAGTCCATTTTGTGACCATTTGGGGTCTGTTTTGTGACCTTTTTGTGTCCATTTTGTGTCCATTTTGCCACCATTTGGTGACCATTTTGTGACCATTGTTTGACCATTTTGTGACCATTCTGGATCCATTTTGTGACCATTTTGGATCCATTTTGTGACCATTTGGGGTCCATTTTGTGTCCATTGTTTGACCATTTTGTAACCATTTTGTGTCCAATTTGTTTCCATTTTGTGACCATTTTGTGTCCGTTTTGTGTCCATTTTGTTTCCATTTTGTGTCCATTTTGGGTCCAGTTTTGTGACCATTTTGGGTCCAATTTGTGTCCATTTTGGATCTATTTTCGATCCATTTTCGATCCATTTTGTGACCATTTTGGGTCCATTTTTTGTCCATTTTAGATCCATTTTTTGTCCATTTTAGATCCATTTTGTGCCCATTTTGTGACCATTTTTGGCCCACCTTGGGTGCAGCCCTGGCCAGGCCCTGTCCTGCCCCAGATTTACCCTAAAGCCCTTTCAATAAATCTCTCCTTTATTCTCCAGCTCTGCCCAGTCTGTCCCAGCTCAGCCTCCCCAAACCTGAATTCCCAAGCCTTCCCAAGGCTGAATCACTGGAATTCCCAAACAAAAACCAAGGAATCACCTCTCGGGCAGGATCCTCATGCCTGCAGTGCACAGGATGTACAGAGGAGTCTCCTTGTGCTTGGAGCGCGGGACGTGCTCGGCAGCGAAGCTCAGCAGGGGTGAGATGTAATCACTGACCTTGTCAGGAGAGTTGGCAAACTCCGAAATCCCTGGGAAAACACAAAACTGGGAGTGGAGCCATGAAATTCCCTGGAAAATCCTGAGCAGGGGAGTGAAGGAGGCACAGGGGAGGTGGGAAATCAGCTGTAAAAATGAATTTTTTCTGTGATTTTCTCTCCTAACTGCGTTTCCTTCACTCTGAAATGTTTGGATAAAGAATATTCCAGCATGGAACAACTCCAGGGATTTTTGGGATTGGTTTGCTGGGAGTTTGAGTCTGGAATGGGGCAGGAGGGAGAGGTTTTTCCATGGATAAGGCAGTGCTGATCCTGTTATCATTTCACTTTATTCTCTTTATTTAATGAAGAAATAATTGTGTTGCTGTAAAGTTATTTGAGCCAGTTATTATTAATAATTATCTATTAATGCTATAAAAACGATCACATCAGCACAAGTTTTATTTATGGTTTAAAGGATGCTCAGGTGTCACCTTCATCCTTATTTTCCTTATTTTCTTTATTAATTTTCCTTATTTTCTTTATGAATTTTCCTTATTTTCCTTATTTTTTCCTTATTTTCCTTATTAATTTTTCTTATTTTTCTTATTTATTTTCCTTATTTTTTCCTTATTTTCCTTATTTATTTTCCTTATTTTTCTTATTTATTTTCCTTATTTTTTCCTTATTTTCCTTATTTATTTTCCTTATTTTTCTTATTAATTTTCCTTCTTTTTTCCTTATTTTCCTATATTTCCTTCTGTTCCTTATTTTAAACTCCCTGAAATCCAGTCCCAAAGAAACCTGGAGTTGTTCCATGCTGGAAACATCCTTTAATCCAGACATTTTAGAATGCAGGAAGTACAGTTACAAGAGGAAATCCTGGAGAAATTCCATGTTTTTCCCAGAATCTGATTTGATTTTCATCACCACCTTTTCCTGTTGCTGTCCCATGGAAAAACTTCTCCCTCCTGCCTATTTCAAACTTAAAGCTCCACAAAACTCCCTGAAAACCAATCCCAAAAATCCCTGCAGTTGTTCCATGCTCTTGAGCTTGAAATATCCTTTATCTTTATTTTGGAGTGCAGGAAGCAGAGTTAGGAGAGGAAACTATGGAGAAATTCCATGTTTTTCCCAGAATCTGGTTTGATTTTCATCACCACCTTTTCCTGTTCATCTTCCATGGAAAAACCTCTCCCTCCTGCCACATTCCAGACTCAAACTCCCTGCAGACCAATCCCAAAAATCCCTGTACTTGTTTCACTCTCACAACATCCTTTGATCCAGACACTTTGGAGTGCAGGAAGCAGAATTAGGAGAGGAAATCATGGAGAAATTCCACGTTTTTCCCAGTACCTACTTTGATTTTTATTACCTCCTGTTCATGTCCCATGGAAAAATCTCTCCCTCCTGCCCTATTCCAGACTTAAACTCCCTGCAAACCAATCCCAAAAATCCCTGCAGTTGTTCCCTGCTCTTGAGCTTGAAATATCCTTTATCCAGACATTTTGGAGTGCAGGAAGCACAGCTGGGAGCAGAAATTATGGAGAAATTCCATGTTTTTCCCATAATCTGGTTTGATTTTCATCACCACTTTTTCCTGTTCATGTTCCATGGAAAAATCTCTCCCTCCTGCCACATTCCAGACTCAAACTCCCTGCAAACCAATCCCAAAGAAACCTGGAGCTGTTCCACACTCACAACATGGAAACATTAAATCCTTTAATCCAGACACTCTGGAGTGCAGAAAACGAAGCTAGGAAAGGAAATCATGGAGAAATCCCATTTTCTCCCTGTACCTGGTTTGATTTTCATCACCACGGGTTTCCTGGAGCTGTCCCTCATCTGCTGGATGTCCAGGAGCTCACAGGGACAGCACTGCCTTATCCATGGAAAAACCTCTCCCTCCTGCCCCATTCCAGACTCAAACTCCCTGCAGACCAATCCCAAAAATCCCTGGAGCTGTTCCCTGCTGTCAAGCTTGAAACCTCCTTTACCCAGACACTTTGGAGTGCAGGAAGCACAGCTGGGAGCAGAAATCCCATTTTTTTTTCCCCGTACCTGGTTTGATTTTCATCACCACCTTTTCCTGTTCATGTCCCATGGAAAAACCTCTCCCTCCTGCCCCATTCCAGACTCAAACTCCCTGCAAACCAATCCCAAAAATCCCTGGAGTTGTTCCACACTCACAACATGGAAACATCCTTTATCCAGACATTTCAGAGTGCAGGAAGCAGAGTTAGGAGAGGAAATCATGGAGAAATTCCACGTTTTTCCCAGTACCTACTTTGATTTTTATTACCTCCTGTTCATGTCCCATGGAAAAACCTCTCCCTCCTGCCCCATTCCAGACTTAAACTCCCTGCAAACCAATCCCAAAAATCCCTGCAGTTGTTCCACACTCACAACATGGAAACCTCCTTTATTCAGACACTCTGGAGTGCAGAAAACAAAGCTGGGAGCAGAAATTATGGAAAAATTCCATGTTTTTCCCTGTACCTGGTTTGATTTTCATCACCACAAGTTTCCTGCTGCTCTCCCATGGAAAAACCTCTCCCTCCTGCCCCATTCCAGACTCAAACTCCCTGCAAACCAATCCCAAAGAAACCTGGAGCTGTTCCACACTCACAACATGGAAACATTAAATCCTTTAATCCAGACACTCTGGAGTGCAGAAAACAAAGCTAGGAAAGGAAATCATGGAGAAATCCCATTTTTTCCCTGTACCTGGTTTGATTTCCATCACCACGGGTTTCCTGGAGCTGTCCCTCATCTGCTGGATGTCCAGGAGCTCACAGGGACAGCACTGCCTTATCCATGGAAAAACCTCTCCCTCCTGCCCCATTCCAGACTTAAACTCCCTGTAAACCAATCCCAAAGAAACCTGGAGCTGTTCCACCTTGAAACCTCCTTCAGAGTGCAGAGCTGGGAGCAGAAATCATGGAGAAATCCCACATTTTTCCCCGTACCTGGTTTGATTTTCATCACCACCTTTTCCTGCTGCTGTCCCATGGAAAAACCTCTCCCTCCTGCCCCATTCCAGACTCAAACTCCCTGCAAACCAATCCCAAACTAATCCCTGGAGTAGTTCCATGGTCTCAAGCTTGAAATATCCTTTAATCCAGACATTTTGGAGTGCAGGATGCAGAGTTAGGAGAGGAAATTATGGAGAAATTCCATGTTTTTCCCAGAATCTGGTTTGATTTTCATCACCACCTTTTCCTGTTCATGTCCCATGGAAAAACCTCTCCCTCCTGCCCCATTCCTGACTCAAACTCCCTGCAAACCAATCCCAAAAATCCCTGGAGCTGTTCCACACTCACAACATGGAAACCTCCTTTACCCAGACATTTCAGAGTGCAGGAAGCAGAGTTAGGAGAGGAAATCATGGAGAAATTCCACGTTTTTCCCAGTACCTACTTTGATTTTTATTACCTCCTGTTCATGTCCCATGGAAAAACCTCTCCCTCCTGCCCCATTCCAGACTCAAACTCCCTGCAAACCAATCCCAAAAATCCCTGCAGTTGTTTCACACTCACAACATGGAAACCTCCTTTATCCAGACACTCTGGAGTGCAGAAAACGAAGCTAGGAGAGGAAATCATGGAGAAATCCCAGGTTTTTCCCCATACCTGGTTTGATTTTCATCACCACCTTTTCCTGTTCATGTCCCATGGAAAAACCTCTCCCTCCTGCCCCATTCCACACTCAAACTCCCTGCAAACCAATCCCAAAAATCCCTGGAGCTGTTCCCTGCTCTTGAGCTTGAAATATCCTTTAATCCAAACACTCTGGAGTGCAGGAAGCACAGCTGGGAGCAGAAATCATGGAGAAATCCCATTTTTTCCCCGTACCTGGTTTGATTTTCATCACCACCTTTTCCTGCTGCTCTGCCATGGAAAAACCTCTCCCTCCTGCCCCATTCCAGACTCAAACTCCCTGCAAACCAATCCCAAAAATCCCTGAAGTAGTTCCATGCTCTTGAGCTTGAAATATCATTTATCCGGACACTCTGGAGTGCAGGAAGCACAGCTGGGAGCAGAAATCATGGAGAAATCCCATTTTTTCCCCGTACCTGGTTTGATTTTCATCACCACGGGTTTCCTGGAGCTGTCCCTCATCTCTGGATGTCCAGGAGCTCGTGGGGACAGCACTGCCTTATCCATGGAAAAACCTCTCCCTCCTGCCTATTTCAAACTTTAAGCTCCACAAAACTCCCTGCAAACCAATCCCAAAAATCCCTGGAGTTGTTCCACACTCACAACATGGAAACATCCTTGAATCCAGACACTCTGGAGTGCAGGAAGCAGAACTGGGAGCAGAAATTATGGAAAAATTCCATGTTTTTCCCTGTACCTGGTTTGATTTTCATCACCACCTTTTCCTGCTGCTCTCCCATGGAAAAACCTCTCCCTCCTTCTCCATTCCAGACTCAAACCCCCTGCAAACCAATCCCAAAAATCCCTGCAGTTGTTTCACGCTCACAACATGGAAACCTCCTTTACCCAGACATTTTGGAGTGCAGGAAGCAGAACTGGGAGCAGAAATCATGGAGAAATCCCATTTTTTTCCCCGTACCTGGTTTGATTTTCATCACTACCTTTTCCTGTTCATGTCCCATGGAAAAACCTCTCCCTCCTGCCCCATTCCAGACTCAAACTCCCTGCAAACCAATCCCAAAAATCCCTGGAGCTGTTCCACACTCACAACATGGAAACCTCCTTTATCCAGACATTTCAGAGTGCAGGGAGCAGAACTGGGAGCAGAAATCATGGAGAAATCCCATGTTTTTCCCCGTACCTGGTTTGATTTTCATCACCACGGGTTTCCTGGAGCTGTCCCTCATCTGCTGGATGTCCAGCAGGTCCTTGGGGTTGCCGTTGTGCCGGGGCCAGCAGTACACGAACACCCTGGAGCCGCTGCTGCCGCAATCCACCACGATCCCGTAGTTCAGGTTGGGGTTCCCGGTGTCCGTGGCCTCCGTGTCCGTCACCCTGGCCAGGTACCTGGGAAAAATGGGAATTGCTGCAGGGAATTGGGCTGGGGAATCTCCCCTGTGCTTTCTGCGGATCAGGAGAAGGGAGAGCTGTGATTGTTCTGTTTCCCACAGGCTCCATTCCCTGTTTTTCAGGGAATTCTTTTCCCATTTTCCCCAAAGCTCCATTCCCTGTTTTCCATGGAATTCTTTCCCCCTTTTCCCCAGAGCTCCATTTCCCTGTTTTCTATGGAATTCTGTGCCCCCTCACCTGTAGAATCTCCTGGAGCAGGGCACAGAGGAGCAGGGAGAGCTGTGACTGTTCCCACTTCCCCCAAAAATCCATTTCATTCTTTTCCATGGAATTCTTTCCCTCTTTTCCATGGAATTCCCTCGCTCTCACCTGTGGAACCTCACATTCCAGCCTGTCCTGCTGTACTTACACAGAAGCAGGAGCAGAGCAGCATTTCCCATTTCCCCCAAAGCTCCATTCTCTGTTTTCCATGGAATTCTTTCCCCTTTTTCCCCAGAGCTCCATTTCCCTGTTTTCTATGGAATTCTGTGCCCCCTCACCTGTAGAATCTCCTGGAGCAGGGCACAGAGGAGCAGGGAGAGCTGTGACTGTTCCCTCTTCCCCCAAAGATCTATTTCACTATTTTCCATGGAATTCTTTTCCTCTTTTCCATGGAATTCCCTCCCTCTCACCTGTGGATTCTCACATTCCAGCCTGTCCTGCTGTACTTACAGAGGAGCAGCAGCAGTGAGCAGAGCAGCATCTCCCATTTTCCCCAGAGTTCTGTTCCCTGTTTCCCATGGAATTCCGTGCCCCTCACCTACGAAATCTCTATTTTCCATGGAATTCCGTGCCTCTCACCTGTGGAATCTCCCATCCCAGGCTGTCCTGCTGTACTTCCTGCCAAGCAGGAACAGAGCAGCATTTCCCATCTTCCCCAGAACTCCACTCCCTGTTTTCCATGGAATTCTTTCCCCCAGAGCTCCAATCCCTGTTTTCAATGGAATTCCGTGCCCCTCACCTATGAAATCTCTATTTTCCATGGAATTCTTTCCCTCTCACCTCTGGAATCTCCCGTCCCGGGTGCTCCTGCCGTACCTCCTGCGCAGCAGCATCGAGCAGAGCAGCATTTCCCATTTCCCCCAGAGTTCTGTTCCCTGTTTCCCAAGGAATTCCGTGCCCCTCACCTATGGAATCTCTATTTCCCATGGAATTCCGTGCCTCTCACCTGTGGAATCTCCTGTCCCAGGCTGTCCTGCTGTACCTCCCAGGGAGCAGAGCAGCATTTCCCCCAGAGTTCCAATCCCTGTTTCCCATGGAATTCCGTGCCCCTCACCTATGGAATCTCTATTTCCCATGGAATTCCATGCCTCTCACCTCTGGAATCTCCTGTCCTGGGCGCTCCTGCCGTACCTCCCGCGCAGCAGCAGCAGGAGCAGAGCAGCATTTCCCATTTCCCCCAGAGCTCCAATCCCTGTTTTTGATGGAATTCTCTCCCTCTCACCTCTGGAATCTCCTGTCCCGGGCGCTCCTCCTGTACCTCCCGCGCAGCAGCAGCAGCGAGCAGAGCAGCAGAGAGAGCTGTGACTGTTCCCCCTTCCCCCAGAGCTCCAATCCCCATTTTCCAAGGAATTCTGTGCCTCTCACCTGTGGAATCTCCTGCTCCTGCTGTACCTCCCGCGCAGCAGCATCGAGCAGAGCAGCATTTCCCATTTCCCCCAGAGTTCTGTTCCCTGTTTCCCATGGAATTCCGTGCCCCTCACCTATGAAATCTCTATTTTCCATGGAATTCTTTCCCTCTCACCTCTGGAATCTCCCGTCCCGGGTGCTCCTGCCGTACCTCCCGCGCAGCAGCAGCAGCGAGCAGAGCAGCATTTCCCATTTCCCCCAGAGCTCCAATCCCCATTTCCCATGGAATTCCATGCCCCTCACCTGTGGAATCTCTATTTTCCATGGAATTCTGTGCCTCTCACCTCTGGAATCTCCTGTCCTGGGCGCTCCTGCCGTACCTCCCGCGCAGCAGCAGCAGCGAGCAGAGCAGCAGAGAGAGCTGTGACTGTTCCCCCTTCCCCCAGAGCTCCAATCCCCATTTTCCAAGGAATTCTGTGCCTCTCACCTGTGGAATCTCCTGCTCCTGCTGTACCTCCCGCGCAGCAGCATCGAGCAGAGCAGCATTTCCCATTTCCCCCAGAGTTCTGTTCCCTGTTTCCCATGGAATTCCGTGCCCCTCACCTATGAAATCTCTATTTTCCATGGAATTCTTTCCCTCTCACCTCTGGAATCTCCCGTCCCGGGTGCTCCTACCGTACCTCCCGTGCAGCAGCAGCAGCGAGCAGAGCAGCATTTCCCATTTCCCCCAGAGCTCCATTTCCCCATTTTCCATGGAATTCTCTCCCTCTCACCTCTGGAATCTCCTGTCCTGGGCGCTCCTGCCGTACCTCCCGCACAGCAGCATCGAGCAGAGCAGCATTTCCCATTTCCCCCAGAGTTCTGTTCCCTGTTTCCCAAGGAATTCCGTGCCCCTCACCTATGAAATATCTATTTTCCATGGAATTCTGTGCCTCTCACCTCTGGAATCTCCTGTCCTGGGCGCTCCTGCCGTACCTCCCGCGCAGCAGGAACAGAGCAGCATTTCCCATTTCCCCCAGAGCTCCATTTCCTGTTTTCCATGGAATTCTCTCCCTCTCACCTGTGAAATCTGCCCTCCCAGGCTGTCCTGCCGTACCTCCCGGCGGAGCAGAGCAGCATTTCCCATTTCCCCCAGAGCTCCATTCCCCATTTTCCATGGAATTCTTTCCCTCTCACCTCTGGAATCTCCTGTCCTGGGCGCTCCTGCCGTACCTCCCTCGCAGCAGCAGCAGCGAGCAGAGCAGCAGCGCCCCCGCGGCCGCCGCGGCCCCCAGGAGCAGCAGCTGCCGCAGGGACGCGTTCAGGATGCGGGGACAGCCCGAGGGGGCCAGGCTGAAGTGCCACGAGGCCGGGAGCAGGCAGGAGATGCTGATCCTGGGATCCAAAGGGAGAAAGGAGAGGATTGAGCGCTGGGTTTGGTGCTAAACACGGGGGAAATTCCTGCCCCGAGGGTGGGGAGGGGCTGGGATGGAATTCCTGCTCCTGCCCCATCCCTGGGAGCTGAGGAGGGAAGGATCCCGTGGGATTTGCTGGGTTTGGGGCTGGAGCTCCTTTTTTATCTCCTGGTTTTCTTTCAAAATCTCAGGAAAATTTGAGGGAGAAAGAAGGAGAAAGCCTGGCTTGGGATTGAGGGAATGGAAATCTGGGAATGATCCTGGAAACATCTGGGGAGACTTCAGGGCAGTTCCCCATGGCCCAAAGGGGCTCCAGGAGAGCTGGAGAGGGATTTGGACAAGGGATGGAGGGACAGGACCCAGGGAATGGCTTCAAACTGGGAAAGGGGAGATTTAAATGGGATATTGGGAAGGAATTCCTGGCTGGGCTGGAATTCCCAGATTTGCTGTGGCTGCCCCTGGATCCCTGGAAATGTCCCTGGAACACCCTGGGATGTTCCAGTGGGAGGTGTTGGGGTTGGATCTGGGTGGGATTTCAGCTCCTTCCCACCCAAAGCATCCCAGGATTCTGAGACCCTTGCCAAGGTGCTGACCCAGCAAAATTCCAAAAGAAACATGGAAATTTGGGAATTCCAGCTGAGGAATTCCAGCCCAGGGCTGTCCCTCCTTCCCTTCCGTGGGAGGTTTGGGCTGATCCTCTTGGCCCCTTCCAACCCAACCCATCCCAGGATTCTGCTCTGGGTTCAGCGGGCTCAGGACACCATTCCCATGCTGGAATTCACTCCAAAACCATCCCAAAGTTTATCCCAAAGTTCCTTTGGATCCTTACCTGCCCATTGTGAGATGGGGCAGCAGAAGCTGCTGGAGCCTCAGCCGGTGACCTCGGAGGGACCGGGGACATCCGAGCTGCCCTGAGCCATCCCTGCTCTGCTCCTGAGGGAACAAGGACAGCTGAGGACATGGGGGGAGATCCCTGAGGGAATATTATGGGATGGGATCCATCTTTTCTTCCCTCAGCACTGCCGGGGCCAATCTGGGACACTGGGAGAGATTCCTGAGGGAATATCCCGGGATGGGATCCATCCTTCCCTCCCTCAGCCCTGCCAGGGCCAGTCCAGGGCACTGGGAGAGATTCCTGATGGAATATCCTAGGATGGGATCCATCCTTCCCTCCCTCAGTCATGCCAGGGCTGGATTTGGGGCACTGGGAGAGATTCCTGAGGGAATATTCCAGGATACAATCCATCCTTCCCTCCCTCAGCACTGTCAGAGCTGGATGTGGGGCACTGGAAGAGATTCCTGAGGGAATATCCTGGGATAGGATCCATCCTTCCCTCCCTCAGTACTGCCAGGGCTGGATGTGAGGCGCAGGGAGAGATTCCTGAGGGAATATCTGGGAATGGGATCCATCCTTCCCTCCCTCAGCACCGCTGGAGCCAGTCCAGGGCACTGGGAGAGATTCCCAAGGGAATATTCTGGGATGGGATCCATCTTTCCCTCCCTCAGTCATGCCAGGGCTGGATGTGGGGCACTGGGACATTCCTGAGGGAATATCTGGGATGAGATCCTTCCCTCCCTCAGCACTGTGAGGGCTGGATGTGGGGCACGGGGAGATTCCTGAGGGAATATTCCAGGATGAGATCCATCCTTCCCTCCCTCAGCAATGCCGGGGCCAGTCTGGAATTCCCATGAGGAGAATTCCCATAAGGAGAATTCCTCCTTTCCCTCCCTCAGCACTGCCAGGGCTGGATGTGGGGCACGGGGACATCCTTGGGGGAATATCTGGGATGGGATCCATCCTTCCCTCAGCTCTGTCGGGGCTGGATGTGAGGCACAGGGAGATTCCTGAGGGAATATTCTGGGATGGGATCCATCCTTCCCTCCCTCAGCTCTGCTGGGGCTGGAGATGGGGCACAGGGAGATCCCTGAGGGAACATCCCTGGATGGGATCCTCCAGTCCGGGGCTGTCCAGGAATGCAGGAATACAAAGGAAATCAGGAATACAGAGGTGATGGAAGCATGGAATCACCCCGTGCATGGAATGGAATTCCCAGATTTGCTGTGGCTGCCCCTGGATCCCTGGCAGTGCCCAAGGCCAGGCTGGAGCACCCTGGGACAGTGGGAGGTGTCCCTGCCATGGCAGGGGTGGCACTGGGTGACTTTAAGGTCCCTTCCAACCCAAACCATTCCAGAATTCCCTGGAGAGGGACTGGGGACAAGGGATGGAGGGACAGGACACAGGGAATGGCTTCAAACTGGGAAAGGGGAGATTGGGGTGGGATATTGGGAAGAAATCGTCTGTGAGGGTGGTGAGGGGCTGGGATGGAATTCCCAGAAAAGCTGTGGCTGGATTCTTGGATTCTTGGAAGTGTCCAAGGCCAGGCCGGAGCACCCTGGGACAGTGGGAGGTGTCCCTGCCATGGCAGGGGTGGCACTGGGTGGAATTTAAGGTCCCTCCCAACCCAAACCATTCCAGGATTCCCTGGAGAGGGACTGGGGACAAGGGATGGAGGGACAGGACACAGGGAATGGCTTCAGACTGGGAGAGGGGAGATTTAAATGGGATATTGGACGGAATTCCTGGCTGGGCTGGAATTCCCAGATTTGCTGTGGCTGCCCCTGGATCCCCGGCAGTGCCTGGAGCTCCCTGGGACAGCGGGAGATGTTTGGGATGGATCTGGATGGATTTAACTCCTTCCCACCCAAAGTGTCCCGGGATTCTGTGACCACCCCCACGGTCCAACATCAGCAGAATTCCCAAAGAAACGCGGAAATGCGGGAATTCCTCCGCAGGGACACACGCGGGGCTGTCCCCGCTCCGCCCCCGCCCGTCCCCAGGGCAGAGCCCGCCCCGGGTGCCACGAGGGCGCTGAGGAGGGGCCAGCCCGGCCGGGAGGGGACCGGGAACAGCGGGGAACGGGAATGGAGATGGGATAAAGGGAATGGGATGGGGGAATGGGATAAAGGGAAAGGGATGAGGAAAAGGGACCGAGGCAAGGACGGGGAAGGGACGCGGAGCGGATCGAGCTGTTCCAGGCCCCCCCCGCCCGGCCCCACGGCCGCCCCCATCCCGCAGGGCCCGGCCCGGCTGCCCCCAAACCCCGCGGCCCCCGGCACCACATTCCCGGTCCCGGTCCCATTCCCGGTCCCGGTCCCATTCCCGATCCCATTCCCGGCCCCGATCCCACTTCCAGTCCCATTCCCAGTCCCGATCCCAGCTCCGGTCCTCACTCCCGATCCCGATTCTATTCCCACTTCTATTCCCATTCGCAATCCCGATCCCCATTCCCGGTCCCATTCCCATCCCCATTCCCGGTCCCCAATCCCGGTCCCATTCCCGCTCCCCATCCCCATCCCCATTCCCGATCCCCATTCCCATCCCCATTCCCGGTCCCCAATCCCGGTCCCATTCCCGCTCCCCATCCCCATTCCCAATCCCGGTCCCATTCCCGATCCCCATTCCCATTCCCGCTGTTTCCCCCCCTCTCTCTCCCCACTTCACCTCCCGGGCCGCCCCATGGCAACGGGCCCCGCGCCACTTCCGGGTGCGCCGCCGGACGTGACGCAGAGCGCGCTGACGTCACGGAGGAGCCGGGAAGGGATTCCCCGGGGGCGCGGCCACGATGGGGGCGTGATCGTAACCGAGTGGGCGTGATCGTAACCGAGGGGGCGTGATCGTAACCGAGGGGGCGTGATCGTAACCGAGGGGGCGCGGTCACGTGGGGCGTGTCCATGGCCGAGTGGGCGTGGCCAGGAGGGGCTGGGAGCGCTGCCGGTAAAACCAGGCAAAAATCGCTATAAAAAAGCCAAAAATCGCTATAAAAAAGCCAAAAATCGCTATAAAAACAGGAAAAAAAGTTGTATAAACAGCGCTTAACGTCAGAAATAGGAATTTATGGCTACAAATATGCCAAAGTTGAAAATATATAAAATGTTTAGCTATATTCTGGTCAATATTTTGAAATATATAAATATATAAAATATATAAATATATATAAAATATCTAAAATATATTTATAAAAATATTTTAATATAAATATTTTATATATTTATACAAATATATAAAATTTATGGCTGTAAATGTGACTATATTTTGAAATATTTAAAATTTATAGCTAGAAATGTGTCAGTACTTTGAAATCTATAAAATTCATCGCTATAGAAGTGTAAATATTTTGGAATAAATTCAATTTATTGCTATATTGCCAATATATTGCTATTTATGCCAATATTTTGAATTATATTATAAAAATATCCAGTGGTATTGTAGCACCTGTAATAAATATATAAATAGTTAAGATATAAAGAATAAATTAATTAATTTGATTTAAAAATAAACAAGGAAAGGGCAGAAATTCCACGGGGAGAAGGGAAATTCTCCCGGGTTTTGCCACGGAGCGGCAGCACCGCCTGTGGCCGCTCCAAGATTCTTTTGGAGAAATGGAAGGAAAAGTTTTTCCTGGTGAAAATAACGGGAATAAACTCCGGGAATTGCAGGGAAAGCGGGGCTGGGTGCGGGATCCACCCCGGGAGGGGCTGGAGAGGAGGGGATTTGGGATGGGGAATTATCCCAAGGGGAAGGGAAGGAACAAGGGGAGGGAAGGAAAAAAGGAATAAGGAAAACGGGAAAGGAATAAGGAAAGGAAAAAGGAATAAGGAAGGAAAAAAGAAAAAAGAAATAAGGAAAAGGAATAAGGAAAGGGGAAGGGAAAATGGAACGGAATAAGGAAAAGGGAAAGGAATAAAGAAAGGAAAAAGAAATAAGGAAGGAAAGAGGAATCAGGAAAGGAATAAGGAAAGGGGAAGGGATAAGGGGAAAGGAAAAAGGGAAGGAATAGGGAAAAGAAAAGGGAAGAGGGAAGGGGAAATGAGAAAGGAAATGAATAAGGAAAGGAAAAAGGGAATAGGAAAGGAATAAGGAAAGGAGAAAGGAAAGTTGAAAAGAGAAAGAAAAAGGGAATGGAACAAGAAAAGGGAAAAGAGAAGGAAAAAGGGGAAATGAAAGTGGGAAAGGGGAAAGGAATGAGGAAAAGGGAGGGGAAAGGAAAAAGAAGGAAAAAGGAAAGGGGAGGAGAAAAGAGAAAGGAAAGGGGAATGGAATAAGGGAAGGGAAGGGAAGGGAAGGGAAGGGAAGGGAAGGGAAGGGAAGGGAAAGGGAAAGGAAGGAAGGAAGGGAAGGAAAAGGAAGGGAAAGGAAAGGGGAAAGGAATAAGGAAAGGAAAAAGAAAAGGAATAAAGAAAGGAAAAAGAAAAGGAATAAGGAAAGGGGAAAAGAAAGGAAAAAGGGGAAAGAATGGAAAGGAACACGGAAAAGGTTTCTCTGTTCCCGGTGAGCTCTGCCCAGGCCGGCTCAGGGGTCAGAGCTGTCGCAGAACGGGAGAAGCGCAGCGGAGCCGCCGGAGCGCGGCCGGCAGAGCCCGCGGGGCTCGGGGGGCACCGATCGCTCCCGGCCCCCGCACGGACCGGGGGAAAACCCTGGCTGGGGATTCAAGGAACCTGCGGGATGTTGGGAATGATTCCAGCCTGCTCGAAGAGTTTTCCAAGCATCCAATCCTGCTTGGGGCAATTCGGGAGAACCCGGGAACAGCCCGGGAATCACCGGGAGAAGGAGCTGCAGCAGCGCCTGGGAATCGGGAATTTGGATTTCTCCAAGGAGGAATCACCCCTGGGAGTCGCTCCTGTGCCCCTCAAGGTGTGGGATGGGTGGGGGTCCCTATCTCGGGGCCGGCCGCGCCCTCCGGTATCGGCGGGGCCGGGAAGCGCCGATAGGAGCGGGCGGGGCTGGCGCTGCTGATGGGGAGCGGGGCGGGGAGGAGGAGAGGACGCGGCTGGAAGGGTTTCCCGGCGGGGTTTTCTGCAATAAATACATTTATTCCATTTCCCGTTTCAAAGCTGGAGGAGCGGCCCGAGCTCCCCAAGCCGCACTGGTTTTGGGGTGAATAAAGAGGATTTTTGATTTTTTTTTTCTCTGTTTTGGCTGTGGCAGAACGCTCAGAGCGCACCAGAGTCCTCATTGCAGCCTTTTCTCCTCACCATCCTCTAATCCCGTTTGAAACGCGTTTCCCCTGAGGTGAAACCATCAGAATGAACCAATCTGGTTCCAATCTGACCAAGGCCGTGCCTGGGGTCAGGGCAGAGCAGGATCGCAGAATCCTGGAATGGTTTGGGTTGGAAGGAGCTGAAATCCCACCCAGATCCAACCCCGACACCTCCCACTGTCCCAGGGTGCTCCAGCCCGGCCTTGGGCACTGCCAGGGATCCAGGGGCAGCCACAGCAAATCTGGGAATTCCAGCCCAGCCAGGAATTCCTTCCCAATATCCCATTTAAATCTCCCCTTTCCCAGTTTGAAGCCATTCCCTGTGTCCTGTCCCTCCATCCCTTGTCCCCAGTCCCTCTCCAGGGAATTCTGGAATGGTTTGGGTTGGGAGGGACCTTAAAAGTCACCCAGAGCCACCCCTGCCATGGCAGGGACACCTCCCACTGTCCCAGGGTGCTCCAGCCTGGCCTTGGGCACTGCCAGGGATCCAGGGGCAGCCACAGCAAATCTGGGAATTCCAGCTCAGCCTCACAGGGAGGAATTCCTCCCCAATATCCCAGCCCAATCTCCCCTTTCCCAATGGGAATCCATTCCCTGTGTCCTGTCCCTCCATCCCTTGTCCCCAGTCCCTCTCCAGGGAATCCTGGAGCCCCTTTGGGCCCTGGGGAACTGCCCTGAGGTCAGCCCAGATCTTCTCTTCTCTTCTCTTCTCTTCTCTTCTCTTCTCTTCTCTTCTCTTCTCTTCTCTTCTCTTCTCTTCTCTTCTCTTCTCTTCTCTTCTCTTCTCTTCTCTTCTCTTCTCTTCTCTTCTCTTCTCTGAACTTCCCTTCCTCTTTTCTCTTTTCTTTCTCTTTTTTTTCCTCTCCTCTCCTCTCCTCTCCTCTCCTCTCCTCTCCTCTCCTCTCCTCTCCTCTCCTCTCCTCTCCTCTCCTCTCCTCTCCTCTCCTCTCCTCTCCTCTCCTCTCCTCTCCTCTCCCATTCCCATTCCCATTCCCATTCCCATTCCCATTCCCATTCCATTCCCATTCCCATTCCCATTCCCTGAATCCCAAACCAGGTTTTTCCCCTCCTTTCAGGCTCGAATTTTGCCGAGTGCTGGAAATAAAGCCCGGACAAACCCCGGAGCTGCAGCCCCGTGTGCTCCTCACAGCCTCCAATCCCTCCCGGAATCACCTCCAGCTGCGCCCTCCCATTGTCCCCGCAGGGCTCCAAACCAGACAGGCGAGTTGGGGAAAGGAAAAAACCCAACCCCGGTGCAGGAAATAATCCCAAAGCGGCTTTAATTACACGGGGAGGGCGCTGCCTCTCCGGGGAGGGGGAATTAGGTCAGGTTATGTGAGCACTGAAGGAGCCCCGCGGCCAAATTCCGGGGCAACACCTTAACTCCGGGGGCTGCAGCTCCTGCCTGGCTCCGGTGGAGCCTTTTGGGATGGTTTGGGGCTGGAATAACCCCTGGAGAACCAGGAATGATCCTGCTCTGCCTACACGGTAAAATTATTTCATTCTGATGGGCTCCACCACTTTTTGGGGGCAAAAAACCCCACTGAGCTTGTAGCCGAGCAGGAATTCCCATTTTCCGTGATTTTCCATGATTTTCCACCTTCCCCTCAGAGCTGCACAAAGCCAGAGGGGCTGCAGCTCCTGCCTGGTTTCTTTTCCCACTTTGGGATGATTTGGGGCTGGAATAACCCCTGGAGAACCAGGAATGATCCTGCTCTGCCTACACGGTCAAATTGTTTCATTCTGATGGGCTCCATCACTTTTTTTGGGAAAAAAACTCCGTTGAGCTTGTAGCAGAGCAGGAATTCCCATTTTCCATGATTTTCCATGATTTTCCATGATTTTCCATGATTTTCCACGATTTTCCACCTTTCCCTCAAAGCTGCACAGAGGGGCTGCAGCTCCTGCCTGGCTCTGGTGGAGCCTTTTCCCACTTTGGGATGGTTTGGGGCTGGAATAACCCCTGGAGAGTCAGGAATGATCCTGCTCTGCCTACAAGGTGAAATTATTTCATTCTGATGGGCTCCACCACTTCTTTGGGGTAAAAAAACCCCATTAATCCCCACCCTGAGCTTGTAGCAGAGCAGGAATTCCCATTTTCCATGATTTTCCTGCACCAATCCCAACACCAACACCCAAAATTCCTGGACTTTTCCCTCAGAGCTGCACAAAGCCAGAGGGGCTGCAGCTCCTGGCTGCCTCTGGTCCTGCCTTTTCCCATTTTGGGATGGTTTGGGGCTGGAATAACCCCTGGAGAACCAGGAATGATCCTGCTCTGCCTACACGGTGAAATTATTTCATTCTGATGGGCTCCACCACTTTTTTGGGGCAAAAAAACCCCAATTAATCCCCACCCTGAACTTGTACTTTAACCAGCTTTAACAGGAATTCCCATTTTCCGTGATTTTCCAGCACCAATCCCAACACCAGCAGCCAAATTCCTGGAGTTTTCCCTCAAAGCTCCACAAAGCCAGAGGGGCTGCAGCTCCTGCCTGGGTTCTTTTCCCACTTTGGGATGGTTTGGGGCTGGAATAACCCCTGGAGAATAAGGAATGATCCTGCTCTGCCTACACAGTGAAATGGGTTCATCCTGATGGGTTCCACCATTTTTGGGGGCAAAAAACCCCACTGAGCTTGTAGCAGAGCAGGAATTCCCATTTTCCATGATTTTCCATGATTTTCCATGATTTTCCACCTTTCCCTCAGAGCTGCACAAAGCCAGAGGGGCTGCAGCTGCTGCCTGCCTCTGGTGGAGCCTTTTGGGGTGGTTTGGGGCTGGGATAACCCCTGGAGAACCAGGAATGATCCTGCTCTGCCTACACGGTAAAATTGTTTCATCCTGATGGGCTCCATCACTTTCTTGGCGTAAAAAAATCCCATTAATCCCCGCCCTGAGCTTGCAGCAGAGCAGGAATTCCCATTTTCCATGATTTTCCAGCACCAATCCCAACACCAACACCCAAAATTCCTGGACTTTTCCCTCAGAGCTGCACAAAGCCAGAGGGGCTGCAGCTCCTGCCTGGCTCTGGTGGAGCCTTTTCCCACTTTGGGATGGTTTGGGGCTGGAATAACCCCTGGAGAATATTCAGGGCTCAATTCTCTCGGATTTTCTTTGCTGGTGCCTCTCCCTGGCATCACCTCACGCTGTGGTCAGAAAGTTCAGGGAATGTGGTTGAAGCTGGGAATGATCCTGCTCTGCCTACATGGTCAAATTGTTTCATCCTGATGGGCTCCATCACTTTTTTGGGGTAAAAAAACCCCATTAATCCCCACCCTGAACTTGTACCTTAACCAGCTTTAACATGAATTCCCATTTTCCGTGATTTTCCATGATTTTCCATGATTTTCCATGATTTTCCATGATTTTCCATGATTTTCCACCTTTCCCTCAGAGCTGCACAGAGGGGCTGCAGCTCCTGCCTGGCTCTGGTGGAGCCTTTTCCCACTTTGGGGTGGTTTGGGGCTGGAATAACCCCTGGAGAACCAGGAATGATCCTGCTCTGCCTACACGGTAAAATTATTTCATTCTGATGGGCTCCACCACTTTTTTGGGGTAAAAAAACCCCATTAATCCCTGCCCTGAACTTGTACTTTAACCAGCTTTAATGGGAATTCCCATTTTCCATGATTTTCCAGCACCAATCCCAACACCAGCAGCAAAATTCCTGGAGTTCACAGCTTCCCCTCAGAGCTGCACAAAGCCAGAGGGGCTGCAGCTCCTGCCTGGCTCTGGTGCTGCCTTTTCTCCTTTTGGAATAACCCCTGGAGAATCAGGAATGATCCTGCTCTGCCTACACGGTCAAATTGTTTCATTCTGATGGGCTCCATCACCTTTTGGGGGCAAAAAAACCCACTGAGCTTGTAGCAGAGCAGGAATTCCCATTTTCCATGATTTTCCATGATTTTCCATGATTTTCCACCTTTCCCTCAGAGCTGCACAAAGCCAGAGGGGCTGCAGCTCCTGCCTGGTTTCTTTTCCCACTTTGGGATGGTTTGGGACTGGAATAACCCCCTGGAGAATCAGGAATGATCCTGCTCTGCCTACACGGTCAAATTGTTTCATTCTGATGGGCTCCACCACTTCTTTGGGGGCAAAAACCCCATTAATCCCCACCCTGAACTTGTAGCAGAGCAGGATCATTCCCAGGTTTAATGGGAATTCCCATTTTCCGTGATTTTCCAGCACCAATCCCAACACCAGAATTTCATGGAGGTTTCAAAGTGCTGCTCCCAAAGTGGGTCAGGTCACCCCGAAGACAAAACAGAATTGTTTGTTTATATTCCTGGAGTTTGCAAATGTAAAGATAAAAAAAAAAAAATAACAACAAAAAACTGGGACAAGTCGGGTTTCCGAGCAGATGAATTTCCCTGAATTTCCCTGTGCCTCTCCATTCCCAGGGAATTCAGGTTGGATCATTTTCCAGGGATCTGCTGAGGCTGGGAAATAGGTCCAGACTTGGAGTTAAATTTGTGTTTTGGGGCATTTTTTGGTGTTTTTAAGCAAGGATGGGGCTGGAATGAGGCCGAGAGTCGAAGTTTATTTTGTATTTTGGGGCATTTTGGGTGTTTTTGAGGAAAGATGGGGCTGGAATGAGGTCCTGAGGCCCAAACTCAGAGCTAATTTTGTATTTTGGGGCATTTTTTGGGGTGTTTTTAAGGAAGGATGGAGCTGGAATGAGGCCCAGAGTCAGAGTTAAATTTGTATTTTGGGGCATTTTTTGGTGTTTCTGAGGAAGGATGGGGCTGGAATCAGGTCCTGAGGCCCAGAGTCAGAGTTAAATTTGTGTTTTGGGGAATTTTTGGGGTATTTTTAAGGAAAGATGGGGCTGGAATGAGGTCCTGAGGTCCAGACTTGGAGTTAATTTTGTATTTTGGGGTATTTTGGGTGTTTCTAAGGAAGGATGGAGCTGGAATGAGGCCCAGACTCAGAGTGAAATTTGTATTTTGGGGCATTTTTTGGTGTTTCTAAGGAAAAATGGGGCTGGAATGAGGTCCAGAGTCAGAGTTAAATTTGTATTTTGGGGCATTTTGGGTGTTTCTAAGGAAGGATGGAGCTGGAATGAGGCCCAGATTCAAAGTAAATTTTGTATTTTGGGATATTTTGGGTGTTTTTAAGGAAGGATGGGGCTGGAATGAGGTCCTGAGGCTCAAACTCAGAGCTAAATTTGTATTTTGGGGCATTTTTTGGGGTGTTTTTAAGGAAAGATGGGGCTGGAATGAGGTTCTGAGGCCCAGACTCGGAGTTAAATTTGTATTTTGGGACATTTTTGGGGGTGTTTCTAAGGAAGGATGGGGCTGGAATGTGCTGGGAAGGGGCTGATCTGTGTCCTGTGGGATGAGGAATTGATCCCCACATGGAATCTGTCTTTCCTACGAGGATCTCACACCCAAACTCCCCAAAAAAAAAACCCTGTGAGGACATAAAATTCCAGCTGGCTGTGCTGCAAACAAGATTAAACCCAAATCAACCATTTCTATTTGTTGTGATCTCTCTTCTAAAACCTTTATCAAATACCAAATAAACCAAATACCAAATATCAAATAAACTTTTTCCTTTCCACATTAAAAATCGTGGAATGGTTTGGGTTGGGAGGGATTTTAAAATCATCCACGGGCAGGGTTCCACCATCCCAGGCCTTGGACACTTCCAGGGATGGAGCAGCCACAGCTCCTTTGGGAATTCCACACCAGGGAAAAAAAAAACCATAATTAATTGAAGCTGAACACACCAATTAAAACAAAATAATTTAGAATTTGCAGCCAGGACAGCCCCGTGCTGGTGGTGGGAAGGATAAAACCCCCGAGGCAGGTGGAGCTCAGCTGTTAGAGGAGCTGGAGATTTGCAAAGTGTAAAAAAACCATCAATAAAACCGCTGGGTGTTGGAGATAACCCCGAATTTGGGTGCCCACCTCACATCTGGGCACTGCTGCTTTATCAATGGGGGTGCAGCTGGGTCTGGCACCCCCCGGGGAGGGTTTGATAAGGAGCTCCAGGTGCTCCTTATCAGCTGGAGGTGCTGCAGGGGCTCTGGGAGCCTTTCAGTCCCTGCTGGTTTCTCCTTTCTCCTGAAATTCCTGGTGCTGGAATTTTCCTGCTGTCCAGGAGGGAGGTGCTGCACCAGCCTGGGCTCTGTGGGTCATTCCTGGATTTATTTGGCACAAAATGTGGGTGAATTTTGGGGATTCCGTTGTCACTTGGTGGGGTGTGAATCGTAAAGTTGTGGATTCAGGGAATGGTTTGGGTTGGAAGGAGATTAAATCCCATCCAGTGCCACCCCTGACATGGGGACACCTCCCACTGTCCCAGGGTGCTCCAGCCTGGCCTTGGGCACTGCCAGGGATCGATCCAGGGGCAGCCACAGCAAATCTGGGAATTCCAGCCCAGCCAGGAATTCCTTCCCAATCTCCCCTTTCCCAGTTTGAAGCCATTCCCTGTGTCCTGTCCCTCCATCCCCTGTCCCCAGTCCCTCTCCAGCTCTCCTGGAGCCCCTTTGGTCCCTGCCAGGGGCTCTGAGCTCTCCCTGGAGCCTTTCCCTTCTCCCTTGGGCACTGCCAGGGATCCAGGGGCAGCCACAGCAAATCCGGGAATTCCAGCCCAGCCCCTCCCCACCCTCACAGAGAGGAATTTCTCCCCCAATATCCCATTTAAATTTCCCCTTTCCCAGTCTGAAGCCATTCCCTGTGTCCTGTCCCTCCATCCCTTGTCCCCAGTCCCTCTCCAGGGAATCCTGGAATGGTTTGGGTTGGGAGAGACCTTAAATCCCACCCAGTGCCACCCCTGCCATGGCAGGGACACCTCCCACTGTCCCAGGGTGCTCCAGCCTGGCCTTGGGCACTGCCAGGGATCCAGGGGCAGCCACAGCAAATCTGGGAATTCCAGCCCAGCCAGGAATTCCTTCCCAATATCCCACCCCAATCTCCCCTTTCCCAGTTTGAAGCCATTCCCTGTGTCCTGTCCCTCCAGTCCTTCCTGCCCAGCAGATTCCCACTGTCCAGGGCTGTTCCTGCAGCACCCACAGAGGGATGGGAAAACAAAATCCTGGAATGGTTTGGGTGGGAAGGGACCTCAAATCCCATCCAGTGCCACCCCTGCCATGGCAGGGACACCTCCCACTGTCCCAGGTCACTCCAAACCCACCCAACGCAGCCCTGGACACTCCCAGGCTGAGGCTGTCACATCCCAAATGTGTTTTTACCTTTGCCCTTCCCTGTTTCCCTGCTCCCACGGAATTTGGGGCTCCTGGAGCACCCCAGGGCCCCCCAAGCCCGAGGAATTCCAGGATGGGGTGCAGGGAGCAGTGGGTGGGAAGGGAAGGGTGAGGGAATCCCTGCCCAAGCCCCGTCTCAAAGGAAGATTTTCATGGAAGCTGAGCTCCCTTTGTGCAGGGCTGGCAGTGTGAAAAACGAGGTTCACTTTCTTGGCAAAATTTAGAAGTTTAATAATTAAAAAAAAATAAAAAGAAAATAGACAATTAGGAGAGATAAAAGCAAAATACATTTCCTAACACTAAGTTACAATCATTAAAAAAATATATTCATCACATCTTTAACTTTTATTAATTAAAAGAAAATACAGTCCGATCTTTTTATATTATACATACAATATTCATTTTAATATTTGTGAAAAGCCAACGATATACAATGTATTTATAACAGCAGGAATCCCTCCCAGACACACAGGCTGTAACTTTTCCTGGCAAAAATCATGGATAATCCCATCCCCAGGAATGCGGGAAACCCCTCAGCTTTGGCACCTGAGCTTTGGGGTTAAAATACAACCTGGAAGCAGCAGTGCAGCCTGATCCCGGCATTATCAGGCCGAGCCTGCAGGAGAAAGGGCTCATTAAAACGACGCTAATTGCCCCGACCTGCCCTGCCCCAGGCACGGGAAGGAGATTAAAGTTCTCGCTGGGGGAGAGGAAAACCTCGATAAAGCGTGTGGAGCAATCCCGGGAAATGCGTCCCTGCCAGTTTTATTTCCTGGGATGGCAGCAAGGGAAGTTCCCGTGCCGGGTTTGTGCCCGGGGATCATCGGTCTGGGCTGGAATTGCGGGTGTGGAAGTGGCTCTGCAGCTCTGAAATGTCATTTCATATAGAAAACACAAACCCTGCCAGCAGCACAGCTTTGGTCTCTTTCCAAGGAAATAAAAATAATAAAATAAAATAAAATAAAATAAAATAAAATAAAATAAAATAAAAATAATCCCGTGGCTTCTCCCGGGGAGATTGAAGCAATTCCTGGGTTAAATTTCGTGTTTTATGCTCCCAAATTCCACAATTTGAGTTCCCAGATCTCAGGGATGGCTGGGACACCCCGGGACAGCAGCTGTGTCACCTCCAGCTCTCCCACATCCTGCACAAATGTTTTTCCAAGGGCAGGAAACGCTGCCAGCTCCCCAAAATCAATCAGGGGTGAGTCCCATGCGTGACAATGCCATTTATTGTTATTTTCTCCAGCAGCTCCGTGTTCCCACGGGGAACAGAGAATTCCCAGCACAAATCTGGGAAGGAGGAAGGAGAACAGCTCGTGCTGCCCCCAGCACCTCTCCAGGTACCGCACCTGGATTTTCTCACCTCGTGTGTGCTCATTTCCAACCCCCCACACTTTATTTTCCTGCTTTTTCCAGGCTCTGAGGATGGTTTTTCCTCCTTCCCAAGGCCCACGCAGCAATAAATTGCCCTGCAGTATCATGGGAATGGTTAACCTTGATTCCAGTTCACGCAACACCTCCTTCCCTGCAAGGTCGAATTCCAAATAATCCTTTGGAGAGGAATGAAATGAACTCGGGGCTGCTCCCTGGGCCACAAAGACTTTGCCTCCTTCTCCTGGAGGGCACCAAATTCACCCAGTGTTGGTTGGTTTCGTGGTGGAACAAGGAAATCATGTTAAATATGAAGGGAGAGAAGCGTTTTTGGGGAGCAGGGACATGAGAGGAGCTCGTTCCTCCCCCACACAAGGATGGGATCTGCAGGGAGGGATGAGGATCCCTTCTCAAAAGAAAGGAAGGGCAGGAAGTTTTCCTAAACCCTTCCAGGAGGTTTTGTCCCCCTCAGTGAGGCACAGCCCGGGCAGGGGAGCGGCTGCGGCACCACAGGAGGGGACACGGGGCTCCTGAGACACCCCAAAAAACCCCAAATAAACCCTGCTCCAGGCAGCTCCCCTCGATCAGCAGCACAGGAGCTGAAACAGCCCCTTTGTGCTTTTGGGGACAATTTGAGGCTGCTCTGGGGACAATTTAGGGCTGGTTTGGGGACCCTGCAGGGCAAACAGCCCCTTTGCCCATGGAGTCTCCAACTCCAGGTCTGAGTGCACCTTACCCTGCCTCACCAGGGGGTGATTGCAGGGGGGGAACCCTTGCAGGAGAGTCCCTGTCCTTTTCTGAGGGTCCCCGTCCCTTCAGGAGGGTCCCCGTCCTCTTCTGAGGGCCCCCGTCCCTTTCTGAGGGTCCCCGTCCTTTTCTGAGGGTCCCCGTCCCTTTCTGAGGGTCCCTGCCCTTTTCTGAGGGTCCCCGTCCCTTTATGAGGGTCCCTGTCCCTTTATGAGGGGCCCCGTCCATTTCTGAGGGTCCCCGTCCCTTTTTCTGAGGGTCCCCATCCTTTTCTGAGGGTCCTGTCCTTTTATGAGGGTCCCCGCCCCTTTCTGAGGGTCCCCGTCCCTTTCTGAGGGTCCCCGCCCTTTTCTGAGGGTCCCCGTCCCTTTCTGAGGGTCCCCGTCTCTTTCTGAGGGTCCCCGTCCCTTTCTGAGGGTCCCCGCCCTTTTCTGAGGGTCCCCGTCCCTTTCTGAGGGTCTCCGTCCCTTTCTGAGGGTCCCCGCCCTTTTATGAGGATCCCCATCCCTTCATGAGGGTCCCCGCCCTTTTATGAGGGGCCCCGTCCCTTTATGAGGGTTCCCGTCCATTTCTGAGGGTCCCCGTCCTTTTCTGAGGGTCCCCGTCCTTTTCTGAGGGTCCCCGTCCCTTTATGAGGGTCTCCGTCCCTTTCTGAGGGTCCCCGTCCTTTTCTGAGGGTCCCCGTCCCTTTATGAGGGTCTCCGTCCCTTTCTGAGGGTCCCCGTCCTTTTCTGAGGGTCCCCGTCCATTTCTGAGGGTCCCCGCCCTTTTCTGAGGGTCCCCGTCCATTTCTGAGGGTGCCCGTCCCGGCACAAGGGGTGGGTGCGAGCTTTAAGGGGCGCACCCGCCTCACGAGGGCTCTGAGCTTGCACGGGACATCCAGAGGTGACATCCCGGGAGTCCCAGCCGTGCCACCATCCAGGTTGCGACTAAATCTTCCCTTCCTTCCCCCCAACTTTCCCCGTGGCACAAACCAGGGGGTCACCCCACACCTTTGCACCCTCCGGCAGACACAAACCGCTGCCGCCGGCTCGGGGTGACACCGCGTTTGTCACTTCAGGTGACAGTTGCGAGTGCCACAACCGCGCCCCCCTCAGCGACGGTGCCACAGCAGCACCGCCCCTCAGGACAGCGCCCGCCTACCCACCACTACAGCCAATCACAGCCCTACGCCTCGCCGATTCTCACTTTTCATTGGCTAATATTCTTGCCAATCACTTTCCCGCCCGGTGATGTCACGGATGCGCGCCGCGCTGATTGGGTGCGGTTGGCATGGGCGTGGCGAGCGCGGCTTTAAAGGAGGCTGGGACGGCGCGCGGTCCCAGTGCCCCCCCTCCCCCGGTGCCGGTGTCCCCCCGGTGTCCCCAGCCCGGCCCGCGTCCCCCCGGTGCCGGCGGATGGAGCTGAGCTGTGCCATGGGGGGCAGCGCCGCCGCCCCGCCGGGCCCCGGGCCCCCTCCCGCCGCCGCCGGGGCCGGGTTGATGGAGTGCGAGGAGTACGAGAGCCTGCCCAGCGGCGCCACGCTCGGCACGCACATGGTGGCCGGGGCCGTTGCGGGGATCATGGAGCACACGGTCATGTACCCCGTGGACTCGGTCAAGGTGCGTGGGGACAGCGGTGAGCGGCGGGGGAGGCGGGCACGGGGGAGGCGGGCGGTCCGGGATGTGCCGGGGGGACGCGGCAGGGGGAGCCGGGGGATGCTGCAGGGAGCGGGACAGCGCGGGTGGGGTGCCGGGGGCTGCGGGGGGACAAGGGGAGGGGAGTGTGCAAGGGGTTATTGGGGACAGAAAGGTGTGCAAGGGGTTATTGGGGACAGAAAGGTGTGCAAGGGGTTATTGGGGGCAGAAAGTTCTGCGGTGCAGGGAGGGAGGAGTGTGAGAGGAGAGTGTGCAAGGGGTTATTGGGGACAGAAAGTTCTGCGGTGCAAGGGGGGGAGTGTGAGAGGAGAGTGTGCAAGGGGTTATTGGGGACAGAAAGTTCTGCGGTGCAAGGAGTTGGAGTGCAAGAAGTGCTGGGGGTGTGAGAAGGGGAGAGAACAGAAGGGGTGTGCAAGGATTTTGGGGGTGCAAGAAGTGCTGGGGGTGCGAGGTTTTTTTGGGGTGCAGGGGGGGAATGTGAGAGGGGTTGTCGGAGTGTGAGAAATCCTGGGCGTGCAAGGAGGGGACAGAAGGGATGTCCAAGAGGTTTTGGGGGTGCAAGGAAGGGAGAGAACAGAAGGGGGGTGCAAGGGATTTTGGGGGTGCAAGAAGTGCTGGGGGTGCGAGGTTTGTTTGGGGTGCAAGGGCGGAGTGTGAGAAGAGTTGTCAGAAGTACTGGGCGTGCAAGGAGGGGAGAGAACAGAAGGGGTGTGCAAGAGGTTTTGGGGGTGCAAGGTGTTTTTGGAGTGTGAGAAGGGAGTGTAAGAGGTGTGCAAGGAGTTGTCGGAGTGTGAGAAGTGCTGGGGGCGAAAGGAGGGGAGAGAACAGAAGGGGTGTGCAAGAGGTTTTGGGGTGTGCGAGAGGTTTTGGGGTGTGCGAGAGGTTTTGGGGTGTGTGAGAGGTTTTGGGGTGTGTGAGAGGTTTTGGTGTGCAAGGGACCGTTGGGGTGCAAAGGGGGAAGTGTGTGAGCAGTTGTTGGGGTGAAAAGTGCTGGGGGTTCAAGGGTTTGTTGGGGTGTAAGGCATGTGTGAGAGTTGTTGGGGTGCCAGGGAGGAAAATCTGTGAGAAATTGGGGTGCGAGGAGGGTGGGGGGAGCGTGGAGGGGATGTTGAGGTGCAGGAAAGGTGGGGGGAGCGTGGAGGGGATGTTGGGGTGCAGGAAAGGTGGGAGTGTGTGAGAAATCTTGGGGTGCAAGACGGGCAGAGCGCCTGTGGAATGTTGGGGGGGCAGGTGTGTGAAAGCACCCATGGAATTTTGGGGTGTGTGAGGTCCCCGAGGTGTCACCCCCAAATCCCTGCTGGCCCTGGAGCTCTGCTGCCCCCCGAGCTCTGTCCTGCAGCCCCGGGGAGCTTTTCACAAGTTTTGCTGGTGCAAAGGTGCTGGTGCTGGGCGATGCCACCGCTGCCCTCCTGGCCTGGGACTGGGAACTCCCCGGGCAGCTTTTCCCACCTGGAATGTTGGAATCTCATCTCAGGATGGACAAGCTGCTGGGATGGGCTGGATTGGGAACTCTCCGGGCAGCTTTTCCCACCTGGAATGCTGGAATCCCATCTCAGGAGGGAAAAGCTGCTCAGGGAGTTCCCAATCCAGTCCATCCCAGCAGCTTTTCCCATCTGGAATGTTGGAATCCCAGCTCAGGAGGGAAAAGCTGCTCAGGGAGTTCCCAATCCAGTCCATCCCAGCAGCTTTTCCCATCTGGAATGTTGGAATCCCAGCTCAGGAGGGAAAAGCTGCCGGGATGGGTTGGTGTGACCACCCTGGGATGGGGTGAGTGGCACAGGCTCTGTTGGGGTCAGGCTCTGTGAATTGGGGCTGCCTGGTGGATTTTGGAGCTGCTGATGCTCGAGCACACTCAGGGAAAGTTTTCAGGGTGGTGGGAATCATCCTGAGGGATATTTCCTCCCTCTGCCCTGCCAGTTTGCTGCTGTGAGGCCTTCAAAAGAAGAGGGAAAGCTGGGAAAAGCCCAACTCCCTCGAAGCTGCTGTGGATGAATCACGAGATGTTGCAATCCCTTCTCCTTTTCGTGCAGGGCTCCCTGAAAGAGTAGAAAGAGCAGAGGAGAGGAAATGCTTTGGCTTTTGCAGCTCCTGCCAGTGTGATTTCTCAAAGGAAATATTCCCTTTTTTTCTGTTTGTTTGGTGTTTTTTTGCTCTGTTTTCCCTCTGGCTGTACCTGGCTGGTAAATTTGGGGTGTCCCCCCTGGGTGTGGGGTTGGTGCCCACCCTGAGCGTGGCACCAGCAGCTGGCACAAACATCTGCGGTGTTTTGTGTTTTGTGCCCAGTCACGGCCGGGCAGCTCGCTGGGTGTTGTCCCTCCGGAATTCTGGAGTTGTTCACGAGGGCATTTCCTCCGCAGGGCGAGAAATGAAAGTGGTGCCCGGCTTCCCGAAGTGGGAGGCGCTTTGGAGGAAAAAATTCCCCTGAGTTGTGACTTCCTTGGCTTCTCCAGGGCCGGGGCTGGGCTGATCGCGCTCAGCCGAGAGCCTGGAAGTGCTGGGAGCGGTGAAACGCTGCGGCTGCTGCGGGAAAACGCCGGCAGAGCCCGGCCGAGGTCGCTCCGTGTGCTCGGGGCAGCGCAAAATCCCGAACTGCAGCCTGGGGTCTGCTCCTGTCCCTGCTGTTCCACCTGGCTGCTGCGGGGAAAGGTGAAAACTGACCCAAAAAAGGGATTTTTTGATGCCTAAAGAGGTTTATATTTTTGTATGGTGTAATCCAGTAATAACTCAGCTCCTAAGAGCAGCTCTTTCACTTATCATGGGCCACGTTCCTACAGAAAAAGGAGCAAAGCTTTTCCTCGGTGGGATTTCCTGGCTCAGAGTTCCAGCCTGGAGCTGTCGGGTTTTTCTGGAGGTGCAGAAAGGGCACCTGGGCAGCTGCAGCTCTGGGGGAAACGTCTGGGTTCCAGCGAGTCATTTCCTCCCAAAGAGAAACTGAAAATGTCGTAATTTGGGGAATTGTTTGTTGCAGATACTTGCACAACCCCTGAGCTTGGTGGGGTCACAGAATCCCAGAATGGTTTGGGTGGGAAGGGACCTTAAAATCCCCAGTGCCACCCCTGGGCAGGGACACCTCCCACTGTCCCAGGTGCTCCAGCCTGGCCTTGGGCACTGCCAGGGATCCAGGGGCAGCCACAGCAAATCTGGGAATTCCAGCCCAGCCAGGAATTCCTTCCCAAAATCCCATCCATCCCTGCCCCCTTTTATTTCAAACCATTCCCCCCATCCTGTCCCTCCCTCCCTTATCCCAAATCTTCATTTTTGCCTCCCATGGTTTAACCCGGAATGGTTTGGGTGGGAATTTCAATCCCATCCCCAGGGACACCTCCCACTGTCCCAGGGTGCTCCAGCCTGGCCTTGGGCACTGCCAGGGATCCAGGGGCAGCCACAGCAAATCTGGGAATTCCAGCCCAGAGAATTCTCAACCCTCCCAGCCAGGAATTCCTTCCCAAAATCCCATTTAAATCTCCCCTTTCCCAGTCTGAAGCCATTCCCTGTGTCCTGTCCCTCCATCCCTTGTCCCCAGCCCCTCTCCAGGGAATTCTGGAATGGTTTGGGTTGGGAGGGACCTTAAAAGTCACCCAGTGCCACCCCTGCCATGGCAGGGACACCTCCCACTGTCCCAGGGTGCTCCAGCCTGGCCTTGGGCACTGCCAGGGATCCAGGGGCAGCCACAGCAAATCTGGAAATTCCATCCCTCCCTCCCTCCCTCACAGGGAAGAATTCCTTCCCAATATCCAATTTAAATCTACACTCTTTTCCTCACCATTATTTTCCAATGTTGAATAACAAAGAATAATTTTTTGTTTTTACCATTAGGCAAAACCCCTCGAGCTGCAGCCTCACCTGGAGCCCTTTCCCTCTGCCTCTCCCCCTCAGCCCCGGTTGTTTGGACACTCCGGGCTGGGTTTTTGTTGGTGCTCAGGGTGTTTCTCACAGTTCTCAGCCTTGTTTTTGTTTGTGCCTGCTGAAACAGCTGCTGGGAGCCCTGATCCATCCTCAAATTATCTGGAGCTTTCAGAGTGTCAAGGACTGCTGATGGCAGCAGAAAAGGAGTTTCTGGAGGGCTCCCCTGGCACCTCCTCCTCCTTCCCCGAATCCATTTGGTGATTTTTCTGCCGGAGCTGATTTCCTAAAGGCTGGAAAATAAATGATGGAATCCCCTGGGGATGTGAGGAGCAGTTTTGCTCCCCTGGGGATGAATTAATTGCTGGGGGGAGAAACTGGAGGCGTGCAGGGCTGGCACCTCCCTTTTTGCAGAGGGTGTCAGTGGCTCTAGGGACAAAAAAAAATCATTTTCCATAAAAATTTCCCTCCTGGCCTGCCTTTGGAGCTTCCCTGCTGGGCACAAAGGTCCTGGGAGCACAGCAGAACATTTTAGGGGGGCAGGGCTGTGGGTTATTTGGGGTTTGGGTGGGAGGTTCTGCATCCCCCCCATTTCCAGCTGCTCCAGGAGGAGCAGTTCCACATGTTCCAGCTCAGGGGGAGTTTGGGGATGTTGGGAATTCCTGGAAAACCTCTTGGACTGACCCTTTGCTCCCCTGCCATGGCTCTGCTGCTCATTTGGGGGCTAGTCCAGCTGAACCCCCCAAAATTGGGGTTTGGAGCCCCAGCCTGGCTTGGGCCTTGCTCTGAACTCCCCTAAAATTTTGGGTTCAGGGCTTGTGCCTGGCTTGTGCCTTGCTCTGAACTCCCCTAAAATTGGGGTTCAGAGCTTGAGCCTGGCTGGTGCCTTGCCCTGTTCCTGCTGAATCCTCCCAAAATTGGGGTTGAGAGCCTGGTTTGTGCCTTGCCCTCTTCCAGCTGAACTCCCCTAAAATTGGGGTTCAGAGCTTGAGCTTGGCTGGTGTCTTGCTGTGTTCCTACTGAATCCCCCAAAATTGGGGTTCAGAGCTTGAGCCTGGCTTGTGCCTTGTGCTGTTCCTACTGAATCCCCCAAAATTTGGGTTCAGAGCTCAAGCCTGGCTCATGCTTTGCTCTGAACTCCCCTAAAATTGGGGTTCAGAGTGTGAGCCTGGCTCGTGCCTTGCTCTGTTCCTGCTGAATCCTCCCAAAATTTGGGTTCAGAGCCTGGTTTGTGTCTTGCTCTTTCCACCTAAACCCTCCCAAAATTGGGTTCAGAGCTTGAGCCTGGCTTGGGCCTTGCTCTGAACTCCTCCAAAATTGGGGTTCAGAGTGTGAGCCTGGTTTGTGCCTTGCCCTGTTCCAGCTGAACTCCCCTAAAATTGGGGTTCAGAGCTTGAGCCTGGCTGGTGTCTTGTTCTGTTCCTACTGAATCTCCCATAATTGGGGTTCAGAGCTTGAGCCTGGTTTGTGCCTTATTCTGAACTCCCCCAAAATTGGGGTTCAGAGTGTGAGCCTGGCTTGTGCCTTGTGCTGTTCCTGCTGAATCCCCCAAAATTTGGGTTCAGAGCTTGAGCCTGGTTTGTGCCTTGCCCTGTTCCAGCTGAACTCCCCTAAAATTGGGGTTCAGAGCTTGAGCCTGGCTGGTGTCTTGCTGTGTTCCTACTGAATCCCCCAAAATTTGGATTCAGAGCTTGAGCCTGGTTTGTGCCTTGCTCTGAACTCCCCCAAAATTGGGGTTCAGAGCTTGAGCCTGGCTCATGCTTTGCTCTGAACTCCCCCAAAATTGGGGTTCAGAGCTTGAGCCTGGCTCGTGCCTTGTGCTGTTTCTGCTGAATCCCCCAAAATTTGGGTTCAGAGCTTGAGCCTGGTTTGTGCCTTGCCCTGTTCCAGCTGAACTCCCCTAAAATTGGGGTTCAGAGCTTGAGCTTGGCTGGTGTCTTGCTGTGTTCCTACTGAATCCCCCAAAATTGGGGTTCAGAGCTTGAGCCTGGCTTGTGCCTTGCTCTGAACTCCCCAAAATTGGGGTTCAGAGCTTGAGCCTGGCTTGTGCCTTGCTCTGAACTCCCCAAAATTGGGGTTCAGAGCTTGAGCCTGGCTTGTACCTCGCTCTGTTCCTGCTGAACTCCCCCAAAATTTGGATTCAGAGCCTGGTTTGTGTCTTGCTCTTTCCACCTAAACCCTCCCAAAATTGGGGTTCAGAGCTTGAGCCTGGTTTGTGCTTTGCTCTGAACTCCTCCAAAATTTGGGTTCAGAGCTTGAGCCTGGTTTGTGCCTTGCCCTGTTCCAGCTGAATCCCCCAAAATTGGGGTTCAGAGCTTGAGCCTGGTTTGTGCCTTGCCCTGTTCCAGCTGAATCCCCCAAAATTGGGGTTCAGAGCTTGAGCCTGGTTTGTGCCTTGCCCAGCTGGCAGTTTCTGCTGGATCCCTGCAGAAATCGCTGCTGATTTCCTGCTAAAAGCATTTTGTCTTCCCTTTGTGAACCTCTTGTCACATGAACCTGGGAAAAAAGCAGGTTGTGCTCAGAGAAAATCAATAAAGAAACCCCAAACAAAAGGCAGGCGAGCTCCCAGGGTGTTTGTAGGGTGTCAAACCAGTGACCCACTGCCAGCATGTGCAAAACAGAAACCTGACTCCTGCTGGGAAAACAATTCTGGTTAAAAAAAAAAATCAAAAAAAGAAAAAAAACAATGCTGGAGTAATGTAGGAGGACAGAACTCTTCCCAAGGAGCAGGGAACTGCCTCAACCTGACCCTGGCACTTGTGGTGGTGTTTTTTTTTAATTTTTTTTTTCCCTGCCCAAGCTGCAACCAGGACAACCAGGGCGCCTGTGGCTGGCCCTGCACCTCTGCCTTATGCAATGGGGATTAATTGCAGTAGGTGGAGAAGAATTTCTTGGCTGCTTATCAGGGGTGAGGCTCCAGGAGCTGCTTGGTGGCCTCAGATAGGGGAGAGGAGCTGGGGGCACTGCCCAGCCCAGGGAAATCGCCTCCTCAAACCTGATAAAGTTCAGCTCCCTCACACGGAGCTGCTCCCACCTGTGGCTTGGCAGCAGCCACCCAGGAGATCCTGGGCTTGGTTATTGCTTGTCCTCCTAAATTCTGAGTGTTCCTTGGGGAGTTTGTCCTCCTAAATCCTGATTTTAGGTGTTCTTTGGGGAGTTTGTCCTCTTAAATCCTGATTTTGGTTGTTCTTTGGGAAGTTTTTCCTGTTAAATCCTGATTTTGGTTGTTCCTTGGGCAGTTTGTCCTCCTAAATCCTGATTTTTGTTATTCCTTGGGCTGTTTGTCCTCTTAAATCCTGATTTTTGTTATTCCTTGGGCAGTTTGTCCTCTTAAATCCTGATTTTGGCTATTCCTTGGGCTGTTTGTGCTGTTAAATCCTGATTTTAGGTGTTCCTTTGGCTGTTTGTCCTCCTCAACACTGATTTTTGTTACTCCTTGGGCTGTTTGTCCTGTTGAATCCAGGTTTTGGTTATTACTTGTGCTTTTAGTTCTATTCAGTCCTGATTTTTGTTATTCCTTAGATTGTTTTTCTTGATTTTGGTTATTCTTTGGGCAGTTTGTCCTCTTGAATGCTGCTTTTGGCTACTCCTTGGGTTGCTAAATCCTGGTTTTATCTGCTCCTTGGGCTAGTCCTGTTAAATCCTGCATTTGGTTATTCCTTGTGCTGTTAGTCCTGGTTTTATCTGCTCCTTGGGCTGTTTGTCCTGTTTTACTCAGGTTTTGGTTATTCCTTGGTCAGTTAGTCCTGGTTTTATCTGCTCCTTGGGCTGTTAGTCCTGTTAAATCCTGCTTTTGGTTATTCCTTGGGCTGTTAGTCCTGGTTTTATCTGCTCCTTGGGCTGTTAGTCCTGTTTAACCCAGGTTTTGGTTAATCCTTGGTCAGTTAGTCCTGGTTTTATCTGCTCTTTAGGCTGTTAGTCCTGTTTAACCCAGGTTTTGGTTATTCCTTGGTCAGTTAGTCCTGGTTTTATCTGCTCCTTGGGCTGTTAGTCCTGTTAAATCCTGCTTTTAGTTATTCCTTGTGCTGTTAGTCCTGGTTTTATCTGCTCCTTGGGCTGTTAGTCCTGTTCTCCCCACAGGTGATGGGTGGCTGATGCAAACTGCAGCCTGTGTGGGCTCCTCTGGGCTGTGGGGTGAGTTTTGGACCCTTTCAGAGAGGCTCAGATTCACCAAAAAAAGAAGAAATCTTATTTATCCCTTCTCATGTGAGAGAAACCCACCTTAGTTCCCTTTTCCATGAAAAGCTGCCCTGTTCCTGACCAGGCTGGACCATCAGGGTCTCTGTAAATTGATTTTCTTGGGGTGTGTGTGGTCCTGACAGGTACAGGAGGTTCTGTGAAA
Source organism: Acrocephalus scirpaceus scirpaceus (assembly GCA_910950805.1). Lineage (NCBI taxonomy): Eukaryota > Metazoa > Chordata > Aves > Passeriformes > Sylviidae > Acrocephalus > Acrocephalus scirpaceus. The sequence goes on from OU383799.1 coordinate 4,879,253, forward strand.
GTGGGAAAAACTGGATCATCCATAAGGATGAAAATCCTTGTTTTTACTGCCCCAAACCACATTGGTCCTGCACATAAATGTCACCTGCTGCTCCCAGGATAAACTGGGATTTTCTCCAGGGTATCCTGAAATCCTGACCGGCCTCCATAGGATGGGAAGGTGCAGAGACCATGAGGGGTTGCATGGATGGCTGGATATAAAACCTGCTTTTAAATTAAATTCTGAGCTCATTCAGTGCACTGCCGCCCTCCCAGGAGGATTTTCCTGAATTTTGGGGTTTGTTTTCAGCACCATTCAGAGCTCCCAGGGAATGTGGAACAGGGAACTTTGCACGAGGCTGCCAAATTCCCTGGTGGAGTGGGATGCTGGAGCCTGAAATTCCAGCCAATTCTTTTTACAAAGAATTCCTGTGTGATTTTTAGTGTTTTTTAAAAGAGTATTTACTACAAATTCCATAATTTGGTTGGTCTAGACTTGAGTAAACCCAACTTGTTTTTGTTATTCCATGTGAAAGTCCTGATCTGAGCTCTGGTCTCTTCCTTGGGCTCACACAGGGGCTGTGGAATTGTTTTGGGGTTTGGGGGCTCCAAGGTTCAAACCTTAAAGGTTTTTATGGACTGAAGGCTGAGCTGCTGTGTGGCCTCCTGGCTAATTAATAAAGGGCTTGACGAGCCGAGGAAGGAATCCTTCCTGCAGCTCTCAAGGTTCTCCTTGGAAAACTTTTAATTCCAGAGGTTGCTGAGCTCCCCTTTCTTCCCCAGGGCTAAGGCCTTCCCAGTGTTTGTTTGGAGCAGCTTTCAAATTTCTCGTTGGAAAAATTTTAATTCCAGAGGTTGCTGAGCTCTCCTTTCTTTCCCAGTCCTGAGGCCTTCCCAGTGTTTGTGCTTGGAGCAGCTTTCAAACTTCTCCTTGGAAAAGCTTTAATTCCAGAAATTGCTGAATACCAGGGCTGAAGCCTTCCCAGTGTTTGTGTTTGGAGCAGCTCTGAAATTTCTCCTTGGAAAAGTTTTAATTCCAGAGGTTGCTGAACATCCCTTTCTCAGGGCTGAATCTTGCCCTGTGTTTGTGTTTGGAGCAGCTCTCAAGCTTCCTGCAGCTCTGAAATTTCTCCTTGGAAAAGTTTTAATTCCAGAGGGTGCTGAGCTCTCCTTTCCCAGTCCTGAGGCCTTGCCAGTGTTTGTTTAGAGCAGCCCTCAAACTTCTTGGAAAAGTTTTAATTCCAGAAGTTGCTGAACTCTCTTTTCTTTCCCAGGGCTGAGGCCTTCCCAGTGTGTTTGGAGCAGTTCTCAAACTTCTCCTTGGAAAAGTTTTAATTCCAGAGGTTGCTGAGCTCTCCTTTCTTTCCCAGTCCTGAGGCCTTCCCAGTGTTTGTGTTTGGAGCAGCTTTCAAACTTCTCCTTAGAAAAGTTTTAATTCCAGAGGTTGCTGAGCTTTCCTTTCTTTCTCAGGGCTGAGGTCTTCCCAGTGTTTGGAGCATCTCTCAAACTTCTTCTTGGAAAAGTTTTAATTCCAGAAGTTGCTGAACACCCTTTTCCCTGGGCTAAGGCCTGCCCAGTGTTTGTGTTTGAAGCAGCTCTGAAACCTCTCCTTGGAAAAGTTTTAATTCCAGAGGTTGCTGAGCTCTCCTTTCTTCCCCAGGCCTGAAACCTGCCCTGTGTTTGTGTTTGGAGCAGCTCTCGAGCTTTCTGCAGCTTTCAAACTTCTCCTTGGAAAAGTTTTAATTCCAGAGGTTGCTGAGCTCTCCTTTCTTTCCCAGGGCTGAGTCCTGCCCTGTGTTTGTGTTTGGAGCATCTCTCAAACTTCTCCTTGGAAAAGTTTTAATTCCAGAGGGTGCTTAACACCTTTTTCCCTGGGCTAAGGCCTGCCCAGTGTTTGTGTTTGGAGCATCTCTTAACCTTCTCCTTGGAAAAGTTTTAATTCCAGAAGTTGCTGAGCTCTCTTTTCTTTCCCAGGGCCAAGCCCTGCCCACTGTTTGTGTTTGGAGCAGGTCTCAAGCTTCTCCTTGGAAGTTTTAATTCCAGAAGTTTCTGAGCTCTCCTTTCTTCCCCAGGCCTGAACCCTGCCCTGTGTTTGTGTTTGGAGGCCGAGGCTGCTCCAAGGGCCGTGTCCCTCCGGGCTGGTTTCGGTGCCATGGGCTGGAATTGCAAAATTATGGAATTATTGAGGTTGGAAAAGCTTTCCAAAGCTTTCCACAGTCCAAGCTGTGCCTCATCCCCACCCTGTCAGCAGCACCGAGTGCCATGTCCAGGCCTTCCCTGGACACCTCCATGACCTATCCCGGTGTTTTAACCTTTCCATGTGGAGGGCAGGAGGGATCTGTGGGATTTTTGCTGCTCAGGATTTCTTGGGATGATTATTCTGGGATGGCTGTGGAGGTTTGAGCTTTCCCAATGCTGGCTGGGGTCCTGGGACCCCTCACACGTTGTCATTGTCACCTCGAGGCCTTTGAGCAGGGATGACCTCCAAGGAATATTCCTGAGGGGAAAATTTTGTAATAAAGTGTTGGCAGCGAGTTTTGGAGCAGGTTTGGGTGCCAGGAGCTCAGTTGGTTTAAAATCTGTGGGGAAAAAACCCCTGAGGGACAGAAATGCAGCTGGAATTCCCTGGCCAGGCCCTCAGGGGAGAAAATCACCGGGAGCTGAGGGGAAAACAGGGATAAAGAACCTCCCAGAGCCTCTGGGGGGACACTGGCTCTGCATTTTCTCTTTTTGGGGGAATTCCTGCCTTTTCCCAGTTTTTCCAGCTCGTCCTTCTAGGAACTGTCCCAAGCTGCTGTGCAACTGCAGGAGAGACAAGCTGGGGCAGAGTCAGGGTGTTGAAAGCAGGAGAAAATTACAACCATTCCTGGGTTTCTTCACCCAGCCTTTGGAGCAGCCTCATCCTTGGAATTTCCATGGGTAAAGCAGAGGTTACATTTCCCTCCAGGAGCAGCTTCATCCTTGGAATTTCCATGGATAAGGCAGAGGTTACATTTCCTTCCAGGAGCAGCCTCATCCTAGGAATTTCCCTGGATAAAGCAGAGGTTACATTTATCTCTTGCAGCAGCTTCATTCCTTGGAATTTCTATGGATAAAGCAAAGCAGAGGTTGCATTTCCCTCTTGCAGCAGCCTCATCCATTGAATTTCTATGGATAAAGCAGAGCAGAGATTCCATTTCCCTCCAGGAGCAGCCCCATTCCTTGGAATTTCCCTGGATAAAGCAGAGGTTACATTTCCCTCCAGGAGCAGCCTCATCCTAGGAATTTCCATGGATAAAGCAGAGGTTGCATTTCCCTCTTGCAGCAGCTTCATTCCTTGGAATTTCCATGGATAAAGCAGGGCAGAGGTTACATTTCCTTCCAGGAGCAGCCTCATTCCTTGGAATTTCCATGGATAAAGCAGAGCAGGGCTTACATTTCCCTCCTGTAGCAGCTTAATTCCTTGGAATTTCCATGGATAAAGCAGAGGTTGCACTTCCTTCCAGGAGCAGCCTCATTTCTTGGAATTTCCATGGATAAAACAGAGCAGAGATTCCATTTCCCTCCAGGAGCAGCCTCATTCCTTGGAATTTCCCTGGATAAAACAGAGCAGAGATTCCATTTCCCTCTTGCAGCAACCTCATCCTTAGAATTTCCATGGATAAAGCAAAGCAGAGGTTACATTTCCTTCCAGGAGCAGCCTCATGCTTGGAATTTCCCTGGATAAAGCAGAGGTTCCATTTCCCTCTTGCAACAACCTCATCCTTTAAATTTCCATGGATAAAACAGAGCAGAGATTCCATTTCCCTCTTGCAGCAACCTCATCCTTAGAATTTCCATGGATAAAGCAAAGCAGAGGTTACATTTCCTTCCAGGAGCAGCCTCATGCTTGGAATTTCCCTGGATAAAGCAGAGGTTCCATTTCCCTCTTGCAGCAGCTTCATTCCTTGGAATTTCCATGGATAAAGCAGGGCAGAGGTTACATTTGCCTCTTGCAGCAGCCTCATTCCTTGGAATTTCCATGGATAAAGCAGAGGTTCCATTTCCCTCTTACAGCACCCTCATCCTTTGAATTTCCCTGGATAAAACAGAGCAGAGATTCCATTTCCCTCCAGGTGCAGCCTTGGTGTCACAGTGTGAGTGTGGACTCCATCCAACAGGATAAATTTAAAAAAAATCAGGATAAATTTAAAAAAATCAGAATAAATTTTAAAAAATCAGGATAAATTTAAAAAAAATCAGGATAAATTTGGGACAACCCTTGAACTGACCCCTCAATAATTTTGGGATTCTGGTGGATTTGTTGCAGCAGCTGGGTAACCAAGGCCTCTCCCTCGTGTGCTTTGTTGCAGACACGGATGCAGAGCCTGCAGCCAGACCCCAAAGCCCAGTACAGGAGCGTGTACGGAGCTCTCAAGAAGATGGTGCTGACCGAGGGGTTCTGGAGGCCTTTACGTGGGATTAATGTCACCGTGCTGGGGGCTGGCCCTGCCCACGCCTTGTACTTTGCCTGCTACGAGAAAATGAAAAAGTCTCTCAGTGAGATTTTCCAGTCGGGAGGAAACAGCCACTTGGCCAATGGTATTTTTGGGGTTTTTTTTCCCTTTTATAAAGTCCCATTTGTGGTTATCAACCTGCCCTTTGCTTGCTTCTTGCTCAGCCTGGTACCCCTCCCAATCTAAATTCTTATTTAATATCAAATTATTCCAGCACAAATCATTAATTTAGTGGGTAAAAGGTGTTCAGGTGCAGCTGTGCTGTTCCTGTATTACCAGGGAATCCTTAAAGTTGGGAAAGATCTGCAGGATCAAGTCCCACCTTTGAAGATGTCACCTAAAGTTTGATCTTATATTGAAGGCATCACCTGAGCCTTTATAGGTTTGAATTCAGGTGTCCCTGGGAGTGTGAAGTGCACTCCATGCTTTAATTTTTAGCAGGAATATTTCACTTTGAAACCCTGAAATAACAGCAGAAACCCTGGGACTGAGCAGCCAGAACTTTACCAAAGGGTTTGTGCAGGAAATTGAATTTTTAGCAGGAATATTTCACTTTGAAACCTCGGGATTGAACAGCCAGGGCTTTACCAAAGGGTTTGTGCTGGAGATTTAATCTTTAGCAGGAATATTTTACTTTTAAATCCCAGGACTGAGCAGCCAGGGCTTTCCCAAAGGGTTTGTGCAGGAGATTTCATTTTTAGCAGGAATATTTCACTTTTAAACCCTGGGATTAAGCAGCCAGAACTTTACCAAAGGGTTTGTGCTGGAGATTGAAATTTTAGCAGGAATATCTCATTTTTAAACCCTGGGATTGAGCAGCCAGGGCTTTCCCAAAGGGTTTGTGCTGGAGATTGAAATTTTAGCAGGAATATCTCATTTTTAAACCCTGCAATAGCAGCAGAAACCCTGGGATTGAGCAGCCAGGGCTTTACCAAAGGGTTTGTGCTGGAGATTTCATTTTTAGCAGGAATATCTCATTTTTAAACCCCAGGACTGAGCAGCCAGGGCTTTCCCAAAGGGTTTTTGCTGGAGATTCCCATGATTTTGCTGGGATGTGCTGGCAGGGATCAGCCGTGGGCTCCCTGAAGTGAGTGAAGGGAACACAATCCCCTCTCCTGGCTGGGAACACATTCCTGTGCTCGCCTTTCAAGCAGCTACAGGCCCGTGGTGCCAGCAGGAGAACCGGAGCTGTGGCTTTGTGAGAAATGACCAAAAGTCACCTGGGCAGGAGGGAACCGACATCAAAGGGGAGGGAGGGGCTGGGGAGGCTCAGCCGGGATGGGTCAGGGCCGGCTGGGTTTGGCACTGAGGGCTGCAAACCAGGCTGAGTAAAGGGATGAGAATCCCCAATTGTGGCCGTGCTGAGGGCAGGTAAACATTGCTCATGGCTCGCCCCGGCGCCGACGGCGTCTGGGCTGGACTGAGGGCTGGGAGGGGATGAGGTGGGGGATGGGAGTGGATCTGGGGATCTCTTGGGATGGGTTTTCCTGTCCTGGGGATCTTTGCTGTGGGTCTGGGTGGTGGGATCAGGGTGCTCCCTCAGCGTGGGTGGGATCCAGCATGGGTGGGATCTGCCATGAGTGGGATTCCCCGTGGATGGAGTCCCCTGTGGATGGATTCCCCCGTGGATGGGATCCGCCATGGTTGGGATCCACCATGGATGGAGTTCCCCCATGGATAGGATCCAGCACGGATGGGATTGCCATGGATGGGATTCCCCATGGATGGAATTGCCATGGTTGGGATCCAGCATGGATGGAGTTCCCCCATGGATGGGATCCAGCATGGATGGAGTTCCCCCATGGATGGGATCCGGCATGGATGGGATCCAGCATGGATGGGATTCCCCATGGATGGAGTCCCCCATGGATGGATTCCCCCATGGATGGAATTGCCATGGTTGGGATCCACCATAGTTGGGATCTGCCATGGATAGAGTTTCCTCATGGATAGGATCCAGCATGGATGGATTCCCTATGGATGGGATCCGTCATGGATGGGATTGCCATGGATGGATTCCCCATGGGTGGGATTCACCATGGATGGAGACCTCCATGGATGGGATCAACCATAAATGGATTCTCCCATGGATGGAGTCCCCCATGGATGGAATTCCCATGGTTGGATTTCCCCATGGATGGAATTGCCATGGATGGGATCCCCATGGATGGATTCCCCCATGGATGGGATTCCCATGGATGGAGACCCTCATGGATGGATTCCCCTATGGATAGGATTCCCTCATGGATGGAGTTCCCCTGTGGATGGATTCCTGTGGGTGGAGCCCCTCATGGATGGAATCCCCATGGATGGAGTCCTCTATGGATGGATTCCCCTCTGGATGGGACCCCCCAGATAGATTCCCAAAGGATGGAATCCCCTCTTGATGGATCCCTCTATGGATGGGGCGCCCCAGGATGGATTTTCTCATGGGTGGAATTCCCCAGGGATGGGAGCACCCCATGGATGGGATTCCTCCATGGATTGATTCCTATGGATGGAGCCCCCCATGGATGGAATCCACCATGCATGAATTCCTCTATGGATGGGATCCCCTTGGATGGATTCCTCCATGGATGGATTCCCCATGGATAGAGTTCCCCAGTGGATGGAATTCCCCATGGATGAAGCCTCCCCTGCATGGATTCTCCCATGGATGGAATCCCCACAGATGGGATCCCCCTGGATGGATCCCCTTGGATGGAATCCTCAGAGATGAGATCCCCCTGGATGTGATCCCCCTGGATGGATCCCCTGGATGGATCCCCCTGGATGGATCCCCAGGCAGTGAGTGCCTCCTGAGGCGGGTTTTGTTTTCTCAGGGCTGCTCTTGCCTTGCAGGCATTGCCGGGAGCGTGGCCACGCTGCTCCACGACGCCGTGATGAATCCTGCTGAAGGTAATTCCAGGGATCCTGGGAGGGGCTGCTCCCGCTGGGACACCCAGGGCCCTCAGTGCCCCTGCCCTGAATCCAGGGATCAATCTCTCCTGCCCCCTCTCCCTCTGTCCCTTGGGAAAAATCCAGGGCTGTCCCCAGCTCAGAGACCTCCAAAACCACCAAACCCTCATTCCCTTGGGAAGAGAGGGAGAGCAGCCATGGGGGATTTATCCCTGGATTTCTGTGGTGTGTTGTGACTTTCCAGAGAGGTGTTCCCTTTACTGGTGTCCCCTCTTTACTGGTGTCCCCTCTTTACTGGTGTCCCCTCTTTACTGGTGTCCCCTTTTACTGGTGTCTCCTTTTCTGCTGTCCCTTGACTGGTGTCCCCTTTACTGGTGTCCCTTTTACCGGTGTCCCTTTTACCAGTGTCCCTTTTACCGGTGTCCCCTTCACTGGTGTCCCCTTTATTGGTGTCCCTTTACTGGTGTCCCCTTCACTGGTATCCCCTTTACTGGTGTCCCCCTTTACTGATGTCCCTTTTAGTGGTGTCCCCTCTTTACTGGTGTCCCCTTTACTGGTGTCCCCTTTACTGGTGTCCCCTCTTTACTGGTGTCCCCTCTTTACTGGTGTCCCCTCTTTACTGGTGTCCCTTTACTGGTGTCCCTTTTACTGGTGTCCCTTCACTGGTGTCCCTTCACTGGTGTCCCTTCACTGGTGTCCCCTTTGCTGGTTTCCCCTTTACTGGTGTCCCCCTTTACTGGTTAATTAGAACTCGTGGGTCATCAGTTAACCCTGAGGTGTTCATTAGAACTAGGGGGTCATTAATTACTTCTGGGGAGTTCATTTGAATTAGTGGGTCATTAATTAATTCTGAGGAGTTCATTAGAATTAGTGGGTCATTAATTAACCCCAAGGAGTTCATTAGAATTAGTGGGTCATTAATTAATCCTGAGGAGTTCATTAGAACTTGAAGGTCACTAATTAAGGTTGAGGAGTGGGGTTCATTAGGAGGTGAGCTCTGAGCTGTCCCCAGTTCTGGGGGCACTGGGCAGCTCAGGGGGATCAGTTTGGGTGGGGAAGGGAGGTGGGGTTGGCCCTGGGGTCACTCTGGGACTGTGCCACCACACCTGACCCCACCTGAGCACTGTCCCTGTCCCCACACCTGTCCTGGCCCTGGGGTCACTCTGGGGCTGTGCCACCACACCTGACCCCACACTGAGCAGTGTCCCTGTCCTGGGGTCACTCTGGGACTGTGCCACCACACCTGACCCCACCTGAGCAGTGTCCTTGTCCTGGGGTCACTCTGGGACTGTGCCACCGTGCCAGACCCCACCCTGAGCACTGTCCCTGTCCCCACACCTGTCCCTGAGCTCTGGGGTCACTGGGCAGCTCAGGGGGATCAGTTTAAGTGGGGAAGGGGAGGTGGGGTTGGCCCTGGGGTCACTCTGGGGCTGTGCCACCACACCAAACCCCACACTGAGCAGTGTCCCTGTCCTGGGGTCACTCTGGGTGCAGTGCCACCACACCACACCCCATGCTGAGCAATGTCCCCTGGCTGTCCCTGTCCCTGGGGTCCTGTCCCTGTCCTGTCCCCTGTTGCTGTCCCTGTCCCCACACCTGTCCTGAGCTCTGTGCCACCCCACCACCCCCCAAGGCTGAGCAGTGTCCCCAAACCTGTCCTGTCCCTGGGGTCCCTCTGGGTGCAGTGCCACCCCATCACACCCCCCACTGAGCAATGTCCCCTGGCTGTCCTCACACCTGTCTTGGCCCTGGGGTCACTGTGGATGCAGTCCCACCCTGTCACCCCCCTCACTGATCAGTGTCCCTGGCTGTCCTGTCCCTGGGGTCCCTCTGGGTGCAGTGCCACCCTGTCACACCCCTCACTGATCAGTGTCCCCTGGCTGTCCCCACACCTGTCCCTGGGGTCCCTCTGGGTGCAGTCCCACCCTGTCACACCCCTCACTGATCAGTGTCCCTGGCTGTCCCCACACCTGTCCCTGGTGTCACTCTGGGTACAGTCCCACCCTGTCACACCCCCCTCACTGATCAGTGTCCCTGGCTGTCCCCACACCTGTCCCTGGTGTCACTGTGGGTACAGTCCCACCCTGTCACAACCCCCTCACTGATCACTGTCCCCTGGCTGTCCCCCGCAGTGGTGAAGCAGCGGCTGCAGATGTTCAACTCCCCGTACCCGTCGGTGCTGAGCTGCGTGCGGACGGTGCACAGGACTGAGGGCTGGGCAGCCTTTTACCGCAGCTACACCACTCAGCTGACCATGAACGTGCCCTTCCAGGCCATCCACTTCATCACCTACGAGCTCCTGCAGGAGCACCTGAACCCCCAGCGCCACTACAACCCCGGCTCGCACATCGTGGCCGGCGCCGTGGCCGGAGCCGTGGCCGCAGCGGCCACCACGCCCCTGGACGTGTGCAAGACGCTGCTCAACACGCAGGAGAACACGGCCCTGAGCTCCCTGAACATCAGGGGTCACCTGTCGGGCATGGCCAATGCCTTCAGCACCGTTTACCAGCTGGGAGGGGTGCCTGGATTCTTCAAAGGGGTCCAAGCTCGGGTCATTTATCAGATGCCCTCCACGGCCATTGCCTGGTCTGTGTATGAGTTCTTCAAGTATTTCCTCACCAAGCACGCGCTGGAGAAGAAACCGTCGTGAAAATGGGAGTGGGGATGTGCCTGTGCCTCCTGCCAGCCAGCCCGGCTGGAATTCTGGTGGATTTACAGCGCCCAGGGACTCCTGTGGTGCTCGGTCGCTGTCCCCAGGGATTCCTGATCACTGAATGTCTCCAAGGAATTCCCAATGGTCACTGAGTGACCCCATGGAATTCCTGGTCACTCTGAGCCCTGGGATTCCTGGGCACTGAGTGTCCCCATGGAATTCCTGGTCATTGAGCATCCCTGGGGATTCCCAATGGTCACTAGGTGTCCCCATGGATTTCTGGTCATGGAGTGTCCCCAGGGGATTGCCTGTCACCAAGTGTCCCCAGGGATTCCCATGGTCACTCAGTGTCCCCAGGGATTCCCATGGTCACTCAGTGTCCCCAGGGATTCCTGGTCATTGAGTGTCCCCATGGAATTCCTGGTCACTCTGAGCCCTGGGATTCTCTGTCACTGAGTGTCCCCATGGAATTCCCATGGTCATTTGGTGTCCCCAAGAGATTCCTGGTCACTGGGTGTCCCTATGGAATTCCTGTGGTGCTCCCCAGGAATTTCTGGTCACTCAGTGTCCTATGGAATTCCTGGTCACTCAGTGTCCCTATGGAATTCCTGATCACTGAATGTCCCCATGGAATTCCCATGGTCATTCGGTGTCCCCAAGGGATTCCAGTCACTGAGTGTCCCCATGGAATTCCTGTGGTGCTCCCCAGGAATTCCTGGTCACTCAGTGTCCCCAGAAATTCTGGGGATTCCCAGGTCACCGAGTGTCCCCAAGGAATTCCCGTGGTCACTGAGTGTCCCCAGGGATTCCCAATGGTCATTCAGTGTCCCCAAGAGGTTCCTGGTCACTGAGTGTCCCCATGGAATTCCTGATCTCTCTGTCCCCATGGAATTCCCGGTCACTCAGTGTCCCTATGGAATTCCTGATCTCTCTGTCCCCATGGAATTCCTGGTCACTCAGTGTCCCCAGGAATTCCCGGTCACTCAGTGTCCCCATGGAATTCCTGATCTCTCTGTCCCTATGGAATTCCTGGTCACTGAGTGTCCCTATGGAATTCCCGGTCACTCAGTGTCCCCATGGAATTCCTGGTCACTCAGTGTCCCCATGGAATTCCTGATCTCTCTGTCCCCATGGAATTCCCGGTCACTCAGTGTCCCCATGGAATTCCTGGTCACTCAGTGTCCCCATGGAATTCCTGATCTCTCTATCCCCATGGAATTCCTGATCTCTCTGTCCCCATGGAATTCCCGGTCACTCAGTGTCCCCATGGAATTCCTGATCTCTCTGTCCCTATGGAATTCCTGATCTCTCTGTCCCTATGGAATTCCCGGTCACTCAGTGTCCTCAGGAATTCCTGGTCAAGTGCCCCCTCCCCTTCCTTAAACAACAACAAAAAGAAGAGTTTATACAGACTTTTATATTAATATATATATATTTAATAACTTTATTTTGCAGCAGTGAAATTGCAAACTGCTCTTTTCTGGGAAATAAGATGGAAACTCCTTGCTGAGGGTTTAGGTTATCCAACCTAAGCTGGATTTTTGGGTTTTATTTTTTATTTTATTTTATTTTTACAGCAAAAGAAACAAAAATGTCCTGGCACAGAAGTTAATTTTTATATAAATATAAAATAGCTGGATAATGTTTATCCTTTATTTTTCTATGTAGGCAGTGGGGTGGGGTTTTTAAAAGCTTTTACAGTGCAAAGCTGTTCCAAAGGGCTCAGGTCTTCCCTCCTGTGTGAGGAAGACCCAAAATTAATTAATTTTATTGCTTGATTAGCTTTAATTACCCAGGTGGTGACTTGGTGACCTCAAGGTACTTGAGGGGACAAGGAATGGGGACAAAAATTTGGGAAAACGATCCCAAAATTCCTTTGTGGGGGAGAGAGGGGGGAAAAAAATCCCATTTTTATTTTTATTTCCACTCTTGAAGATGCAGATTTTAAACAAGATTATTTTGTAAAGTTTAAACTTGCTGAAGGTATATTTATTAATGGGGTGTGACAGCTGGAGCAGCCTTGGCTTTCCTGGGGTTTATTCCTGCTTTTTCCTCCCTGAAGCCCTGATCCCATTCCAGGAGCTCTCCTGGGATCTCTGGAGGGGGAAAAATCCATCCTGGAGAGGGAAAATCCAACCTGGAGGGGGAAAAACCCAACCTGGAGAGGGAAAATCCAATCTGGAGAGGGGAAAAACCCAACTTAGAGGGGGAAAACCCAACCTGGAAAGGGAAAAATCCTGACCTGGAGAGGGAAAACCCGACCTAGAGCAGGTAAACCCAACCTGGAGAGGGAAAACCTAAGCTGGAGGGGGAAAACTCGACCTGGAGAGGGAAAACTCGACCTGGAGAGGAAAAAACCCGACCTGGAGGGGGAAAACTCGACCTGGAGAGGGAAAACTCGACCTGGAGAGGAAAAAACCTGACCTGGAGGGGGAAAACTCGACCTGGAGAGGGAAAAATCCAACCTGAGGCAGGAAAACCCAATCTGGAGAGGGAAAAACCCAACATGGGGAGGGAAAAACCAACCTGGAGAGGGAAAAATCCAACCTGGAGAGGGAAAATCCAACCTGGAGGGGGAAAAACCCAACCTGGAGCAGGAAAATCCAACATGGGGAGGGAAAAACCCAACCTGGAGAGGGAAAATCCAACCTGGGGAGGGAAAATCCAACATGGGGAGGGAAAACCTGACCTGGAGAGGGAAAACCCAATTTGGAGAGGGGAAAAACCCAACTTAGAGGGGGAAAATCCAAACTGGGAAAGGGAAAATCCAAACTGGGAAAGGGAAAATCCAAACTGGGAGGGGAAAATCCAAACTGGGAGGGGAAAATCCAAACTGGGAGGAGGAAAATCCAAACTGGGAAAGGGAAAATCCAAACTGGGAGGGGGAAAATCCAAACTGGGAAAGGGAAAATCCAAACTGGGAGGGGAAAATCCAAACTGGGAGGGGAAAATCCAAACTGGGAAGGGAAAATCCATCCTGGGAGGAGGAAAATCCAAACTGGGAGGGGAAAATCCATCCTGGGAGGAGGAAAATCCATTTTGCAGGGAGGAAAATTCATTCTGGGAGAGGAAAATCCATTCAGGGAGGGGAAAAATCCATCCTGGGAGGAGGAAAATTCTCCTGGGAAAAGGAAAATTCATTCTGGGAGAGGAAAATCCATTCAGGGAGGAGGAAAAGCCATCCTGGGAGGGGAAAATCCATTTTGGGAGGGGCAAAATTCTCCTGGGAAAAGGAAAATCCATTCAGGGAGGGGAAAATCCATCCTGGGAGGAGGAAATCCATTTTGGAGGAGGAAAATCCATTTTGGGGGGCGGAAAAATTCTCCTGGGAAGAGGAAAAATCTCCTGGGAGGAGAAAAATCAATTCTGGGAGGAGGAAAATCCACCCTGGGTGGAGGAAAATCCTTTTGGGCGGAGGAAAATCCATTTTGGAGGAGGGAAATCCATTTTGAGAGGAGGAAAATCCATTTTGAGAGGAGGGAAATCCATTTTGGGAGGGGAAAATCCATTCTGGGAAAAGGAAAATCCATTTTGGGAGGGGAAAATCCATGCTGGGAAAAGGAAAATCCATTTTGGGAGGGGGAAAAATTCTCCTGGGAAGAGGAAAAATCTCCTGGGAGGAGAAAAATCCATTTTGGGAAAAGGAAAATTCTCCTGGGATGAGGAAAATCCATTTTGGGAGGGGGAAAATCAATTCTGGGAGGAGGAAAATCCATCCTGGGAGAGGAAAATCCATTTTGGAAAAAGAAAAATTCTCCTGGGAGGAGGAAAATCCATCCTGGGAGGGGGAAAATTCTCCTGGGAAAAGCAAAATCCATCCTGGGAGGAGTAAATTTTTCCTGGGAGGAGGAAAATTCTGGGAAGAGGAAAATCCATTCTGAGGGAAGAAAAATCCATCCTGGGGGGAGGAAAATCCATCCTGGAAAAAGGAAAATTCTCTTGGGAAAAGGAAAATCCATTCTGAGGGAGAAAAATGCATCCTGGGAGGGGGAAAATCCATCCTGGGAGGGGAAAATCCTTTTTGGGCGGAGGAAAATCCATTTTGGGAGGGGAAAATCCATTTTGGGAGGAGGAAAATCCATTTTGGGAGGGGGAAAAATTCTCCTGGGAAGAGGAAAAATCTCCTGGGAGGAGAAAAATCAATTCTGGGAGGAGGAAAAATCCACTTTGGGCGGAGGAAAATCCATTTTGGGAGGGGAAAATCCATCCTGGGAGAGCGAAAATCCATTTTGGGAGGGGAAAATCCATCCTGGGAGAGCGAAAATCCACCCTGGGCGGAGGAAAATCCACCCTGGGAGGGGAAAATCCATCCTGGGAGAGCGAAAATCCATTTTTTTCCCGGAGTTTCCCAGCCCCGCAGCGCCCCCGGGCTCGGGCTCCTCTAGGAGCCGCTGCGGAGTTTCGGATCTCCCGGCCGGGAATTCCCAACCAAATCCTCGCTGTTTTTATGCTGGAATTTCCCCCGGCTGTCCGTGGTTCCTCAGCGTCTTCGGAGCTGCTGAAAGGAGGGAAAATTCCCTGTTTATCCATGATTTATCCATTATTAATCCACGATTTATCCATTATTAATCTACGATTTATCCATTATTAATCCATTATTTATCCATTATTTGTCCACTATTTATCCATTATTTATTCACTATTTATTCATTATTAATCCACTATTTATCCATTATTAATCCACGATTTATCCATTATTAATCCACTATTTATTCGCTATTTCTCCATTATTTATTCACCATTTCTCCACTATTTATCCAATATTTATTCAATATTTATTCACCATTTCTCCACCATTTCTCCACTATTTATCCACCATTTATCCACAATTTCTCCACTATTTCTTCAATATTTATCCAATATTTCTCCACTATTTATCCACCATTTCTTCACCATTTCTCCACTATTTATCCATTATTTCTCCACCATTTCTCCACTATTTATTCACTATTTATCCATCATTTCTCCACTATTTAGCCACCATTTTTCCACTATTTATCTACTATTTAACCAATATTTCTCCACCATTTCTCCACTATTTATTCACTATTTATCCACCATTTCTCCAATATTTATCCACCATTCATCCACTATTTATCCAATATTTCTCCACTATTTATCCACCATTTATCCACTATTTCTGCACCATTTCTCCACTATTTCTCCACTATTTCCCCTCCATTTCTCCACATATTTATCCACCATTTCTCCACTATTTATCTACTATTTATCCACAATTTGTCCACTATTTATCCCACCATTTATCCACATATTTCTCCACCATTTCTCCAATATTTCTCCACTATTTATCCACCATTTCTTCACTATTTCTCCACTATTTATCCATTATTTCTCCACCATTTTTCCACTATTTATTCACTATTTCTCCACTATTTCTCCACTATTTTTCCACCATTTCTCCACTATTTCTCTATTTATCCACCATTTCTCCACTATTTATCCACCATTTATCTACAATTTCTCCACTATTTAGCCACCATTTTTCCACTATTTATCTACTATTTAACCAATATTTCTCCACCATTTCTCCACTATTTATTCACTATTTCTCCAATATTTCTCCACTATTTCTCCACTATTTATTCACTATTTATTCACTGTTTATCCACTATTTCTCCAATAGTTCTCCACCATTCATCCACCCTTATCCAATATTTCTCCACCGTTTCTCCACTATTTCTCTATTTATCCACTATTTATCCACTATTTTTCCACCATTTTCCCACTATTTATCTACTATTTATCACAATTTTTCCACCATTTCTCCACTATTTATCCATTATTTATCCACAATTTATCCACAATTTCTTCACTATTTATTCACTGTTTCTCCACTATTTATCCATTATTTATCCAGCATTTCTCCACTATTTATCCACAATTCCTCCAATATTTCTCCAATATTTCTCCACTATTTATTCACTATTTATCCACAATTTATCCACCATTTCTCCACTATTTCTCTATTTATCCACCATTTTTCCACTATTTATCTACTATTTAACCACAATTTTTCCACCATTTCTCCATAATTTCTCCACTATTTCTCCACTCTTTTTCCACCATTTATCCACCATTTATCCACCATTTATCCATGATTTCTCCACTATTTCTCCATGATTTATCCAATATTTTTCCACCATTTCTCCACTATTTCTCTACTGTTTATCCACAATTTATCCACTATTTCTCCACTCTTTTTCCACTATTTCTCCACCATTTATCCATTATTTATCCACTATTTATTTATTTATTCACTATTTATTCATTATTATCATCATTATTCATTATTATTAAATCCACCATTTATTCACTATTTCTCTGCCATTTCTCCATTATTTGTCCATCATTTATCCACAATTTCTTCACTATTTATTCACCGTTTCTCCACTATTTCTCCACTATTTCTCCACTATTTCTCCACTATTTCTCCACTATTTCTCCACTATTTCTCCACTATTTCTCCACTATTTCTCCACTATTTCTCCACTATTTCTCCACTATTTATCTACAATTTATCCACCAATTCTCCACTATTTCTCTACTAGTTCTCGACTGTTTATCCACCATTTATCCATTATTTATCCATCATTTCTGCACCATTTCTCCACCATTTATCCATTTCTCCACTATTTTTCCACTGTTTTCCCATTTCTCCACATATTTATCCCCCATTTATCCATCATTTATCCCCCATTTATCCACCATTTCTCCACCATTTATCCAGCATTTCTCCACTTTTTATTCACTATTTATCCAGCATTTCTCCACTATTTATCCATTATTTATACACCATTTATCCACTAGTTATCCAATATTTCTCCACCATTTCTCCACCATTTCTCCACTATTATCCAATATTTCTCCACTATTTATCCACCATTTATCCACTATTTCTGCAGCATTTCTCCACTATTTATTCACTATTTCTCCAATATTTATCCACCATTTATCCATTATTTATTCACCATTTCTCCACTACTTCTCCACAATTTATCCACAATTTCTCCAATATTTCTCCATCATTTATCCACCATTTATCCATGATTTCTCCACTATTTCTCCATGATTTATCCAATATTTTTCCACCATTTCTCCACTATTTCTCTACTGTTTATCCACAATTTATCCACTATTTCTCCACTCTTTTTCCACTATTTCTCCACTATTTCTCCACCATTTATCCATTATTTATCCACTATTTCTCCACAATTTCTCCAATATTCCTCCACTATTTATCCACCATTTCTTCACCATTTCTCCACTGTTTCTCCACTATTTATCCATCATTTCTCCACTATTTATCCATTATTTATCCATTTCTCCACTAGTTATCCAATATTTCTCCACCATTTCTCCACTATTTATCCATTATTTCTCCACCATTTATCCAGCATTTCTCCACTTTTTATCCACTATTTCTGCACCATTTCTCCACTATTTATCCAGCATTTCCCCACTATTTCTCTAATATTTCTCCACTATTCATCCATTATTTATTCACCATTTCTCCAATATTTCTCCACCATTATTCCACTATTTATTCACCATTTATCCACCATTTCTCCACTATTTATCTACCATTTCTCCACTATTTATTCACTATTTACCCAACATTTCTCCACCATTTCTGCACTATTTCTCCATTATTTCCCCATTATTTATCCAGCATTTCTCCACTATTTATTCACTATTTATCCAGCATTTCTCCACCATTTCTCCACTATTTCTCCACCATTTCTCCACTATTTATTCACTATTTATCCAGCATTTCTCCACCATTTCTCCAATATTTCTCCACCATTTCTCCACTATTTATCCACTATTTATTCACTATTTATCCACCATTTCTCCACTGTTTATTCACTCTTTATCCAGAATTTCTCCACTATTTACCCAGCATTTCTCCACTATTTCTCCATTATTTCCCCATTATTTATCCAGCATTTCTCCACTATTTATCCACCATTTCTCCACCATTTCTCCATAATTTATCCACCATTTCTCCACTATTTATCCATTATTTCTCCACTATTTACCCAGCATTTCTCCACCATTTCTCCACTATTTCTCCATTATTTCCCCATTATTTATCCAGCATTTCTCCACCATTTATCCACTATTTATCCAGCATTTCCCCATTATTTACCCAGCATTTCTCCACTCCTCCCTGGGCAGGGCAGCCCCGGGGGCATCAATCTTCACCTTCCTCTTGTCACCTGCTCCAAACCTCTCCAGGGCCCGGCCAAAAGCAAATAAAATCATAATAAAAACCAAAATAAAGGTGATGGATGGATGTGACTGATCCCTCCTGCAGCTCCCAGGAGTTTTTGGAGGGTTCAGCTTCCTGCAGGCGATGAGAAATTTGGATTTTTTTTGTTTGGCCAACCTTGGAACAGGTGGGAAAATGAACAGGAGGAGATCCTGGTTTTTCCTCTTCCCGGCCAAAAATGGGATTTTTGAGGGGGCTGAGAGGGAAACAAAGCAGGAGGAGAGGGGGGAAAGGTGACGATGCTCTGAAGGGGTTGGAGCTGCTGAATTTGGGGGTAAAAAGCCCAAAATTTGCAATATTTAGGGCTGGGATTCCATCAGGATATTTGTATTTCCTCGAGCTCTGGAGCAGCATTTCCCACCTGGATCCTGCATTGGGAAACAGAGAAGAAAACAGTTTTTAAAAAAGCTTTTATTTTATTTGGCCAAACAAAATAACCCAGACAAAAAGCAGATTAAGAACTGCAAAAGTTCCTCATTGTCCCTGGAAGAACTCGGTGAGTTTGTGACAGATGAAGTGGCAGAATTCAGTCAGAGTGGGGCCAAAAATCCAGGATTTGGGGTCAGAGATGGAGCTAAAATCAAGGATTTGGGGTCAGAGATGGGGTCAAAAATCCAGGATTTGAGGTCACAAACTGAGCTAAAAATCAAGGATTTGGGATCATAGATAGGGTTAGAATCAAGGATTGGGGTCACAGACCAGGCTAAATCAAGGATTTAGGGTCACAGACTGGGCTAAAATCAAGGATTTGGGGTCACAGAATGAGCTAAAATCAAGGATTTGGGGTTAGAGGCTGGGCTAAATCAAGGATTTGGGTCAGAGATGGAGCTAAAATCAAGGATTTTGGACCATAGATAGGGTTAGAATCAAGGATTGGGGTCACAGACCAGGATAAAATCAAGGATTTGGGGTCACAGACTGAACTAAAATCAAGGATTTGGATCACAGACCACGTAAAATCAAGGATGGGGGTCACAGACCGGGATACAATCAAGGATTTGGGGTCACAGACTGAACTAAAATCAAGGATTTGGGGTCACAGACTGAACTAAAATCAAGGATTTGGGGTCAGAAACCGGGATACAATCAGGGATTTGGAGTCACAGATCAGGCTAAAATCAAGGGGGGATTTTGGATCACAGACTGGGCTAAAATCAAGGGTTTGGGTCAGAGATTGGTCTAAAATCAAAGATTTGGGGCCACAGATGAGACTAAATCAAGGATTTGGGTCAGAGACTGGGATAAAATCAAGGATTTGGATCACAGACTGAGCTAAAATGAAGGATTTTGGATCATAGGGTTAGAATCAAGGATTGGGGTCACAGACAAGGCTAAAATCAAGGATTGGGGTCACAGACTGGGATACAATCAAGGATTTTGGATCACAGACTGAGTTAAAATCAAGGATTGGGGTCACAGACTGAGCTAAAATCAAGAATTTGGATCACAGACCCCAAAAATCAAGGATTTGGGGTCACAGACCAGGATACAATCAAGGATTTGGGGTCACAGAGGAGGCTGAAATGAAGGATTTGAGCTCACAGTTCCTGGCCCCCCTCCAGCCCAGCCTCACACCTGCAGCTCCCTCCGGAAAACCTTTCCCCACTCCCCGGAGCTGCGGGCAGAATTAATCCCGTGGCCAAACACAAATATTTTTATTCCTTTCGCGGCCGAGCGCCACCGAATCCCCCGGGGGAGGAGGGGGAAGGAGCGGCCGGAAAACTTTTCCCTCCTGGAGGTGTCCAAGACAAACAGGGAGAGGAGAGGAGGGACAGGTGGGAGAGGAGAGGAGAGGAGAGGAGAGGAGAGGAGAGGAGAGGAGAGGAGAGGAGAGGAGAGGAGAGGAGAGGAGAGGAGAGGAGAGGAGAGGAGAGGAGAGGAGAGGAGAGGAGAGGAGAGGAGAGGAGAGGAGAGGAGAGGAGAGGAGAGGAGAGGAGAGGAGAGGAGAGGAGAGGAGAGGAGAGGAGAGGAGAGGAGAGGGAGTGGGAGAGGTGGGAGAGGTGTCAAGAGGTGCGAGCGGTGTTTGTGTTGGTGTTTGTGTTGGTGTTGGTGTTTGTGTGTTTGTGTTTGTGTGTTGGTGTTGGTGTTGGTGTTGGTGTTGGTGTGTTTGTGTTTGTGTGTTGGTGTTTGTGTTGGTGTTTGTATTGGTGTTGGTGTTGGTGTGTTTGTGTTGGTGTTGGTGTGTTTGTGTTGGTGTTGGTGTTGGTGTTGGTGTGTTTGTGTGTTTGTGTTTGTGTTTGTGTGTTTGTGTTGGTGTTTGTGTTTGTGTTGGTGTTTGTGTGTTTGTGTTTGTGTTGGTGTTTGTGTTTGTGTTGGTGTTTGTGTTTGTGTGTTGGTGTTGGTGTTTGTGTGTTTGTGTGTTTGTGTGTTTGTATTTGTGTTGGTGTTGGTGCTGGTGTTGGTGTTGGTGTGTGTGTTGGTGTGTTTGTGTTGGTGTTTGTGTGTGTGTGTTTGTGTTGGTGTTTGTGTGTTGGTGTTGGTGTTTGTGTGTTTATATTTGTGTTGGTGTTTGTGTGTTTGTGTATTGGTGTTGGTGTGTTGGTGTTGGTGTTGGTGTCGGTGTTTGTGTGTGTTGGTGTTTGTGCTCCCGGTGCTGAAAGAGCCGCGGGGCCGGAGCACGGAACTCAAACATTGGGGATTTCTGAGGGATTGGGAATGAGGGGATGTGGGAACAAACCCAGCCCGGATCCTGGAGGGATCCAAGGGCAATGGAGAGGGTTGGGATTGGCCCTGGGAATTCCAGCCCAGGAAAAGGGATTCAGCACTGGGAATGGAAATCTGTCCTGGGAATGGAAATCTGTCCTGGAAAAGGGATCCTGTTCTGGGAATAGGATTTTGCAATGGGAATGGGATCCAGTTCAGGGAATGGGATCCTGTTCTGGGAAAGGGATCCAGCCTTAGGAATGGGATCCTGCACTGAGAATGGGATTCTATCCTAGGAAACAGATCTTGTTCTGGGAATGGGATCCTGTCTTTGGGAATGGGATCCTGTTCTGGAAGGAGGTAATGATGGGATGTGGGGAACAAACCCAGCCCGGATCCTGGATGGATCCAAGGGCAAAGGTCGTGATTGGGATTGGCCCCAGGAATTCAGGATCCTGTCCTGGGAATGGAAATCTGTCCTGGAAAAGGGATCCTGTCCTGGGGAAGGGATTCAGCCTTGGGAATGGGATCCAGTTCAGGGAATGGGATCTTGTTTGGGAACAAGGGAATGATGGGATGTGGGGAACAAACCCAGCCCAGATCCTGCATGGATCCAAGGGCAACGCCCAGGGTTGGGATTGGCCCTGGGAGTTCCAGCCCAGGAAAAGGGATCCAGCACTGGGAATGGGATCCAGTTTGGGGAATGGGATTCTGCTCTGGGAATGGGATTCAGCCTTGGGAATAGGATTCTGTCCTGGGAATGGGATCCAGCACTGGGAATGGGATCATGCCCTGGATTCTGTTCCAGGAAAACCCTGATTTCTCATTTTTCCCACTTTTTTTTTTTTAACGTGGCTGTCCCCAAACCCTCTGGACAAGAAGAATTCCCGGGAGCACCGTGTGTGGCTGGTGCCTCTTGGAAATCCTGGACTCAGCTCTGGGAAAAGCCCTCGGTGGGAACAGAACCGGGAGGATCCTCCCGCGGCTCCGGCGGCATCCAGTGGGAAAATCCCGGGAATCTCCCCCGCGTCCTCGCTGTCCCTGGCAGCTCCCGCAGCTGAGGGAGAGCCCAACTCCCCCGGGATAATCCCAGGAATTCGCCTCTCCCAGGGGGGATCCAAAGGGGAAAAATAAAATGGGAATTTCAACCGGAATATTTGGATTGGGAAATCCCCAGCACGGAGGGAACGTTTGGGCTCCGGGTGGAAAACGTTCCTGGCTCCTCAGGGGGAATTTTGGTGGGAGGCAGAGCCGGGACCTGGGTCCCTTCCTTGATTCCCACCCTTTTCCTTGATTTCCACCCTTTTCCCTTCATTCCTGCCCTTTTTCCTTGGTTTCCAAAGGACAGGATCCATTCCCAGTGCCAGATCCCTTTTCCAGGGCTGGAATTCCCAGGGTCAATCCTAACCCTGGGCATTGCCCTTGGATCCCTCCAGGATCTGGGCTGGGTTTGTTCCCCACATCCCATTGTTACCTCGCTCCAGAACAGGATCCATTCCCAGGGCTGGATCCCATTCCCAGGGCTGAATCCCTTTTCCAGGGCTGGAATTCCCAGGGCCCAAGGGATTTCTCCTCATTCCCAAGAGCTTTCCTGCTTTTCTCCATGGAGAACATCCCCACATCCCACGGGATCCATCCTCATTCCTGAGAGCTTTCCCAATTTTCTGCTGGGAGAACATTCCCTCTTCCCAAACTTTCCATCCTCATTCCCAAAAGCTTTCCTGCTCTCCTGGGAGAACATTCCCCCATCCCAAGGGATCCATCCTCATTTCCAAGAACTTTCCCAGTCTTCTCCTGGGAGAACATCCCCACATCCCAAAGGATCCATCTTCTTTTCCAAGAACTTTCCTGCTTGCCTGGGAGAACATTCCCACATCCCAAAGTTTCCATCCTCACTCCCCAGAGCTTTCCCGTTCTCCTGGGACAACATTCCCACATCCCAAACGATTCCTCCTCTTTTCCAAGAACTTTCCCACTGTCCTTCTGGGAGAAAATTCCCACATCCCAAGGGATCCACCCTCATTCCTGAGAGCCTTCCTGTTCTGGGAGAACATTCCCACATCCCAAAGGATTCCTGATCATTCCCGAGAACTTTCCCACTCTCCTTCTGGGAGAAAATTCCCACATCCCAAAGGATCCATCTTCACTCTTGAGAGCTTTCCTGCTCTCCTGGGAGAACATTCCCAATCCCAAAGGATTCCACCTCATTCCCCAGAACTTTCCTGCTTTTCTCCAGGGAGAACATCCCCAAATCCCAAAGGATCCATCCTCATTCCCAGAGCTTTCCTGATCTCCTGGGACAACATTCCCACATCCCAAAGTTTCCGTCCTCATTCCCCAGAGCTTTCCTACTCCTCTGGGAGAGCATCCCCACATCCCAAAGGATCCATCCGCATTCCTGAGGGCCTTCCTGATCTCCTCCAGGGACAAAATTCCCAAATCCCAAAGTTTCCATCCTCATTCCCAGAGCTTTCCTGATCTCCTGGGACAACATTCCCAAATCCCAAAGTTTCCATCCTCATTCCCGAGACTTTCCTGCTCTCCTGTGATAAAATTCCCCCATCCCAAAGTTTCCATCCCCACTCCCGAGCCCTTTCCCGCTCTCCCGCAGCCCCGGGGGTTTCCTCGCCCTTCCCACCCCTCTCCCTGCCCCAGCCCCGTTCCCACTGAAGTTTTCCTTGGCTCCAATCCCGGGATTTGTGCCCGGAATGCGGCTCGGGCCATGCAAATTCTGCTCGGCAGCTCCCGGCTCCTCCCTCCCTCCCACTTTTATTTTTTGGGAATTGTTTTTTTTAAATCCTTTAAAGAAATTATTTGGCCCCGAGCAGGGGCAGCAGCAACCCCGGGATAATCCCGATGGGATCACGATGGATTTTAAGGATTTTTTCCCTCCCCTCTCAGGCACAAACAGGAATTTTGCTTCCTTAGGGCTGCCGAGTCAGGTGTGGGATTTTCCCTGTCCCCATTAATCACCGGGATATTTATTAATCCCTGGGAATGATTGATGAATGTCCCGGGATTTGGTCAGCAAACAGCTCAGCCCCGTTTTTATTTGTCCCGGGGCTCGGTGGTTGGAAAAGAAAAGGAAAACCCGACTGGAAATGGGATTTGTGTCCATAAAAACCCCTGGGGCTGCAGGGCAGGGCTGGGGCAGCCGAGGGGTTTCTCCAGGCAAGGCCGGGATGGATCCAGAGAATCTGGAGAATGAAATCCCGGGATTTTTTGGGATTTAATTGGCAGCAGGATTTGGGATGCAGCTGGATTAGGATGATCAGCAGGATTGTCCCGGCGGGGAGAATCCAGAGGGAGATCCCAAATCCGGCTGTGGGACCCAGGGTGTCCCAAACCCTCTGGGGGAGGAATTTTTCCCATCTGGATCGGGTTCCATTCCCAGCTCCCTTTTCCCATTTAATTCCTGCTTTGGCTTTGGTCTTTTTTTTTTAAATTTACCTTCTGAATAAAAACTTCAAGTGGGAATCAGGAAGGGATTGGAGTGGGAGATCCCAAATCCGGCTGTGGGGCCCAGGGTGTCCCTGCCCCAACCCCAAACTTGGAGGGGAACTTTTCCCATCAGGATTGGGCTCCATCCCCAGCTCCCTTTTCCCATTTAATTCCTGCTTTGGCTTTTTGGTTTTGGTAATTTCTTTTTTTTAATTAACCAGGATAAAAACTTCAAGTGGGAATAATTAGGGATTGGAATGGGAGATCCCAAATCCGGCTGTGGGCCGAGGGTGTCCCTGTCCCAAACCCCCTTGGGGAGGAACTTTTCCCATCAGGATCGGGCTCCATTTCCAGCTCCCTTTTCCCATTTAATTCCTGCTTTGGCCTTTTGGGGTTTTTTGTTTGTTTGTTTTTAATTTACCAGAATAGAAAGTTCAGGTGGGAATCAGGAAGGGATTGGAGTGGGAGATCCCAAATCTGGCTGTGGGACCCAGGGTGTCCCAAACCCCCTTGGAAAGGGGATTTTTCCCATCAGGATCAGGCTCCATTTCCAGCTCCGTTTTCCCATTTAATTCTGCTTTGGCTTTTTGGTTTTTGTCTTTTTTTTTTTTTTTTTAATTTACCAAAATAAAAACTCCAGGTGGGAATCAGGAAGGGATTGGAGCAGGAGATCCCAAATCCACTGTGGGGCAAATCCCAGTCCCAAACCCAAACTTGGGGAGGAATTTCTCCCATCAGGATTGGGCTCCATTTCCAGCTCCGTTTTCCCATTTAATTCTTGCTTTGGCTTTTTGGTTTTGGTCATTTTTAAAAATTTACCAGAATAAAAACTTCAGGTGGGAATCAGGAAGGGATTGGAGTGGGAGATCCCAAATCCGGCTGTGAGGCCCAGGGTGTCCCTGCCCCAACCCCAAACTTGGGGAGGAACTTTTGGTCATTTTTTAAAATTTACCAGAATAGAAAGTTCAGGTGGGAATAAGGAAGGGATTGGAGTGGGAAATCCCAAATCGGGCAGGGTGTCCCTGTCCCAACCCCAAACTTGGAGGGGAACTTTTCCCATCAGGATTGGGCTCCATTCCCAGCTCCCTTTTCCCATTTAATTCCTGCTTTGGCTTTTTGGTTTTGGTCTTTTTTTTTTTTTAATTAACCAGGATAAAAACTTCAAGTGGGAATCAGGAAGGGATTGGAGGGGGAGATCCCAAATCCACTGTGGGACAAATCCCAGCCCCAAACCCCCTTGGGGAGGAACTTTTCCCATCTGGATTTGGCTCCATCCCCAGCTCCGTTTTTTTCATTTAATTTCTGCCTTTTTTAAAAATTTTTTTAAGTTTTTTTTTTATTTACCAGAATAAAAACTCCAGGTGGGAATCAGGAAGGGATTGGAGCTCGTTTTCCATCTGGGAAGAGCAGCAGGAGGGAATGTGGAGACAGCCAGGACCAAGGGGGAACATCCCCAGTGAGAATTCCCAGGACAAACCCCAAACCTGCCCCTGGCTGGGATTCCAGGAGCAGAAATAACCGGGATGGTGCTTCCCAAACCCTGGATGCTGCTGAAATTGTGGGATTTGGGGGAGATAAAGAATTTCACTCTTAAACTCCAACTTTTGGGGAATAATCTGCTGGAATTGGGATCAGGGAATGCTCAGGGATGTTGGGCTGAAATTTGGGATTTGGGGGGGATAAGGAAAGAATTTCACTGATAAACTCTGGGTTTTGGGAATAATCAGCTGGAATTGGGATTGAGAGATGATTTCCAGTTCAGATCTCACTCCCAGTTCAGATCTCATTCCCAGTTCAGATTTAATTTGCCAGTTCAGATTTATTTCCCAGTTCAGATTTGATTCCCAGTTCAGATCTCATTCCCAGTTCAGATTTAATTCCCAGTTCAGATCTCATTCCCAGTTCAGATTTAATTCCCAGTTCAGATCTCATTCCCAGTTCAGATTTATTTCCCAGTTCAGATTTATTTCCCAGTTCAGATCCCATTCCCAGTTCAGATTTGATTCCCAGTTCAGATTTAATTTCCCAGTTCAGATTTGATTCCCAGTTCAGATCTCATTCCCAGTTCAGATTTATTTCCCAGTTCAGATTTGAATTCCAGTTCAGATTTAATTCCCAGTTCAGATTTAATTCCCAGTTCAGATCCCATTCCCAGTTCAGATCTCACTCCCAGTTCAGATTTGATTCCCAGTTCAGGTTCATTTCCCAGCTCTCACTCCCAGTTCCATCTCCCTTTCCCACCATTCCCATCCCAGTCCGTGCTCTGCGGCTGCTCCGAACTTTTCCAACATTTTTAATTCCATTTCTGCGTCCGTGCCTGGATTCCAGCAGCATCCCGAGCCCTGGGAGTGAAACCCGTGGGATCTGGGGCAGCTTTGAGCTCAACCAAGGGAATTTTTTGTTGGATAAGAGCAGGGAGGGAACATTTTGCACCAGCAGAGAGGAGATGTCCTTCCCTCCTGGAATCCGGGCTGCTGGGAGAGGGAAAAAAGCGCCTGGAGATAGGAAAAGTTACTTTGAGACAATTCCAAAGCCTCAGCTCGGCCTCCAACCCAGGGGAGTTCTGATAATGAGAGAAAAATTCCCAACTCCTCGGTCCTGGTGTCCTCCCCTCCCCTGGAATTTTATTTTTGTGCCTCCTCTGCCTGGGAGCTCAAAGGATTCACAAAGAGAGAGAAAAATCCCCCAAAAAAATCTTGTGGGAAAGAGGAAAATCTGATTTTTTTTATGGTTTGGGTTTCCCTGCTCCAGCAGGGAATGGGAGCAGGGAGATTTTTGTGGGAAGAGGGAAATTCCTGGAGTTTCCCAGGGAAGAAATCTGGGTGGATTTTTTAATTCTGGGAGATTAAATCTGCTCCAGCAGAGCTTTGCTGGGTTACTGCAGCTGAGAAATTCCATTTCCAGCCGAGAAATTCCATTAAAATGAATTTAAGGAAATATTCAGGATTTATTTCCCAGTTCAGATTTGATTCCCAGTTCAGATTTAATTCCCAGTTCAGATTTAATTCCCAGTTCAGATTCATTTCCCAGTTCAGATTTATTTCCCAGTTCAGGAAATTAAATAAATATTTAAGGAAATCTTCAGGAAATATTTAAGGAAATATTTAAGGAGATATTTAGGAGATATTTAAGGAAATTTTCAGGAAATATTTAAGGAAATTTTCAGGAAATATTTAAGGAAATATTTAGGAGATATTTAAGGAAATCTACAGGAAATTTAGGAAATATTTAGGAGATATTTAAGGAAATATTCAGGAAATATTTAAGAAAATATTTAGGAGATATTTAAGGAATTTTTCAGGAAATATTTAAGGAAATATTTAAGGAAATTTTCAGGAAATATTAAGGAAATATTCAGGAGATATTTAAGGAAATATACAGAAAATATTTAAGGAAATATTTAGGAGATATTTAAGGAATTTTTCAGGAAATATTTCAGGAAATATTCAGGAAATATTCAAGGAAATATTCAAGAGATATTTAAGGAAATATTCAGGAAATATTTAAGGAAAATTTCAGGAAATATTTAAGGAAATCTACAGAAAATATTTAAGGAAATATTCAGGAAATATTTAAGGAAATATCCAAGAAATATTTAAGGAAAATTTCAGGAAATATTTAAGGAATTTTTCAGGAAATATTTAAGGAAATCTACAGGAAATATTTAATGAAACATTCAGGAAATATTTAAGGAAATCTTTAATATACAACATTTCCATCTAAAAAAAAAGAAATAAAGGAAATCTCCTTTAATCCCACACTTTTCCCATGGAATTGCTGACACTTTAAATACAATTAGTTTAAAAAAATTAATTTTTTTGCTATTTTGTGAGCACAAATGGGATTTTTTTTCCCTAAAAGTGACTCCTTGGGGAGTCCTTGGAATCCTGTTGTTGTTGCAGTGACCCAGGGTTGATTTATGGAATTCTGGCTTGGAAAAATCCGGCTCCGAGCCCCAAAATTCCCCCCCCGGGGAGAGGATTTGCTGCTGTGCCAGGCGGGCAGGGCCAACACCCGGATATGCAAAACGCGTCTGTCACTGCCCCATTGTCCCCAGTGTCCCCAGTGTCCCCAGTGTCCCTCCCCAGTGTCCCCACCCCGCCCGGGTGGCACCTCCGGGTGCAGACCGGGATGCCAGGGATGGAACAGCCACGGATTTCCCGGGAATTCCGGGAGAATTGGAATTAAACTCTGAATTAAGTGGAATTTAAAAATTCGGGCTTTTTTTTGTTTGTTTTTTTCAGTGTCAGAGATGAGAGACGCCGCCACTGCAATGCCTCCCCTCTGGATTTTAAGGGAAAACTGGGAATTTTCAACCTAAAAAACCCCAATTCTACCAGGAGTGGCTCCAGGAATTCCCGTAGTACAGGCAGGGCAGGTAAGGCCAGGTGCCCTCAGCTCCAAACCCCATCCAGCCTGGATTTGGGAACTTCCAGGGATGGAAAACCATCCTTGGATTTCTGGGAATTCCCAGAGCAGTGCAATCAAATGAATGAAATACTATTAAAATCTTTGGGCTATTTCTTTGTTTATCTCAGTGTTAGTGTGGAGAGAATTTTTATGTTGTCACTGCAACCCCTCCCCTTTGGATTTAAGGCAAAACCTGAACATTTTCCACCCCAAAAAACCCAATTCTACCAGGAGGGGCTCCAGGAATTCCCGTAGTACAGGCAGGGCAGGTAAGGCCAGGTGCCCTCAGCTCCAAACCCCATCCAGCCTGGATTTGGGAACTTCCAGGGATGGAGCAACCACGGATTCCTCCGGATTTCCCAGAGAATTGGAATAAAACTCTGAATTAAATGGAATTAAAATTCTGGGCCTTTTCTTAGGTAATTTCAGCGTTAGTGAGGAGACAATTTGATACTGCCACTGCAATCCCTTCCCTTTGGATCTAAGGCAAAACCTGAATATTTTCCACCCCAAAAATGATCTCTTCCCCCTAAAAAACCCAATTTCTACCAGGAGGGGCTCCAGGAATTCCCGCAGTAGAACCAGGGCAGGCAGGGCCAGGTGCCCTCAGCTCCAAACCCCATCCAGCCTGGATTTGGGAACTTCCAGGGATGGAGCAGCCACAGAATCCCTGGGAATTCCCAGAGAATTGGAATAAAACTCTGAATTAAGTGGAATTTAAAAATTTGGGCTTTTTTTTGTTTGTTTTTTTCAGTGTTAGAAATGAGAGAATTCGATGCTGCCACTACACAACGCTGCCACTGCAATGCCTCCCCTCTGGATTTTAAGGGAAAACTGGGAATTTTCAACCTAAAAAACCCAATTTCTACCAAGAGGGGCTCAAGGAATTCCCGCAGTAGAACCAGGGCAGGCAGGGCCAGGTGCCCTCAGCTCCAAACCCCGTCCAGCCTGGATTTGGGAACTTCCAGGGATGGGGCAGCCACAAAATCCCTGGGAATTCCCAGAGCATTGGAATTAAAATATTGGGGCTCTTTTTCAGTTATTTCAGTGTTAGTGCGGAGAGAATTTTATACCATCACTGCAACCCCTTCCCTTTGGATTTAAGGCAAAACCTGAACATTTTCCACCTCAAAAAATCCATTTCTACCAGGAGGGGCTCCAGGAATTCCCGCAGTAGAACCAGGGCAGGCAGGGCCAGGTGCCCTCAGCTCCAAACCCCGTCCAGCCTGGATTTGGGAACTTCCAGGGATGGAGCAGCCACAGAATCCCCGGGGATTCCCGGAGAATTGGAATTAAACTGTGAATTAATTGTTATTAAAAGTTTGAGCCCTATTTTTAGTTATTTCAGGGTTAGTGAGGAGAGAATTTTACTGCACTCACTGCAATCCCTCCCCTCTGGATTTAAGGCAAAACCCGGACATTTTCCACCCCAAAAAATCCATTTCTGCCAGGAGGGGCTGCAGCCCCTCAAGAGTGCTGGGTACCCTCAGCTCCAAACCCCATCCAGCCTGGATTTGGGAACTTCCAGGGATGGAGCAGCCACAAAATCCCTGGGAATTCCCAGAGAATTGGAATTAAAATATTGGGGCTCTTTTTCAGTTATTTCAGTGTTAGTGCGGAGAGAATTTTATACCATCACTGCAACCCCTTCCCTTTGGATTTAAGGCAAAACCTGAACATTTTCGACCCCAAAAAATCCATTTCTACCAGGAGGGGCTCCAGGAATTGACGTAGTACAGGCAGGGCAGGTAAGGCCAAGCTCCCCTGAGCGCCAGCAGCGACATTCCCGGGAATTCCGGCGCTTCCTGACGCGAGTCCATGCGGCTCATCCCGGCCACCACCTGTTTCCTCTTGGTCTTGTACCTCCTGTTCTGGAACCAGATCTTCACCTGGGTCTCGGTGAGCTGCAGGTGCCGGGCCAGGTGCGCTCTCTCCGGGGCCGACAGGTATTTCTGGTGGCTGAATTTGCGCTCCAGTTCGATCACCTGGCTGTGGGAAAAGGCGGCCCGGGAGCGTTTCCCCTGCCTGGGCGGCCGCGGGGCCGCGGGGAGCGCCGGGGGGGAGCGGTCGGGCAGGAGCGGATCCACCGGGGTGTCTGGGGAGGGAAGAGTTGGGAATGAAAAATCCTCGTTCAGGCAAAAAAAAAATCCTGCTGGGAAAAAATGTTCTGGCTTGGAAAATGCCAAAATCGCCGGGGGTTGCTCCTTATGGGGAGGAAAAAATTCCTGTTTTCTTGGGAATGTTTTAGTTTAGTGGTGGGGGAGTCATGGGGGGAGTTTTGTCTTCCTAAATCACAAGTTTTAATTTATGTTTTTATTTATATCCTCCTGAATTCTATAGGAATAGAGATCCATGGAATGGAAATAGGAATGGGAATAATGATAGGGATAGGAATGGGAATGGGAATGGGAATAAGAATAGGAATAGGAATGGAAATGGGAATAGGGATAGGAAAGGGAATGGGAATAGGAATAGAAACAGGGTTAGGAATGGGAATGGGAATAGAAATGGGGATGGGGATGGGAATGGGAATGAGAATAGGGATAGGAATGGAAATGGAAATAGAAATAGGGATGGGAATGGGAATAGGAATGGGAATGGGAATAGGATGGAATAAAATCCCCAAAAAGGGATCTTTTCCTAAATCCCAAGGTCCCTCAGTCTGTGAATTCCTTATTCTCTCCCAGCTCCAGCTCAGGCATTCCTGGAGTTTGAGCCGAGCGTGTCGGGCTCCAGCAGCCGGGGCTGGACCCTGGCCCTGGACTGACCCAAGCTCAGACATTCCCGATCCATTCCCTGATCTATCCCTGACCTATTCCCTGATCCATCCCTGATCCATTCCCTGACCCATTCCTGATCTATCCCTGACCTATTCCCTGATCCATCCCTGATCCACTCCCGATCCGTTCCCTGATCCATGTACAGCCATTCCTGATCCATTCCCAATCCATTACTGATCCATTCCTTATCCCAGACTCAGATATTCCTGATCCATTCCTTGAACCAAACACAGACATTCGTGATCCATTCCCGGTCCATTCCCGATCCATTCCTTATCCCAGACTCAGACATCCCTGATCCACTCTCTGTCCCAAGCACAGACACTCCTGATCCATTCCCTGATCCATTACTGATCCCTTACTGATCCCAGACTCAGACATTCCTGATCCATTCCCTGTCCCATGCACAGCCATTCCTGATCCATTCCCGATCCATTCCTTATCCCAGACTCAGACATCCCTGATCCATTCCCTGTCCCAAACACAACCATTCCTGATCCATCCCCGATCCATTCCCAATCCAACCCCAACCATCCCCCATCCATCCCCGATCCGTCCCCGATCCATCCCCCATCCATTCCCTGATCCATCCCCGAACCATCCCCGATCCATTCCCGCTCCCCCCGCCCCCAGCCGCTCCCGTTACCTGTGTCCGCTCCCTGCGGTGTCCCCGAGGCTCCCGGGGGCTGCGGACCCCCGGGGGGGAGTCCCGGGGCTGGGCTGGCCGCGCTCCGCTCCTCGCTGCTCTCTCCCATCCCCGCGCTCCCGCCGCGCTCGGGGCCGTCCCGGAGGATGTCCTGGATCAGGAAGGACGTGCGGGGCCTGGAGGGGACGGGCCGGGGTCTCGGGGCTGTCCCGGGGGTGCCGCTCATGGCCGGGGGGGCTGCGGGCCGAGCCCTGCCCCGCTCCGGGCGCGCCCCGCCGCTCATCCCCGCCCGGTGCCGCGGTTTGCCCGGGGCTCGGTGCCGGTGTCCGGGGCTCGG
>OU383799.1:4912006-4970403 GCA_910950805.1 Acrocephalus scirpaceus scirpaceus
GATGACATTTCCAACCCATCCCCCCCAACTCAGCGATTTATCCCCGCGCTTCCTCTCCAACCTCCCCCATTCCCTTCCCTGCCCAAACCCCTCCATCCCCCTTTCCCTGGGCCATTCCCGCTCCTCATTCCCGGCATTCCCGGCATTCCCGGCATTCCCAACATTCCCAGCATTCCCGGCTCACCAGGAGGTCGCTGTGGGGGATGGAGAGCAGCAGTTTGATGAAGGTTTGCAGCGCGTTGTCCAGCGCGTCGTCGCCGTAGAGCCGGAAGACGCCGAAGTTGACGTAGCTGCCGCTGAGCGCCGCCTTCAGCATGGAGAAGCAGATGGAGATTCCCTTGAGCTTCAGCGCGTACACCTGATCCTTCGGCACCTCGCCCAGCGTCAGGATGCGATTCCCTGCCGGAATTCCCGCTCGGAATCATCGCCCTTCCAGGGGTTCCGTCCCACCCCGGGGTTTCGAATCCATTCCCACCCAAATCGGGGAATTGATGAGATTTTAAATCCATTCCAAGCCAAAATCTGGGAGTTCGGATGGGACTTCAAATCCATTCCAATCCAAACCATTCCATGATCCAATGAATTCCAAAGTGGATGGGATTTCAAATCCATTTGAACCCAAACCATTCAATGTTCCCATGAATTCCAAACTGGACGGGATTTCAAATCCATTCCAACCCAAGCCATTCCAGGATCCCGTGAATTTCAAACTGGATGGGATTTCAAATCTATTCCAACCTAAAATTTGGGAGTTGGGATCCGACTTCAAATCTATTCCAACCCA
This sequence comes from Acrocephalus scirpaceus scirpaceus, assembly GCA_910950805.1. Taxonomy (NCBI): domain Eukaryota; kingdom Metazoa; phylum Chordata; class Aves; order Passeriformes; family Sylviidae; genus Acrocephalus; species Acrocephalus scirpaceus. Next base: position 4,912,791 of record OU383799.1, read on the forward strand.
AACCATTCCATGATCCCATGAATTCCAAACTGGATGGAATTTCAAATCCATTCCCACCCAATCCATTCCGTTCCATTCCCTTCAGCGCGTACACCTGATCCTTCGGCACCTCGCCCAGCGTCAGGATGCGATTCCCTGCCGGAATTCCCGCTCGGAATCATCGCCCTTCCAGGGGTTCCGTCCCAAATCCATTCCCACCCAAATCGGGGAATTGATGGGATTTTAAATCCATTCCAAGCCAAAATCTGGGAGTTCGGACGGGACTTCAAATCCATTCCAATCCAAACCATTCCATGTTCCCATGAATTCCAAAGTGGATGAGATATCAAATCCATTTGAACCCAAATCATTCCATGATCCAATGAATTCCAAGTTGGATGGGATTTCAAATCCATTCCCACTCAAACCATTCCATGTTCCCATGAATTCCAAACTGGATGGGATTTCAAATCCAAACCAACCCAAAATCTGGGAATTTGGGATGGGATCTGAAATCCATTCCCAGCCAAACTATTCCATGATCCCATGAATTCCAAACTGGATGGGATTTCAAATCCAAACCAACCCAAAATCTGGGAATTGGGATGGAATTTCAAATCCAAACCAACCCAAAATCTGGGAATTTGGGATGGATTTCAAATCCATTCCAACCCAAAATCAGGGAATTGGCACGGAATCTCAAATCCCTTCCATCCCAAACCATTCCAAGCTCCCATGAATTCCAAACTGGGATAGGATTTCAAATCCATTCCCACCCAAACCATTCCATGAATCCCACGAATTCCAAACTGGATGGGATTTCAAATCCAAACCAACCCAAAAATCTGGGAATTTGGGATGGAATTTCAAATCCTTTTCAACCCAAAATTTGGGAAATCCAAACCAACCCAAAACCTGGGAATTTGGACAGGATTTCAAATCCATTCCCAGCCAAACCATTCCATGAATTCCATGAATTCCAAACTGGATGGGACTTAAAATCCAAACCAAGCCAAAATCAGGGAATTGGGATGGGAATTTCAAATCCATTCCAACCCAAAATCTGGGAATTTGGGATGGATTTCAAATCCATTCCAACCCAAAATCAGGGAATTGGCATGGAATCTCAAATCCCTTCCAACCCAAACCATTCCAAGCTCCCATGAATTCCAAACTGGGATGAGATTTCAAATCCATTCCAACCAAAACCATCCCATGATCCTAGAAATTCCAAACTGGATGGGATTTCAAATCCAAACCAACCCAAAATCTGGGAATTTGGGATGGGATTTCAAATCCTTTTCAACCCAAAATTTGGGAAATCCAAACCAACCCAAAACCTGGGAATTTGGGCAGGATTTCAAATCCATTCCATCCCAAACCATTCCATGAATCCCAGGAATTCCAAACTGGATTTCCCCTGGATGCATCCCGGGATCCCTCACCGTAGGTCGTGATCATCTTGCTGGTCTCCCGGAAGAGCAGAATCCCGTTGGGAGAGGAGACATCGAACTGCAGCCGTTGGGATCTGCGGGAAAAACCGGGAATGCTCAGAGCTTCCGGAACATTCCAGGATCTCCAGGAGAGCGGGAGAGGGATTTGGGATAAGGGATGGAGGGACAGGACACAGGGAATGGATTAAACTGGGAAAGGGGGGATTTGGTGGGATTTTGGGAATGGGAGGAGCTGGGATGGAATTCCCAGAGGAGCTGTGGTTGCTGAAGGGGATTTAGGGGGGAAAAAATGAGGATTTGGGGGGAAAAATGGGAAAAAAATGGGAAAAAAAAGGGGATTTGGAGAGGAAAAAATGGGGAAAAAATGGGGATTTGGGGAGGAAAAAATGGGGAAAAAATGGGGGATTTGGGGAGGAAAATAATGGGAAAAAAGGGGATTTTGGGAGGAAAAAATGGGGAAAAATGGGGATCTGGGGAGGAAAAAAATGGGGATCTGGGGAGGAAAAAATGGGGATTTGGGAAGGAAAAAATGGGGAAAAAAGGGGATTTGGAGAGGAAAAAATGGGAAAAAAAAGGGGATTTTGGGGGGAAAAAATGGGGAAAAATGGGGAATTGGGGAGGAAAAAATGGGGATGTGGGGAGGAAAAAAATGGGGAAAAAATGGGGATTTGGGGAGGAAAAATGGGAAAAAAAAAAGGGGATTTGGGGAGGAAAAAATGGGGAAAAAATGGGGATTTAGGGAGGAAAAAAAGGGAAAAAATGGGGATTTGGGGAGGAAAAAATGGGAAAAAAAAAAGGGGATTTGGGGAGGAAAAATGGGAAAAAAATGGGGATTTGGGGAGGAAAAAATGGGGATTAGGGGAGGAAAAAATGGGGAAAAAAGGGGATTTGGGGAGGAAAAAATGGGAAAAAAATGGGGATTTGGAGGGGGAAAAAAAAAGTGGATTTGGAGGGTAAAAACCACACCCAGAGGGATGAAAGAACCTCATTCCAAACCACAGAATTCCATGAAATCCCAGATTTTTTTGGGGGAAAAATGGGGGTTGGAGAGAGGGGAATGGAGAGGAAGAAAAAGGAGATTTGGAGGGAAAAATGGGTGGAAAAAAGAGGATTTTGGGGGGGGAAAATGGGGATTTTTGTGGAAAAAAATGGGGATTTTGGGGGGAAAAAAATGGGGATTTTTGGGGAAAAATGGGGATTTTTGGGGGGAAAAATGGGGATTTTTGTGGAAAAATGGGGATTTTTGTGGAAAAAAATGGGGATTTTTGTGGAAAAAAATGGGGATTTTTGTGGAAAAAAATGGGGATTTTTGGGGGGAAAAATGGGGATTTTTGGGGGAAAAATGGGGATTTTTGGGGAAAAATGGGGATTTTTGGGGCAACACCCACAGGGATGACAGAACCTCATTCCAAGGTGCTGAATTCCATGAAATCCTGGATATTTTTGGGGAAAAATGGAGGTTGGAGGGAGGAAATGGGGAGGAATTTGGAGGGCAAAAAGGGTGGAAAAAAGAGGATTTTGGGGGGGAAAAAATGGGGATTTTTGGGGGAAAAATGGGGATTTTTGGGGCAACACCCAGAGGGATGACAGAACCCTGTTCCAAACCACAGAATTCCATGAAATCCTGGATATTTTTAGGGAAAAATGGGGGTTGGAGAGGAAGAAAAATGAGATTTGGAGGGAAAAATGGGTGGAAAAAAGAAGATTTGGGGGAAAAAATGGGGATTTTTGGGGAAAAAAATGGGGATTTTTGGGGGAAAAAATGGGGATTTTTGGGGAAAAATGGGGATTTTTGGGGGAAAAAATGGGGATTTTTGGGGGAAAAAATGGGGATTTTTGGGGGAAAAAAATGGGGATTTTTGGGCAACACCCAGAGAGATGAATGAACCCCGTTCCAAACCACAGAATTCCATGAAATCCCAGATATTTTTGGGGAGAAATGGGGCTTGGAGAGGGCGACATGGGGAGGTAGAAAAAGGAGATTTGGAGGGAAAAGTGGGTGGAAAAAAAGGGGATTTTTGGGGAAAAAAATGGGGATTTTTGAGGGAAAAAATGGGGATTTTTGAGGGAAAAAATGGGGATTTTTGGGGGAAAAAATGGGGATTTTTGGGGAAAAAATGGGGATTTTTGGGGAAAAACATGGGGATTTTTGGGGCAACACACAAAGAGATGACAGAACCCCATTCCAAGGTGCAGAATTCCATGAAATCCCAGGAATTTTGGGAATTCTTACCTGTTGTGGACCAGCTCAGCCATGAGTTTGAGGACGGGCGTGGTGCAGGCGGGGTCGTGGTACCAGAGCTCGATGGCTCTCTGCAGGATGGGCATGTAGGAGGGGTAACTGCCAGGGAAATTAAGGAATTCCCACTTTTTCCAGGCTCAAAATTCCATGGGAATGGGATATTCCAGCACGGTGGGGTCGGTTTTGTTGTTGGGTGAAATTTGGGGTTTTTTTAAAAATTATTGTTGGTTTTTTTTATCCTAAAAATTAGGATAAAATCAAGGATTTAAGGGAAAAATCCCAATTTTTTAAATGGAAATTAGGACTCAAAAAAGGTTTTTTTGGAGGGATCCAAGAAATAAATCTGAATTTTTAAAGAAATCCCAATTTTTTAAGGGAAACCAGAACCCAAAATGTTTTTTTTAAATGGAAGGGAAAAATCCCAATTTTTAAAGGAAATCCCAATTTTTTAAAGGAAATCCCGATTTTTTAAGGCAAAACCAGAACCCAAAAAGGGTTTTTTTTATGGAAGGAAAGGGAAAAATCTCAATTTTTTAAAGGAAATCCCAATTTTTTAAGGGAAACCAAAACCCCAAAATGTTTTTTTTTTATGGAAGGGAAAAATCCCAAATTTTTAAAGGAAATCCCAATTTTTTAAGGGAAACCAGAACCCAAAAAAGGTTTTTTTTATGGAAGAGAAGGAAAAAAATCCCAATTTTTTGAGGCAAACCAGGGTTTTTGGGAATGAAGGACACTGAATCCTAAAAATCCAAGGGAAATTCTGGAAAATTCAAGGAATTCCCAGGAAATTGGGATTTCTGGAGGTATTCCCAAGGGATGGGATTTAGGATTTTTGGGAATGAAGGACACAAAATCCTGTAAATTGTAGGGAAATTCCCAGGAAATTGGGATTTTTGGAGCTGTTTTAGGGCTCAGAATAAAGGACAAGAAATCCTAAAAATCCCAAGAAATTCCCAGTGAGGGAATTCCCAGGAAATTGGGATTTCTGGAGGTATTCCCAAGGGATGGGATTTAGGATTTTTGGGAATGAAGGACACTGAATCCTATAAATCATAGGGAAATTTCCAGGAAAATTCAGGGAATTCCCAGGAAATTGGGATTTTTGGAGCTGTTTTGGGGCTCAGAATGAAGGACATGAAATCCCATAAATGCAGGGGGAATTATTCCCAGGAATTGGGATTTTTCAAGGTATTCCCAAGGGATGGGATTTAGGATTTTTGGGAATAAGGGACACGAAATCCTATAAATTGTAGGGAAATTCCCAGGAAATTGGAATTTTTGGAGGTATTCCCAAGGGATGTGATTTAGGATTTTTGGAGATGAAGGACACTGAATCCTACAAATCCAAGGGAAATTCCCAGGAAAATTCAAGGAATTCCCAGGAAATTGGGATTTTTGGAGCTGTTTTGGGGCTCAGAATAAAGGACAAGAAATCCTAAAAATCCCAAGAAATTCCCAGTGAGGGAATTCCCAGGAAATTGGGATTTCTGGAGGTATTCCCAAGGGGTGGGATTTAGGATTTTTGGGAATGAAGGACACTGAATCCTATAAATCATAGGGAAATTTCCAGGAATTGGGATTTCTGGAGCTGTTTTGGGGCTCAGAATGAAGAACAAGAAATCCTATAAATCCAAGGGAAATTCCCAGTGAGGGAATTCCCAGGAAATTGGGATTTCTGGAGCTGTTTTGGGGCTCGGAATGAAGGACATGAAATCCTATAAATCATAGGGAAATTCCCAGGAAAATTCAGGGAATTCCCAGGAAATTGGGATTTTTGGAGCTGTTTTGGGGCTCAGAATGAAGGACATGAAATCCCATAAATGCAGGGGGAAGTATTCCCAAGAATTGGGATTTCTGGAGGTATTCCCAAGGGATGAGATTTAGGATTTTTGGGAATGAAGGACACAAAATCCTGTAAATTGTAGGAAAATCCCCAGGAAATTGGGATTTCTGGAGGTATTCCCAAGGGGTGGAATTTAGAATTTTTGGAGATGAAGGACACTGGATCCTACAAATCCAAGGGAAATTCCCAGGAAAATTCAAGGAATTCCCAGGAAATTGGGATTTCTGGAGCTGTTTTGGGGCTCGGAATGAAGGACATGAAATCCTATAAATCATAGGGAAATTCCCAGGAAAATTCAGGGAATTCCCAGGAAATTGGGATTTCTGGAGCTGTTTTGGGGCTCAGAATAAAGGACAAGAAATCCTAAAAATCCCAAGAAATTCCCAGTGAGGGAATTCCCAGGAAATTGGGATTTCTTGAGGTATTCCCAAGGGATGGGATTTAGGATTTTTGGGAATGAGGGACATGAAATCCTATAAATCCAAGGGAAATTCCCAGTGAGGGAATTCCCAGGAAATTGGGATTTTTGGAGCTGTTTTAGGGCTCGGAATAAGGACATGAAATCCCAAAAATCCAGGGGGATTATTCCCAGGAATTGGGATTTTTCAAGGTATTCCCAATGGATGGGATTTAGGATTTTTGGGAATAAGGGACACGAAATCCTATAAATTGTAGGGAAATTCCCAGGAAATTGGGATTTCTGGAGCTGTTTTGGGGCTCGGAACAAGGACATGAAATCCCATAAATGCAGGGGGATTATTCCCAGGATTTGGGGTTCCGGAGGCGTTCCCAGGATTTGGGGTTTGGGATTTGGGGTTTGGGATTTGGGATACATCCACTCGAAGAGCATCATGAAGCTGCTCTTGGCGTTGAAGGCGAAGGCGATGCCGCGCAGGTCCCGCACCAACCCCACCAGGGTGCGCTGAGGGGAGGGACACAGCAGTGAGTCCAGAAATTAATCAATTAATCCAGCAATTAATTAATCCAGCAATCAATTAACCCATCAATTAATCCATCAATCCATTGATCCATCAATTAATCCATCAATCAGTGAATCAATCAATCCTATGAATCAATCAATCCAACCATCAATCCATCAATCAATCCATTAATCAATCCATCAATTAATCAATCCATCCATCAATTAATCAATCCATCAATTAATCCATCAATCAAATCAATCAATCCATCCATGCATCAATCAATCCATCAATCAATCCATCCATTATCCAATCAATCAATCCATCCATCCATCAATTAATCCATCAATCCATCAATTAATCCATCAATCCATCAATCAATCCATCAATTAATCCATTAATCAATCCAATCAACCAATCAATCCATCAATCCATCCATGCATCAATCAATCCAATCAATCATCTGTCAATCAATCCATTAATCAATCCATCAATGAATCCATCAATCCATCCATCAATCCATCCATCCATGCATCAATCAATCCATCAATCAATCAATCCATCCATCCATCAATTAATCAATTCATCATTCAATCAATCAATTCATCAATCCATCTGTCAATCAATCAATCATTCCATCAATTAATCCATGCATCAATCAATCCATCAATCAATGAATCCATCAATCAATCCATCAGTCAATCATCAATCCATCCAATCAATCAATCCATCAATTAATCCATCCATCAATCCAATCAATCAATCCAATTAATCCAATCCGTTGTATCAATTCAAATCAGTCAAATCAATCCAATCAATTCTATCAAGTCAATAAATCAAATCAAATCAAATCCAATCAATGAAATCAATGAAATCAATAAAATGAAATAGAATAGAATAAAATGAAATGGAATAAAATATCATAAAGTGTAATAAAATGAAATAAATAAAATAAAATAATAAAATATAAAAATGTGTAATGAAATCTAATAAAACCCAATATAAATCGAAATTTCTCCTTCCTTGTTCCACTTCCAGCCTGATCCCAAGGGATTGAGGCACCCCCAATTCCCTCTGGATGGATTCCAATTCCCTCTGATCCCAAGGGACTCAGGCACTCCCAATCCCCTCTGAATTGATCCCAATTCCCCCTGGATTGATCCCAATTCCCCCTGGATTGATCCCAAGGGATTCAGGCACTCCCAATCCCCTCTGAATTGATCCCAATTCCCCCTGGATTGATCCCAATTCCCCCTGGATTGATCCCAAGGGATTCAGGCACTCCCAATCCCCTCTGGATTGATCCCAATTCCCTCTGATCCCAAGGGATTCAGGCACTCCCAATTCCCCCTGGATTGATCCCAATTCCCCTGGATTGATCCCAATTCCCTCTGGATTGATCCCAAGGGATTCAGGCACCTCCAATTCCCTCTGGATTGATCCCAATTCCCTCTGATCCCAAGGGACTCAGGCACTCCCAATCCCCTCTGAATTGATCCCAAGTTCCCCTGGATTGATCCCAAGGGATTGAGGCACCCCCAATTCCCTCTGGATTGATCCCAATTCCCCCTGGATTGATCCCAATTCCCCCTGGATTGATCCCAATTCCCTCTGATCCCAAGGGATTCAGGCACTCCCAATCCCCTCTCAGGAAGTTCCCACCATTCCATTTTTTCTCCCAGGATGAGCCCAGCCCCTGCTCCCTCCTGCCTGTCCAAAACTGCCCAAATCCCATGGAAAAGATCCTGGAAATTTGGGAATTTTCTCCGCACTGACCTTGGCCTCCTGCTCGTTGAAGGAGTTGGTGCTGAACATCTGAGCCACGGCCTCGAAGGCAGCGGTGAGGGGCAGCATGAACTGCTCGTACTGATCCTCGTCCTCTCCTGGAAAACATGGGAAAAACATGGGAAAAACATGGGAAACCCTGCCTGGAACTGCTCGTACTGATCCTCATCTTCTCCTGGAAAACATGGAAAAAACATGGGAAAAACATGGAAAAAACATGGGAAAAACATGGGAAAACCCCCCCGGAACTGCTCGTACTGATCCTCGTCTTCCCCTGGAAAACATGGGAAAAACATGGAAAAACATGGAAAATCCATGGAAAAACCCTGCCTGGAACTGCTCGTACTGATCCTCGTCTTCCCCTGGAAAACATGGAAAAAACATGGAAAAAACATGGAAAATCCATGGGAAACCCTGCCTGGAACTGCTCGTACTGATCCTCGTCCTCTCCTGGAAAACATGGGAAAATCATGGGAAAAACATGGAAAAAACATGGGAAATCCATGGAAAAAACATGGAAAAAACCCCCCAGGAACTGCTCGTACTGATCCTCATCTTCCCCTGGAAAAACATGGGAAATCCATGGAAAATCCATGGAAAAACCCCCCAGGAACTGCTTGTACTGATCCTTGTCTTCTCCTGGAAAACATGGAAAATCCATGGGAAATCCATGGAAAATCCACGGAAAAACCTCCTAGGAACTGCTCGTACTGATCCTCATCCTGCCTTGGAAAAATCATGGAAAATCCATGGAAAATCCATGGAAAATCCATGGGAAATCCATGGAAAACTGCCCAGGAACTGCTCGTACTCATCCTTGTCCTCCCTTGGAACAGAAAACAAACTGGGAAAATTGATCCCAAATCTCACTGAGACAGAAAAATCTCTCCCCATTTTTACTCCCCCCATCAACCCCAATTCCCAATTCCCAATTTTCCCTTTCCCGGCGAAGCCGCGCCTCCCGAAATCCCGGAATTCCGTGGGAATTCCCGGGAAAAATCACCTAAATCCACCATGAGGAGGCGTCCCAGGGCCGTGTAGAAGGTGGTGCGACACCTCATGTCCGTCAGGTTCGATTGGTTGTTGATTCCCAGGAAGGAGAAGTGCTCGCTCTGGAAAAGGAAAATCGGGATGGGTTAAACAGGGAAGCGCCTCCGGTGCCTCCAGGAAAAATTCCAAGGGAAAATTCCCAGGAATTCCCAGGGGTTGGTTTTCCATGGAAATGTTGGGATCCTGAGGGGATTTTTTCCTCAAGTTGGGGAATTTTGGGAATGGCCAGGCTGGGTTGGATTTGGAGGATCCACAATTCCCGGCTGATCCCAAAATTCTGTGGGATTTATGGAATTTTGGGATCTGCAAATCCCGCTGTTCGCCCTCCCTCTGGAATTCCTGAGGAATTCTGGGAATTCTGGCCCTGCCTCAAGGATGGGAATCCCTCAGGATGATTCCTGGTTATTTTCCATGGAAAAATGTAATTCCGGGTTGGGATTGGGGCTGAAAGGCCTGGAAAACATCCTGGGAATGCCTGGAAAACATTCCCTAATTCCAGGAATGCCTGGAAATCATCCCCAAACTCCAGGAATGCCTGGAAAATATCCTGGGAATGCATGGAAAACATCCCAGAACTCCAGGAATTCCTGGAAAATATCCTGGGAATGCCTGGAAATCATCCCTGAACTTCAGGAATGCCTGGAAAATATCCTGGGAATGCATGGAAAACATCCTGGAACTCCAGGAATGCCTGGAAAACATCACGGGAATCCCAGGAATGCCTGGAAATCATCCCCAAAACTCCAGGAATTCCTGGAAAACATCCTGGGAATGCATGGAAAACATCCTGGAACTCCAGGAATGCCTGGAAAACATCCCTGAACTTCAGGAATGCCTGGAAATCATCCCCAAACTCCAGGAATTCCTGGAAAACATCCTGGGAATGCCCGTAAAACATTCCCTAATTCCAGGAATGCCTGGAAAATATCCTGGAACTCCAGGAATGCCTGGAAAATATCCTGGGAATGCCTGGAAAATATCCTGGAACTGCAGGAATTCCTCCTTCATTCCAGCAGGGAATGTGAACCCTCTGGAAGCGTTGGGAACATCACGGAAAGGAATCCTGGAATGCTTTGGGTTGGAAAGGACCTGAAACCCCAACCTGCCCCTGCCCCAGCCCGGGAATTTCCCGGGAATTTCCTGGGAATGAGTCTGGATTTTGGGAATGGGAAACGCCGCCAAATCCCAAAAATTCCAACCCCAAAAATTCCCAAAATTCCCATTTCCCAAAGGCTCCTCCAGCACCAGGGAAACCCAGGGAGTCAGATCCAATTCCCGAGGGTATCCAGGAGTGGGAATTTCCTGGGAATGAGTTGGGATTTCATGGAGAGCAGAAATCCTTTGGGAATGGGAAACGCCGCCAAATCAAAACTGAAAAATTCCAACCAAAAACTCCCAAAATTCCCCCAAAATTCCCATTTCCCATTGGCTCCTCCAGCACCAGGGAGTCAGATCTGATTCCCAAGGGTATCCAGGAGTGGGAATTTCCTGGGAATGAGTTTGGATTTCACGGAGAGCAGAAATCCTTCGGTCACCAAATCCCAAAAATTCCAACCCCAAAACCCAAAATCCCCCAAAATTCCCCAAATTCCCATTTCCCAAAGGCTCCTCCAGCACCAGGGAGTCAGATCTGATTCCTGAGGGTATCCAGGAGTGGGAATTTCCCAGGATTTTTCTGGGAATGAGTTGGGATTTAATGGAAAGCAGAAATCCTTGGGGAATGGGAAGCGCTGACAAATCCCAACCCCTCCAAATCCCAAAAACTCCCAAAATTCCCCCAAATTCCCCCAAATTCCCATTTCCCATTGGCTCCTCCAGCACCAGGGATTCAGATCTGATTCCTGAGGGTATCCAGGAGTGGGAATTTCCCGGGATTTTCCTGGGAATGAGTTTGGATTTCATGGAGAGCAGAAATCCTTGGGGAATGGGAAGCGCCGCCAAATCCCAAATCCAACCCAAACCCCCAAACTTCCCCCGAATTCCCCAAATTCCCATTTCCCATTGGCTCCTCCAGCACCAGGGATTCAGATCCGATTCCCGAGGGTATCCAGGAGTGGGAATTTCCCCGGATTTTCCCGGGAATGAATTTGAATTTCACAGAAAGCAGAAATCCTTCGGGAATGGGAAACGCCACCAAATCCCAAAAATTCCAACCCCAAACCCCCAAACTTCCCCCAAATTCCCATTTCCCATTGGCTCCTCCAGCCCCAGGGATTCAGACCCGATTCCCGAGGGTATCCAGGACTGGGATTTTCCCGGGATTTCCCGGGAATGGGCGGGGCAGCGCTCACCGTGTGATTGTTGAGCATGAACTGCACGGCGCTGAGCTTCACCAGCTTCCGCACGCTGCTGTACGTGCAGGGGGTCAAGGAAGAGCAGAATTCCCGGAATTCCTTGGGAAAACAATCCCAGGGATGGGCTGGGAACATGGGATGGGGCCTGGGTTATGCAGGAAACTGGGAATTCTGGTTTTTTCAAGGAAAACCCAAATTGTGCAAATTTCGGATTGGGGAGATGCCCTGGGGAAAATTCAGGGTTTGGAACTCCTGGAGTTCCTGGAACTTCTGGAATTCCTGGAACTTCTGGAATTTTGGGAAAAACACCTCCAGGGCCAGGCTGGAAAAATGGGATTGTGCCTGGATTATTCAGGAATTCTGTTTGGTTCTCAATAAATTGGGAATTTTTTCAAGGACAAGCCAAGTGTGCAAATCTCAGCTTGGGGGGAAAAAAACCAGGATCTGGAACTTCTGGAATTCCTGGAAAATCACTTCCAGGATAGGTTGGAAAAATGGGATTGTGCCTGGATTATTCAGGGAGTTGGGAATTTCAGGTGTGTTCCAAGGATAAACAAATTTGTGTAAATTTTGGCTTGGGGAGATGCCCTGGGGGAAATTCAGGATTTGGAATTTCTGGAATTCCTGGAACTCCTGGAATTCCTGGAATGTCTACTGGAAAAATGGGATCATGCCTGGATTATGCAGGAAACTGGGAATTCTGTTTTTTTGAGGAAAACCCAAATTGTGCAAATCTCAGCTTGGGGAGATGCCCTGGGGGAAATTCAGGGTCTGGAACTCCTGGAATTTCTGGAATTTTGGGAAAAATACCCCCAGGGCCAGGCTGGAAAAATGGGATTGTGCCTGGATTAATCAGGAATTTGGGAATTCTGTTTGGTTCTCAATAAATTGGGAATTTTTTCAAGGACAACCCAAGCAAATCTCAGCTTGAGGGGAAAAAAAAAAGATCTAAAATTTATGGAATTCCTGGAACTTCTGGAATTCCTGGAATTTCTGGAACTTGTGGAATTCCTGGAAAACCAGAAGCCAGCCTGGAATCTGCCCGTGGATGCCCAACCCCACAGGAATTCTGACCCACAATAAAATAAAACCCAACACCCCACGAGCCTCATCCCGCCCTCTGCTCTCCTCATTCCCAAAAATTCCGGGGGAAAAGCTGGAATTTGGGCCAACTCCCATTCCTGCAGAACTTTGGGATCACTTTTCCCAAGATTTGGGAGCTCTTCCCAAAAGGATATCCAATGGAGAGGTCGTTGAGCAGCTGCAGAGTCTTGGAGGTGATCGGCTCACAGCGGCCCCAGTACTTCAGGTTGGTGATGCTGGGGGAGGAAAAACACGGATCAGAGCGGTTTTCCGGGATTTTTCCAAGATTTTTCTGGGATTTTTCCAGTTTTTCATCTCCCAACAGTGCAGGCTCCCCAAGCACAGGGAGCACAAAGAACAGAAATGGGAGTGAAATCACCGGGCTGGGAAAATTCTCCTGTGGATATCCCGGATCCCAAGGAACACCCGGGACTCTGTGGGATTGAGTTGGAATTCCATGGGATTCCAGATCTTTGGAATTCTGTGGGATTGACTTGGAATTCTGTGGGATTGGCTGAACCTGGATTTTGTGGGATTGGCTGCACTCAGAATTCCATGGGATTCCACATCCTTGGAATTCTGTGGGATTGGCTGAACCTGGATTTTGTGGGATTGACTTGGAATTCTGTGGGATTCCCAGATCTTTGGAATTCTGTGGGATTGGCTGAACCTGGAATTCTGTGGGATTCCAGGCCCTTGGAATTCTGTGGGATTGGCTACACCTGGAATTCTGTGGGATTGGCAGATCCTTGGAATTCTGTGGGATTGACTTGGAATTCTGTGGGATTGGCTGAACCTGGACTTTGTGGGATTGGCAGATCCTTGGAATTCTGTGGGATTGGCTGAACCTGGATTTTGTAGGATTGGCTGCACTTGGAATTCTGTGGGATTGCCTGCACCTGGATTTTGTGGGATTGACTTGGAATTCTGTGGGATTGGCTGATCCTTGGAATTCTGTGGGATTGGCTGAACCTGGATTTTGTGGGATTGGCTACACCTGGAATTCTGTGGGATTGACTTGGAATTCTGTGGATTGCCAGACCTTTGGAATTCTTTGGGATTGGCTGAACCTGGATTTTGTGGAATTTGTGTGGAATTTATGTGGAGTTTTTGTGGAATTTTTAAGGAATTTTTGTAGAATTTTTGTGGAATTTGTGTGGAATTTTTTGAGTTTTTGTGGAGTTTTTGTGGAATTTGTGTGGGATTTGTGTGGGATTTTTGAAGTTTTTGTGAAATTTGTGGGATTTTTGAGGAACTTTTGTGGGATTTGTGTGGGATTTTTAAGGAATTTGTGTGGAATTTGTATGAAATTTGTGGAATTTTTGCGAAATTTGTGGGATTTTTGTGGAATTTTTAAGGAATTTGCAGAATTCCATCCCGAACTCTCTGAGCTCCCTAACTCAGCAGGCAGGAATTCCAGGTTTTTAGGCTCAGATAACCCCTCCCAGTGCAGTTTTCCCAGAGTTTTTCCATGAAATCCCTGGAATTGTGGCACACTCACATTTTCCCAATGAACACGCTCAGCACCATGGTCTCATCGTTCAGCCCCTCCCGCCTTTGGAATTTTGGGAAAAATTCCATTCTCTGGGAGCCTGGCGGCTTTTTTGTGGAATTTTTGTGAAATTTGTGGGATTTGTGTGAAATTTGTGGGATTTGTGTGGAATTTTTGTGGAATTTGTGTGGAGTTTTTGGAGTTTGTGTGGAATTTTTGTGAAATTTTTGTGAAATTTGTAGAATTTTTGTGGAATTTGTGGAGTTTTTGTGGAATTTGAGTGGGATTTGAGTGGGATTTGAGTGGAATTTGAGTGGAATTTGTGTGGAATTTGTGTGGAATTTGTGTGGAATTTGTGTGGAATTTGTGTGGAGTTTGTGTGGAGTTTTTGTGGGATTTGTGTGGGATTTGTGTGGGATTTGTGTGGGATTTGTGTGGGATTTGTGTGGAATTTTTGTGGAATTTTTGAGGAATTTTTGTGAAATTTTTGAGGAATTTTTGAGGAATTTGTGTGGGATTTGTGTGGGATTTGTGGAATTTTTGTGGAATTTTTGAGGAATTTGTGTGGGATTTGTGTGGGATTTTTGGAGTTTTGTGGAATTTGTGTGGAATTTTTGTGGAATTTTTGTGGAGTTTTTGTGGAATTTGTGTGGGATTTGTGTGGGATTTGGAGTTTTTGTGGAATTTTTGTGGAATTTTTGAGGAATTTGTGTGGAACTTTTCAGGAATTTTTGTGGAATTTGCAGAATTCCATCCCAAACTCTCTGAGCTCCCTAACTCAGCAGGCAGGAATTCCAGGTTTTTAGGCTCAGATAACCCCTCCCAGTGCAGTTTTCCCAGAGTTTTTCCATGAAATCCCTGGAATTGTGGCACACTCACATTTTCCCAATGAACACGCTCAGCACCATGGTCTCATCGTTCAGCCCCTCCCTGCCTTTGGAATTTTGGGAAAAAATTCCATTCTCCGGGAGCCTGGCGGCTTTTTTGTGAAATTTGTGGAATTTTTGTGGAATCTGTGGGATTTGTGTGGAATTTTTGTGGAATTTGTGTGGAGTTTTTGGAGTTTGTGTGGAATTTTTGTGAAATTTTTGTGAAATTTGTAGAATTTTTGTGGAATTTGTGGAGTTTTTGTGGAATTTGAGTGGGATTTGTGTGGAATTTGTGTGGAATTTTTGTGGAATTTTGAGGAATTTTTGAGGAATTTTTGAGGAATTTGTGGAGTTTTTGTGGAATTTTTAAGGAATTTTTGTGGAATTTTTGTGGAATTTTTGTGGAATTTTTGCGGAATTTTTGTGGAATTTTTGGAATTTTTGTGGAACTTTTCAGGAATTTTTGTGGAATTTGGAAATCTCTGATTTCCCTGACCCCTCCCCACAGAGCAGGCAGGAATTCCAGGTTTTTAGGCTCAGATAACCCCTCCCAGTGCAGTTTTCCCAAAGAGAATTCCATGAAATCCCTGGAATTGTGGCACACTCACATTTTCCCAATGAACACGCTCAGCACCATGGTCTCATCGTTCAGCCCCAGCACCTCGGAGAGCCTCCGGTACAGCTGCCCAAAAAATAAAAAAAACATGGAAAAAAGGCTTCCAAACTGCCAGGAAAACTGGGAATTATCCCAAAAAATCTGCTTTTCCCTCTCTGGGAGAAGGGGATGTTGGGGGGTTTTTCCATTTGTTGTTTGGGTTGGTTCAATCCATCCCAATCCTGATTTTTTCTGATTTTTTCCCTGATTTTTCCAGGTAAAATTAGGAAAATCACAGAAAATGGGATTTAATTTCAGGTAAAATGAAGGAGGAATCACAAAAAATGGGATTTAATTCCAGGTAAAACGAGGAAAAATCATAAAAATGGGATTTAATTCCAGGTAAAACAAGGAGAAATCATGAAAAATGGGATTTAATTCCAGGTGAAATGAGGGGAAATCACAGAAAATGGGATTTATTTTCAGCTAAAATGAGGGGAAATCACAGAAAAAGGGATTTAATTCCAGGTAAAATCACAGAAAATGGGATTTAATTTCAGGTAAAACGAGGAAAAATCATAAAAATGGGATTTAATTCCAGGTAAAATGAGGAGAAATAATAAAAAGGATTTAATTCCAGGTAAAACGAGGAAAAATCACGAAAAATGAGATTAAATTTCAGGTAAAATGAGCAGAAATCACAGAAAAAGGGATTTAATTCCAAGTAAAATGAGGAAAAATTACGAAAAATGGGATTTAATTCCAGGTAAAATGAGAAGGAATCATGAAAAATGGGAATTAATTTCAGGTAAAACAAGGAGAAATCACAAAAAATGGGATTTAATTTCAGGTAAAATGAGGAGAAATAATGAAAAATGGGATTTAATTCCAGGTAAAATTAGGAAAATCACAGAAAATGGGATTTAATTTCAGGTAAAATCACAGAAAATGGGATTTAATTCCAGGTAAAATGAGGAGAAATCAAAAAGAATGGGATTTGATTCCAGGTAAAACAAGGAGAAATCGCAGAAAATGGGATTTAATTTCAGGTAAATGAGGAGGAATCATGAAAAATGGGATTCAATTCCAGGTAAAATTAGGAGGAATCACAAAAAATGGGATTTAATTCCAGGTGAAATGAGGAAAAATCATAAAAATGGGATTTAATTCCAGGTAAAATTAGGAAAAATCACAGAAAATGGGATTTAATTCCAGGTAAAATGAGGGGAAATCACAAAAAAAGGGATTTGATTTCAGATAAAATGAGGAGAAATCACCAAAAATGGGATTTAATTCCAGGTAAAATGAGATGAAATGATGAAAAATGGGATTTGATTTCAGGTAAAATGAGGAAAAATCACAAAAATGGGATTTAATTCCAGGTAAAATGAGGAGAAATCATAAAAAAAGGGATTTAATTCCAAGTAAAACAAGGAGAAGTTGAAAAAAAAATGGGATTTAATTTTCCAGGTAAAATGAGGAGGAATCACCAAAAATGGGATTTATTTTCAGCTAAAATGAGGGGAAATCACAGAAAATGGGATTTGATTTCAGGTAAAATGAGGAAAAATCATGAAAAATGGGATTTAATTCCAGGTAAAATTAGGAGGAATCACAAAAAATGGGATTTAATTTCAGGTAAAATGAGGAGGAACCAAAAAAAAAGGATTTAATTCCAGGTAAAATCACAGAAAATGGGATTTAATTCCAGGTAAAATGAGGAGAAATCACCAAAAATGGGATTTAATTCCAGATAAAATCACAGAAAATGGGATTTAATTCCAAGTAAAACGAGGAGAAATCATGAAAAATGGGATTTAATTCCAGGAAAAATCACAAAAAATGGGATTTAATTCCAGGCAAAATGATGAAAAATCACCAAAAATGGGATTTAATTCCAGGTAAAATCACCAAAAATGGGATTTATTTTCAGCTAAAACGAGGAAAAATCACAGAAAATGGGATTTGATTTCAGGTAAAACAAGGGAAAATCACAGAAAATGGGATTTAATTCCAAGTAAAATGAGGAGAAATCACAAAAAATGGGATTTGATTTCAGGTAAAATCACCAAAAATGGGATTTTTTTTCAGCTAAAACGAGGAAAAATCACAGAAAAAGGGATTTAATTCCAGGTAAAACCAGGATAAATCACAGAAAATGGGATTTAATTCCAGGTAAAATGAGGAGAAATCATGAAAAATGGGATTTAATTCCAGGAAAAATCACAAAAAATGGGATTTAATTCCAGGTAAAACGAGGAGGAATCACAAAAATGGGATTTAATTCCAGGCAAAATGATGAAAAATCACAGAAAAAGGGATTTAATTTCAGGTAAAACCAGGATAAATCACAGAAAATGGGATTTAATTCCAGGTAAAATGATGAAAAATCACCAAAAATGGGATTTATTTTCAGCTAAAACAAGGGGAAATGAAAGGATGAATGAATGAATCCTCGGGAAAGGCCGGAATTCCCGGGATTCCCTCACCTTGGAGGATTTCTGCACCTGATCCCCGATGTAGATCTTGCGGAACTGCTCGAAGAAGCTCAGCATGGCCAACTCGAGCTTCTCATTGCCCGCCTGCGCCAGGCGTGAGTCCGTCAGGTTCATCAGCTGCAGCACCCTGGGGGCACGGGGTGGGGATGGGGAATGGGGAAATGGGGAAAAATGGGGGAAAATGGGGGGGAATGGGGGGGAATGGGGGGGGAATGGGGGGGAAATGGGGGAAAAGATAGGGGGGAAATGGGGAAAATGGGGAAAAAATGGGGGAAATGGGGGAAAGGGGGGAAATGGGGGGAAAAGGGGGGAAAAATGGGGGGGAGAGATAGGGGGGAAATGGGGAAAAGAGAGGGAAAAGGGGGGAAAATGGGGAAAAGATGGGGGAAAAATGGGGGAAAAATGGGGAAAACATAGGGGAAAAATGGGGAAAAGAGAAGGAAAAGGGGGGAAAGAGAGGGAAAAGAAAGGGGAAAATGGGGTAAAAAAGGGGGGAAAAAAGAGGGAAAAGGGGGGAAAAGATAGAGGGAAAAATGGGGGAAAAAAGGGGGAAAATGGGGAAAAGATAGAGGGAAAAATGGGGGAAAGAGAAGGAAAAGAGAGGGAAAGATAGAGGGAAAAATGGGGAAAAATGAGGAAAAGAGAGGGAAAATGGGGGAAAATGGGGAAAAGAGAGGGAAAAATGGGGGAAAAAAGGGGGAAAACATAGGGGAAAAATGGGGAAAAGAGATGGAAAATGGGGGAAAAGATAGGGGGAGAAATGGGGAAAAATGGGGAAAAGAGAGGGAAAAGAGAGGGAAAAGAGAGGGAAAAGATAGAGGGAAAAATGGGGGAAAAAAAGGGGGAAAACATAGGGGAAAAATGGGGAAAAGAGAGGGAAAAGGGGGGAAAAAAGGGAAAAATGGGGAAAAGAGATGAAAAAGTGGGGAAAAGATGGGGGGAAATGGGGGAAAAAAAGGGGGGAAAAGTGGGGGGAAAATGGGGAAAAGAGATGGAAAAGTGGGGAAAAGATAGGGGGGAAAATGGGGAAAAGAGAGGGAAAAGGGGGGAAAAAAGAGGGGGGAAAATGGGGGAAAAAAGGGGGAAAGCATAGGGGAAAAATGGGGAAAAGAGAGGGAAAAGAGAGGGAAAAGAGAGGGAAAAGAGAGGGGGAGAAATGAGGAAAAGAGAGGGAAAAGGGGGTAAAAGATAGGGGGAGAAATGGGGGGAAAAAGAGGAGAAAATTTCTCTTTTCCCTGCTCTTTCCCTTTCATTGTTGGTTAAAACCTGAATTCCCACTGGATTTTCAATCCCCAAAAAAATCCAGGTAATGACATCATAAAATCTGAACTTTCCAAGGCAAATATTCCCAATGATTCCCAATATTTCCAAGTTCAATATTCACAATAATCCCCAGTGTTTTCAAGTCAAATATTTGCAATAATTCCCAATACTTCCAAGTCCAATATTCTCAATAATTCCCAGTATTTCCAAGTTCAATATTCCAAACAATTCCCAGTGTTTCCAAGTCCAACATTCCAAGTAATTCCCAATATTTCCAAGTCCAATATTCCCTAATTAATAATTAGTCACTAATTCCCCATTTCTCTGCTCTTCCTTTGTTATAACCCGAATTCCCACTGGATTTTCAATCCCAAAAATCCAGGCAATGACATCATAAAATCCAAACTTTCCAAGCCCAACATTTCTAGTAATTCCCAATATTTCCAAGTCAAATATTCCCAATAATTCCCAATATTTCCAAGTCCAATATTCCCAATAATTCCCAATATTTCCAAGTCCAATATTCCCAATAATTCCCAATATTTCCAAGTCCAATATTCCCAATAATTCCAAGGCCAACATTCCCAATAATTCCCAATATTTCCAAGTCCAATATTCCCAATATTTCCAAGTCCAATATTCCAAATAATTACCAATATTTCCAAGTCCAATATTCCCAATAATTCCAAGGCCAACATTCCCAATAATTCCCAATATTTCCAAGTCCAATATTCCCAATATTTCTAAGTGCAATATTCCCAATGATTTCCAATATTTCCAATATTCCCAATAATTCCCAATATTCCCAAGCCCAACATTCCCTACCCAATAATTAACAACCAATTAATTCCCTTTTCCCTGCTCTTTGCCCCTCGTTCTTTGTCAAAACCCGAATTCCCACTGAATTTTCAATCCCAAAAATCCAGTTAATGTCATCATAAAATCCCAAACTTTCCAAGCCCAACATTTCCAGTAATTCCCAATATTTCCAAGTCCACTGTTCCAAATAATTCCAAGGCCAACATTCCCAATAATTCCCAGTGTTTCCAAGTCCAACATTCCCAATAATTTCCAATATTTCCAAGTCAAATATTTCCAATAATTCCCAATATTTCTAAGTGCAATATTCCCAATAATTCCCAATATTTCTAAGTGCAATATTCCAAATAATTTCCAATATTTCCAAGTCCAATATTCCCAATAATTTCAAGGCCAACATTCCCAATAATTCCCAATATTTCCAAGGCCAACATTCCCAAGAATTCCAAGTCCAACATTCCCAATAATTTCCAATATTTCCAAGTCAAATATTCCCAATAATTTCCAATATTTCCAAGTCCAATATTCCCAATAATTCCCAATATTTCTAAGTGCAATATTCCCAATAATTCCCAATATTTCCAAGTCCAATATTCCCAATAATTTCAAGGCCAACATTCCCAATAATTTCCAGCGTTTCCAAGTCCAATATTCCCAATAATTTCCAATATTCCCAAGTCAAATATTCCCAATAATTCCCAATATTTCTAAGTGCAATATTCCCAATGATTTCCAATATTTCCAATATTCCCAATAATTCCCAATATTCCCAAGCCCAACATTCCCTACCCAATAATTAACAACCAATTAATTCCCTTTTCCCTGCTCTTTGCCCCTCGTTCTTTGTCAAAACCCGAATTCCCACTGAATTTTCAATCCCAAAAATCCAGTTAATGTCATCATAAAATCCCAAACTTTCCAAGCCCAACATTTCCAGTAATTCCCAATATTTCCAAGTCCACTGTTCCAAATAATTCCAAGGCCAACATTCCCAATAATTCCCAGTGTTTCCAAGTCCAGTATTCCCAATAATTCCCAATATTTCCAAGTCCAATATTCCCAATAATTCCCAATATTTCCAAGCCCAACATTCCCAATAATTTCAAGGCCAACATTCCCAATAATTCCCAGCGTTTCCAAGTCCAATATTCCAAATAATTCCCAATATTCCCAAGCCCAACATTCCCAATAATTCCCAATATTTCCAAGCCCAACATTCCCAATAATTCCCAATATTTCCAAGTCCAATATTCCCAATAATTCCCAGTATTTCCAAGTCCAATATTCCCAATAATTCCCAATATTTCCAAGTCCAATATTCCCAATAATTCCAAGGCCAACATTCCCAATAATTTCCAATATTTCCAAGTCCAATATTCCCAATAATTCCCAATATTTCCAAGTCCAATATTCCCAATAATTCCAAGTCCAACATTCCCAATAATTTCAAGGCCAACATTCCCAATAATTCCCAGCGTTTCCAAGTCCAATATTCCAAATAATTCCCAATATTTCCAAGCCCAACATTCCCAATAATTCCCAATATTCCCAAGCCCAACATTCCCTACCCAATAATTAACAACCAATTAATTCCCTTTTCCCTGCTCTTCCCCCTCATTCCCTGCCACAACCCCAATTCCTTTGGCGATCAGCGCCGCCTCCCGCGCGTCCATCCCTTTCCAGCCGGATTTCCCACCGGAATCAGAGCTGGAAATTTGGGAATGACACCCTGCTGGTATTGTGGGAGCAGGTTTGGCTGGAATTTTGGGGTGGATTTTCTGGATTTTTGGATGATTTGATGCCCACCTGCACACCAGCTCCCCGTCCATGGCGTCCTGCTCGTCCGTGCTGGCGAAGGAGACGCGGCCGCCGATGACGGCGCCGATGATGTACACGAGCCACGTCAGGCGCCCTGGGGACACACGGGGACACCGGGGGATGAGGGTGGCACCCAGCCCGGCACGGGGAGGTGGCACCTGGTGCCAAAGGAATCCCCAAAGGAATCCCCAAAGGAATCTGGTTTTCATGGAATAAATCCCGTGTGCCGCCTGGGGAATGGATTGAGGGGTGGGATGGAAGCACCTCCAGGCAGGGAGGAGAGGGAAAGGCACAGATCAGGGAAAAGAGGGATGGGATTTGGGATGGGATCCATAGGATGGGATGGGATGGGATTTGGAATTGATGGAATCCATGGGATGGGATTTGGGATTGATGGAATCCATGTGATGGGATTTCAGATGGGATCCATGAGATGGGATTTGGGATTGATGGAATCCATGGGATGGGATTTGGAATTGATGGGATTCATAGGATGGGATTTCAGATGGGATGTGGGATGGGATTTGGGATTGATGGGATCCATGGGATGGGATTTGGGATGGGATGGAATTTGGGACTGATAGGATCCATGGGATGGGATGTGGGATGGGATCCATGGGATGGCATTTGGGATGGGATTTGGATTGATGGAATCCATGGGATGGGATTTGGGATGGGATGGGATTTGGGATGGAATTTGGGACTGATGGGATCCATGGGATGCGATTTGGGATGGAATCCATGGGATGGGATTTGGATTGATGGAATCCATGGGATGGGATTTGGGATGGGATCCATGGGATGGCATTTGGGATGGGATTTGGATTGATGGAATCCATGGGATGGGATTCCAGATCGGATCCATGGGATGGGATTTGGGATTGATGGAATCCATGGGATGGGATTTCAGATCGGATCCATGGGATGGGATTTGGGATTGATGGAATCCATGTGATGGGATTTCAGATGGGATCCATGGGATGGGATTTGGGATTGACGGAATCCATGGGATGGGATCCATAGGATGGGATGGGATGGGATTTGGGATGGAATCTGGGACTGATGGAATCCACGGGATGGGATTTGGGATGGAATCCATGGGATGGGATTTGGGATGGGATTTGGATTGATGGAATCCACGGGATGGGATCCATGGGATGGCATTTGGGATGGGATCTGGGATTGACGGAATCCATGGGATGGGATTTGGGATGGGATGGGATTCATGGCATGGGATGGGATCCATGGGCAGGGCTGGGATTTGGGATGGGTTGTGATGTTCCCACAGACAAACCCAACCATCCCTCCCTTGTGCACAGCTTTTCCAGGAGCACCACCCTGGGGAAGAACAATTCCTTTGGGAATTCTGGGCTGACCTTCCTGCACAGCCAGGTCCATGGGGTTGGCACTGGGACTGGGATGGGATCCATGGGACAGGATGGGATTTATGGGATGGGATGAGATGAGATGGGATTCATGGCATGGGACAAACCCAACCATCCCTCCCCTGCACACGGATCTCCCAGGAGCAACTCCCTGGGGAAGAACAATTCCTTTGGAATTCCTTAGGGAATTCTGGGCTGACCTTCCTGCACAGCCAGGTCCATGGGGCTGGCACTGGTGCTCTGATGGGATGGGATCCATGGGATTTGGGATGGGATGGGATCCATGGGCTGGGCTGGGATTTGGGTTGTGATATTCCCAGACAAACCCAGCCATCCTTCCCCTGCACATGGATCTCCCTGGAAGATCCATTAGGGAAGAACAATTTCTTTGGGAATTCCTTTGGGAATTCGGGGCTGACCTTCCTGCACAGCCAGGTCCATGGGGCTGGCGCTGGCGCTCTGCAGCAGCTCCTGGTAGGACTGGGCGGACTGGTCGAAGAGCTGCACCAGCAGGGCACACGTCTTCTCGTACTCGCAGCGCCCGATGGTGGACAGCTGGTCCAGCTGCTGCTGCACCAGCCCCGTGTCCTCCAGAGGGTCCTCCAGGCCATCCCTGGGAAAAGCACATGGAAAAATGGATCAGGAGGTAGAGAGCTGGTCCAACTGCTGCTGCACCAACCCTGTGTCCTCCAGGCCATCCCTGGGAAAAGCACATGGAAAAATGGATCAGGAAGTGCTCCAGCTGCTGCTGCACCAGCCCTGTGTCCTTTAAATCATCCCTGGGAAAAGCACATGGAAAAATGGATCAGGAAGTGCTCCAGCTGCTGCTGCTGCACCAGCCCCATGTCCTCCAGGCCATCCCTGGGAAAAGCACATGGAAAAATGGACCAGGAAGTGCACAGCTGCTCCAGCTGCTGCTGCACCAACCCCGTGTCCTCCAGGCCATCTCTGGGAAAAGCACATGGAAAAATGGATCCAGGGAGTCTCAGGAGCCCCCTGGAATGCTCACTCTGGGGTGTTGGAGATGCAGTTTGGGATCCACAGGGTCATGGAATGGGTTTGGGTTGGAAAGAGTTGAAATCTGATCCCATTCCACTCCCTGTCATAGGCAGGGACAGCTCCCACTGTGCCAGGGTGATCCTTGGGCATTTCCAGGGATCCAGGGGCAGCCACAGCAAACCTGGGAATTCCAGCCCAGCCCCTGCCCAGCCTCCCAGCCAGGAATTCTTTCCCAAAATCCCCTTTCTCAGTTTAAATCCATTCCTTGTGTCCCACCCCTCATCCCAATTCCTCTCCAGCTCCTTTGGAGTCCCTTCAGCCTCTGGAAGAGGCTCTGAGGTTTCTCTGGAGATTCTCCAGGGATTCCAGCCGGGAATTCCTTCCCAAATCTCCTCTTTCCCAGTTTAAATCCATTCCTTGTGTCCTGTCCCTCCATCCCTTATCCCAAATCCCTCTCCAGCTTTCCTGGAGCCCCTTTAGGCTCTGGAAGGGGCTCCAAGATCTCCCTGGACCCTTCCCTTTCCCCCTTTCCTTGGGCACTTCCAGGGATCCAGGTGCAGCCACAGCTCCTCTGGGAATTCCAGCCCAGCCCCTCCCCACCCTCCCAGCCAGGAATTCTTTCCCAATATCCCACCCCAATCTCCCCTTTTCCAATCTGAAGCCATTCCCTGTGTCCTGTCCCTCCATCCCTTATCCCAAATCCCTCTCCAGCTCTCCTGGAGCCCCTTTAGGCCCTGGCAGGGGCTCTGAGCTCTCTCTGGAATTTCCCTTTTCTCCCTGGAATTTCTCCCTGGAATTTCTCCCTGGAATTCTCAGCTCTCCCAGAGGGGCTCCAGCCTCTGGATCAGTTCCGTGGCTCTGAGAATTCCCAGTTTTCCCCTGCAGATCCCAACAGCTGCAGCTTGATGTCTCCTCTCCTAACAGAATCCTGCTTTTTTGGGAGACCACCAAAACAACCCCAACTTACAGCAAGGAATCCCAGCCCTGGAAGCTGCCACCCCTCAGCCACTCCAGAGGGATCAATCCCACTTTTCCCAGCTTTCCCAGCCCCGGGATCAGCAGGAGAAGCTGGCAGGGGTGTGCTGGCTCACCTGAGGATGATGTGCACGGATTCCAGGCGGGAGGTGATGTAGGCTTTGGTCACCTCGGGGGTGTAGGTCTCCAGCATGTGCGGCTCCGTGGCCTTCACGTAGGGCACCGAGGCCGCCAGGCGCTGCCACAGGCTCAGCAGGTAGTGAACACTGTTGGGAGCAAATTCCCAGTGCTTCCAGAGGGAAAAACAAGGAAAACAAAGCAGGGAGTTATGATTTGTGTTGTTTGAATCGAGTTTTCCCCACAAAATTTGGATTGGAAGGGATTTAAAGCACCTTCCATCTTTAATGGCCTGGTTGTCAAATTAACCAGGAATTTCAGGGCACACTTTAGGGAGCAAATTCCCAGTGCTTCCAGAGGGAAAAAACAAGGAAAACAAAGCAGGGAGTTATGATTTGTGTTGTTTGAATTGAGTTTTTCCCATAAAATTTGGATTGGAAGGGGTTTAAAGCTCAGCTCACTGCACCTTCCCATGGCCTGGTGGCCAAATTAACCAGGAATTTCAGAGCAAATTGTTGGGAGTAAATTCCCAATGTTTTTAAAGGGAAAAGAGAAGGAAAGCAAAGCAGGGAGTTATGATTTGTGTTGTTTGACTTGAGTTTTTCCCACAGAATTTGGGCTGGAAGGGGTTTAAAGGGGTGCTCGCTGCACCTTCCATGGCCTGGTGGCCAAATGAACCAGGAATTTTAGGGCACACTTTAGGGAGCAAATTCCCAGTGCTTCCAGAGGGGAAAACAAGGAAAACAAAGCAGGGAGTTATGATTTGTGTTGTTTGATTTAGGTTTTTCCCACAGAATTTGGGCTGGAAGGGGTTTAAAGCTCAGTTCCTTCCACATTCCACTGGCCTCCTTGCCAAATTAACCAGGAATTTCAGGTTAAGTTGTTGGGAGTAAATTCCCAGTGCATCCACAGGGAGAAAACAAGGAAAATAAAGCAGGGAGTTATGATTTGTGTTGTTTGAATCGAGTTTTTCCCACAGAATTTGGGCTGCAAGGGGTTTAAAGCTCAGCTCACTGCACTTTCCATGGCCTGGTGGCCAAATTAACCAGGAATTTCAGGTTAAATTGTTGGGAGTAAATTCCCAGTGCTTCCAGAGGGAAAAACAAGGAAAACAAAGCAGGGAGTTACGATTTGTGTTGTTTGATTTAGGTTTTTCCCACACAATTTGGGTTGCAAGGGGTTTAGAGCCCAGCTCCTCACACATTCCACCAGCCTGGTTGCAAATTACCCAGGAATTTCAGAGCACACTGCTGGGAGAAAATTCCCAGTGCTTCCAGAGGGAAAAAACAAGGAAAACAAAGCAGGGAGTTATGATTTGTGTTGTTTGACTCAACTTTTTCCCACAGAATTTGGGTTGGAAGGGATTTAAAGCTCAGCTCCTTCCACATTCCACTGACCTGGTGGCCAAATTAACCAGGAATTTCAAGTTAAATTGTTGGGAATAAATTCCCAGTGCTTCCAGAGGGAGAAAACAAGGAAAACAAAGCAGGGAGTTATGATTTGTGTTGTTTGATTTAGGTTTTTCCCACAGAATTTGGGCTGGAAGGGGTTTAGAGCCCAGCTCCTTACACATTCCACTGACTTGGTGGCCAAATTAACCAGGAATTTCAGGTTAAATTGTTGGGAGTAAATTCCAAGTGCATCCACAGGGAGAAAACAAGGAAAATAAAGCAGGGAATTATGATTTGTGTCATTTGAATCAAGTTTTTCCCACAAAATTTGGGCTGCAAGGGATTTAAAGCTCAGCTCGCTGCACCTTCCACTGACCTGGTGGCCAAATTAACCAGGAATTTCAGGTTAAATTGTTGGGAATAAATTCCCAGTGCTTCCAGCAGGAAAAAAACAAGGAAAACAAAGCAGTGAGTTATGATTTGTGTTGTTTGATTTAGGTTTTTCCCACACAATTTGGGCTGGAAGGGGTTTAGAGCCCAGCTCCTTACACATTCCACTGACTTGGTGGCCAAATTAACCAGGAATTTCAGGTTAAGTTGTTGGGAATAAATTCCCAGTGTTTCCAGAGGGAGAAAACAAGGAAAATAAAGCAGGGAGTTATGATTTGTGTTGTTTGACTCAACTTTTTCCCACAGACTTTAGGCTGCAAGGGATTTAAAGCACCTTCCATCTTTAATGGCCTGGTTGTCAAATTAACCAGGAATTTCAAGACACACTTCAGGGAGCAAATCCCCAGTGCTTCCAGAGGGAGAAAATAAGGAAAACAAAGCAGGGAGTTATGATTTGTGTTGTTTGACTCAACTTTTTCCCACAGAATTTGGGTTGGAAGGGGTTTAAAGCTCAGCTCACTGCACCTTCCATGGCCTGGTTGCCAAATTAACCAGGAATTTCAAGACACACTTTAGGGAGCAAATTCCCAGTGCCTCCAGAGGGAAAAAACAAGGAAAACAAAGCAGGGAGTTATGATTTTTGTTATTTGATTCGAGTTTTTCCCACAAAATTTGGGCTGGAAGGGATTTAAAGCTCAGCTCCTTCCACTTTCTACCAGCCTGGTTGCCAAATGAACCAGGAATTTCAGGTTAAATTGTTTGGAGTAAATTCCAAGTGCATCCACAGGGAGAAAACAAGGAAAACAAAGCAGGGAGTTATGATTTGTGTTGTTTGAATTGAGTTTTTCCCACAGAATTTGGGCTGGAAGGGGTTTAAAGCTCAGCTCTTTACACATTCCACTGGCCTGGTGGCCAAATTAACCAGGAATTTCAGGTTAAGTTGTTGGGAGTTAATTCCCAGTGCATCCACAGGGAAAAAACAAGGAAAATAAAGCAGGGAGTTATGATCTGTGTCATTGCATCAAGTTTTTCCCACAAAATTTGGGCTGGAAGGGGATTAATGCTTAATTCCTTCCATATTCCACTGGCCTGGTGGCCAAATTAACCAG
Source organism: Acrocephalus scirpaceus scirpaceus (assembly GCA_910950805.1). NCBI lineage: Eukaryota > Metazoa > Chordata > Aves > Passeriformes > Sylviidae > Acrocephalus > Acrocephalus scirpaceus. The sequence goes on from OU383799.1 coordinate 4,941,161, forward strand.
GAATTTCAAGACACACTTTAGGGAGCAAATCCCCAGTGCTTCCATAGGGGAAAAACAAGGAAAACAAAGCAGGGAGTTATCTGGTTCGAGTTTTTCCCACAAAATTTGGGCTGGAAGGGGTTTAAAGCTCAGCTCCTTCCACTTTCTACCAGCCTGGTTGCCAAATGAACCAGGAATTTCAGGACACACCTGGCTCAGTCATTCCCAGCTCTCAGGAAACACTGGGAGATAATTCCAAGGACACAGAGCTGAATCCCAGACCTCACCCAGCTCCCACACACCATTTCTGATGTATTTAAACAATTCAGGCCATCCTTTGTACCAGCTAAACTGTCTGTAGATAACAAACCACCTGCAGTCTTGTTTTCAGGGTTCTCAGAACTCATCAAGGCTACTGAGACAACAACAGGACTGAAAATAAGAATGAAAAGCCTGGGAAAATGCCTGCAAAAAATGCAAAATCTAAATGGAGCATTGATGATGGATGCTTGACCAATTAAATGCCCTGAGGGATGTGTGCCTGCCCTGTGGAAAAGTGGTTTGGCCAATCCACAGACATTGGATTTATGTATGGACAGCAGAGCTAGAAACTCTAACTGGAGTTTTATGTAAATAATAATAAATGTATAATAATGTTTTGAGTGTCCATGTTTAATAATGTTTTATGTAAATAATTTTTTCTGTTGAAATCATATTGATTCTGTTATTTAGTTGACAATTCACCCTGCAACACTGCACTGCTCTGAGCTGCTTCCCAGGAATTCCAATTCCACAAAGGAATTTTGGTTTTTTAACCTTTCCTTTGCAGTGGTTGTGGGCTGTACACACAGCTGGAAAACTCAGTGGGAATATCCACGATATTCCAATTGTTCCCAATCCCTGAGAGTGCATTGGAACAGGGAAGTGAGACAGAATCCTAAAAATAAACCTCATTTAGCACGTTTATTTTAAATTCCCTGCTAGGATATGGAAAAGCCTCTTGGAGGCATGGCAACAACTCTGCCTTCCCACACGGATTCCATTCAGGAATTCACAGGATGATCCATGCAGGATTTGGGTAGAAATGAATCAGCTGAGAGGTTCCTGCTTTGTTTTCCAGGGAATCCAAAGGGCAGGGGAGGGGAGGGTTGGTACCTGCAGGCTGGTGACGGTGAAGTTGGCGATGAGCCGGATCACCTCGGGGTAGTTCTCCACCTTCACCAGTTCTCCCAGTTGGTAATTGCTTTTCAACCGGGCCAGCAGCCGGCAGAACTCGTGGTAATTGTTGGGGTCTGACAAACTCTGAGGGGACAAAACGAGGAGGGGGCTCAGGAATGGCTCTGCTGGGATCATCAGGGTCACACAGATCTGAGAACCAACAAATCCCACTTTGCCCATGGAACCAGGTCAGGAATTGCCACATTTCCTGGGTTTTTCCAGGAATGGTTCCAGTCCTTAAATACTCTTCCAATGGAGAAATTGTTCCCACAGGAACAGCTCTGCTGACCCTTGCCAGAGGCTCAGATGGATCATCATGGAGTCACAGAGAACTCTGAACAAATCCAAGTTCCCAACAAATCCCATCCTGCTCATTAAACCAGCTCAGGAATTGCCACATTTCCTGGGTTTTGGGCACTTCCAGGAATGGTTCCAGTCCTTAAATACTCTTCCAATGGAAAAATTGTTCCCACAGGAACAGCTCTGCTGCCCCTTGCCAGAGGCTCAGATGGATCAACAGGAATCACACAGAGATCTGAGAACCACAAATCCCACTTTGCCCATTAAACCAGGTCAAGAATTGCCACATTTCCTGGTTTTTGGGCACTTCCAGGGATGGTTCCAGTCCTTAAATACTGTTCCAATGGAAAAATTGTTCCTAATATCCACCAGGAACCTCCCTTGGAGGGTGGAATGGCGGGAAAAGGGAAGAGCAGGACAATGCTGCAGAGCTCTCCCCTTTGCCAAGTGTCCAAGTGGGACATGAAAAAGATTTTTTTTGATTTTTTTTGGATTTTTTTGGATTTTTTTTGATGGAGAGGATGCAGAGCCTCGATTCCCAGCTGGAATACTCACCTGGGGGTTTTCCAGTATCCGTTTCACTCCATCCACGAGATGAGATAAGAACTTGGCCCGCTCGGCGTTGTTGAAGAGGGAGCGGCGCACGGAGGCGATCTGCACCAAGCAGGATAAAACCTGCCAGGACACAGAAAAACGGGAATAAACACAAAAATCGGGATGGAAACATGGAAATGAAGAAATTTTCCCCTCATGACACGAGCAGTGACTGAGGTTTGGTGCTCCTTTAGGGACCAAACAGCTCTGCAGCAGAGAAAGAAATCCCAAAGGAGCTGCTCCATCCCAAAAATCACAGAATTATGGAATTATGGAATTCCAGAGGTTGGAAAAACCCTCCAAGGTCAGAGTCCAACCTTTGATCCCCACCCCAGAGCTCTGAGTGCCACATCCAGGCTTCCCCTCCAGGGATCCCAATCATTGATCCCAATGGAATAATTTCACATTTCCAATTAAAAAAAAAAGGATTCTCACAGCTCAAACCTCTCCTGAATAAAGGTTGGAAATTCAGGATTAGCCATTAACTCTCCACCAGAATAAGTGGAGTCTCCATGGAAAAATTCCTTCTGAAGGCCCTTCCCTCTCAGTTTTGTTTCATTGTTTTTTTATCATCATTTGTTTAACATCATTTGTTTAATGATGGCAAATATTTATCAGATAAATGTCTGAATTTTAATTATTTAATAATTATTTAATTCTAATTTTGAATTTATTTAATTTTAATTTTTAATTTTTTTTTTTCAAGAAGAAATAATCCAACTTTTAGCTCAGTTTTGCTCTTGGCCCTTTCATCCCAATGGGCCATGGCCTAATTTGGAAGGGTGGAAGGAGAAATTCCATTCCTTGGGCTGTTCCCAGGTTTGTTCCTTATCCCTGCTGTGTTTTTAGGATTTGTTTTGGGAATAACAGGAGTCACTCCCTCAAGGGGATGGGCAAACAGGAGATTCCAAGCTGTGTGAGGAGAAAAGAGGTTGGAATTCCAGAAAAAAAAAGCGATTTTAGGGAAAATCCAACCCTGTGGATGCTTCAAAACTCTCAGCAGCACTTGGACACTTCAGCACAACCCAGGGAACCTCTCAGATGAATCCTAAAATCAAGGAAAAACAAACCCTGGACTTACCAGAGGAGAAAACGAAGGAGGGATGGAATGATAAAGATCAAAAAACAACTGAAGGGTCGAAGAATCCAAGAATGCTGCAAGAGAAAAGAGGATTTTACCTCCATTTACAGCTTCCCCCAGGTCTAACCCTTATTTTATCACCCGTGGCACGTGGATTTGTCACACCAAAGCACCACAATGCCATGAAAATCTCTCCCAGGATTTTGTATTTTTAAGGCAAAAGCCTTTCCTAGAAATTGAGTCACCCACTGGCACTTGGAGCTGGGAGAAGATGACAGGAAGGTATTTTAAGAACACAATCTGTGCCTGTCAAATGCCTGGTGGCAACAGCAGGATGTGGGAAAAAGGTGCCAAGTTATTCCTTATTTTGTTGGGTTTTATTTAAAATCCATTTTTCCTGCTTGTTGGAACGAGAGGTGAAAGACTGGAAGGGAAAAAAGGGTTTTAAAAGCAAAGATAAAATCCCTCCCCTTAAATAAATGAATTATGTGGGGTTAGGGTTGAGTTTAACCTCTGGCTTTGCATGCCTGGGGTTTATTTCTATAAAATCCCAGGATTTGATCATTCTCCAAGTGGGATGCTGCCAATTCCTGCGGGATCACCTGATCTCCAACTGGTTGGGATCTGCACAGTGCAAAGATCATCCGAGGACTCGTCCGTGGAGGTGCCGATGAAATCGAAGTTCAGGCAGTTGTGGGTGAGCTTGAGGAGCTGCATCAGCAGCCCGTGCTGGCTTTCATCGTTCAGGTTCAGGTTCTTCCCAGAAGCCTGTGGAAAATGTGGAATTAAGGCAGGGAAAACAGCAAAAAAAAAAAAATTAAAACCCCCAAGTGGCAGCTGAATTGAGGCAGGATTTTATTTTAAGCAGGATGGGGTTTTGTGGAATGAGCACCAGGTGTGTTTTTTATAGGTGCATGAATAAAATTCCAGAGTTTTTCCAGGATAGGGATAAAGGGAAGCATTCTGATTTTTGTCCCTGAACAGGGATGAGGATTGAGGGATCCAGGAGATCATGGAATTCTCATTAAACACAAAATCCATTTTCTGCAAGGCAGGATTTCACTGTAACCACGATGGGGCTTTGTGGAACAAGCACCAAATGTGTTTTTAAAGGCAGTGGGTGCATAAATAAATAGAATTCCAGAGCTTTTCCAGGACAGGGATAATTTAATAATTAATTTGGATATTTCTTATCCAAAACAAACCTATTTATTATTTATTATTTACTATTTATTATTTTAATAAAATCTATTTAGCATTTCTTATTTTAATAAAATCTATTTAGCATTTCTTATTTTAATAAAATCTATTTAATATTTCTTATTTTAATAAAATCTATTTAATATTTCTTATTTTAATAAAATCTGTTCATTAATACTGATTTCTTCCAAAAGAAAAAATCCCTTAATTAATCCATTTTTCCCTGGAAGAACAACCCCAGAACTGAATTTTTTAGGACAAGAATTCCTTCATTCCAGGAAGGAATTTCACCCCAAATCACTTTTTCACTTCCCAAAAAAAAACAAAGATTCCCAACATTTCCTTACCTGTTTCAGTAAACTGCAGGACAGGGTGAAAATATCAAATAAAGAGGAATCCCGGAAGGAAGAGGCGATTTTCCTGTGCTTGGTCAGGGGGTGGGTGGTGTCCGCCTGCCCGGGGAGAGAATCCAGCTCAGAGCTCCTGGAATGGACCAGGAAAACCAGGAAAACCTGCAGGAATCCTGGGAAGCACTGGGACATCCCTCCCCAGCACCATTCCACAGCTTTTCCATGGAAAAATCCACATTCCTGGGGTTTTATTCCCAATTTTTATCTAATTTCGCTTCAAGCTTTGCCCAAATCAGCAGCAAAAATGGGATTTATTTTGGATTTTAGGAATGGGAATTCCCAGCTCCAAAGGATTGAATCCCCAGAACCAGCAGGATGTAATTCCACAGCTTTTCCATGGATAAATCCACATTCCTGGGGTTTTTATTCCCAATTTTTATCTAGGTTCGCTTCAATCTTTGCTCAAATCAGCAGCAAAAATGGGATTTATTTTGGATTTTAGGGATAGGAATTCCCAGCTCCAAAGGGTTCAATCCCCAGAACCAGCAGGATGCAATTCCAAAGCTTTTCCATGGATAAATCCACATTCCTGGGGGTTTTATTCCAAATTTATTCCTAGTTCCACTTCAAGCTTTGCCCAAATCAGCAGCAAAAATGGGATTTTAGGAATGGGAATTCCCAGCTCCAAAGGGTTCAGTCCCCAGCACCAGCAGGATGCAATTCCACAGCTTTTCCATGGAAAAATCCACATTCCTGGGGGTTTTACTCCAAATTTATTCCTAGTTTTGCTTCAATCTTTGCTCAAATCAGCAGCAAAAATGGGATTTTAGGAATGGGAATTCCCAGCTGCAAAAGGTTCAGTCCCCAGCACCAGCAGGATGCAATTCCACAACTTTTCCAGGGATAAATCCACATTTCTGGGGATTTTATTCCAAATTTATTCCTACTTTTGCTTCAATCTTTGCCCAAATCAGCAGTGAAAATGAGGTTTTTTGGGGATTTTAGGAATGGGAATTCCCAGCTGCAAAAGTTTCAATCCCCAGCACCAGCAGGATGCAATTCCACAACTTTTCCAGGGATAAATCCACATTTCTGGGGTTTTTATTCCAATTTTATTCGTACTTTCACTTCAGTCTTTGCCCAAATCAGCAGCAAAACCATTTTAATGGGGGTGGATTTTAGGAATGGGAATTCCCAGCTCCAAAGGCTTCAATCCCAGCTGGAGCTGCTGTGCAGACAGGGATAAACACCAGGAATTAAAATTCCAGATGAAGAAGGGAAGGAGTTATCCAGGGTGGACTTTGCTGTTTTATGGGATAAATTCCACTCCTGAATCTGCCACCGGATCCCAGAGCTGGGGAATAGCAAAACTCAATTTTTGGGTTTCTTTTTTCCCAGGAAAAGGGACAAAATGAAGGAAAAATTCCCATTTTTGCCATCGATCCCAGCCAAATTTGACATGTCCATTGGGTTACCCAGTGGGATGCAGAATTCCAGCACAAATATCCACTTTGAAATGTTTTTATTTTCCTGTTCCTCACTTCAATTCCAATTTCCAAACCCCTCCTCCAGGATTTGAGGAACCAAGGCAGCTCCAATGATTTTAGACCTGAATTTTCCCAACAATTCCATGGAAGATCCCCAACCTCCCATCCTTTATATTGCAGGAGAAAAGGAAAAGCCCCAACAGATTTAAATTTTTTAGGTGCTTTAATATCCAAATTATTCCTCAGCTCAGACTATTGGGATTTCAGGGAGTTTAGGAAAATGAACATTATTTAATTCCCATTTCAAGCCCTTTTTTGGGGATGGAAAATCCCTTTTATTTCTGGCCTTGGGAAAATGGGATTTCCTTCTTCTTCACCACAATTAAATTGGTGGATTTGGATTAAATCAGAAAATTTGGATTAAATCAATGAACTGGACTCCTCCATTTCCAGCTCTGACACTTCTTTAATCCCTCCAGGATTTCTTTGGATTAAGCAACATCCTAAGAAAATCCAAAGTTTGTTACTTAATGAAAAATAAAAATCAAAATATTTTTCCACCTTTTTTTTTAAGGAAAATCAGAGATTTTACAACCATTGTGACCCTCAGGACTGCAGCAAATTCTGCTTGGCTGAGGGGAAAACCATGGAAAAAAATGGAAAAAACCATGGAAAAATCGTGGAAATTGGGATAGCACCAGGTAAAGCTGCTCATCCCATATTCCAGCAGCAATTCCAGAGGGAATTCCAGAGGCTGAACAGCCTTGGAGAGATTTTAAATCCTCTGGAAAAGCTGGGCCAGGATTCGGCCTGGCCAGGCCTCAGGGGCTGTGAAAGGGACATGGCTGGAGAATCCAGCAGGATTTCTGGGAATTTTATCCCAAAAATTCCTTCAGAGTTTCATCCTGGATGAAAGGGATGGTTTAAAAACAGGAACAGAGGGAAAAATTTGGGTTTTTTTCCCTGGTCTTAAAGGAGGGGCTGAAAATCAGAGACTTTTCCACTCCTCGTGCCCCTCAGGACTGCAGCAAAATCAGCCTGGCTGAGGGAAAATCATGGAAAAAAATGGAAAAACCATGGAAAAAATCATGGAAATTGGGATAGCACCAGGTAAAGCTGCTCATCCCATATTCCAGCAGCAATTCCAGAGGGAATTCCAGAGGCAGAACAGCCTTGGAGGGATTTTAAATCCTCTGGAAAAGCTGGGCCAGGATTTCTATCCAGGCCTCAGGGGCTGTGAAAGGGACATGGCTGGAGAATCCAGCAGGATTTCTGGGAATTTTATCCCAAAAATTCCTTCAGAGTTTCATCCTGGATGAGAGGGATGGTTTAAAAGTGGGCACAGAGGGAAAATTTTGGTTTTTTCTTGCTGGTCTAGAAGGAGGTGCTGAAAATCAGAGACTTTTCTACTCCTTGTGTCCCTCAGCAAAATCGGCCTGGCTGAGGGGAAAACCATGGAAAAAAATGGAAAAACCATGGAAAAAATCATGGAAATTGGGATAGCACCAGGTAAAGCTGCTCATCCCATATTCCAGCAGCAATTCCAGAGGGAATTCCAGAGCACAACCTTGGAGAGATTTTAAATCCTCTGGAAAAGCTGGGCCAGGATTTCTATCCAGGCCTCAGGGGCTGTGGAAGGGACATGGCTGGAGAATCCAGCAGGATTTCTGGGAATTTTATCCACAAATTCCTTCAGAGTTTCATCCTGGATGAAAGGGATGGTTTCAAAGTGGGCACAGAGGGAAAATTTTGGGTTTTTTTTCCCTGGTCTAGAAGGAGGTGCTGAAAATCAGAGACTTTTCCACTCCTCGTGCCCCTCAGCAAAATCGGCCTGGCTGAGGGGAAAACCATGGAAAAAAATGGAAAAACCATGGAAAAAATCATGGAAATTGGGATAGCAGCAGGTAAAGCTGCTCATCCCATATTCCAGCAGCAATTCCAGAGGGAATTCCAGAGGCAGAACAGCCTTGGAGAGATTTTACATCCGCTGGAAAATCTGGGCCAGGATTTCTATCCAGGCCTCAGGGGCTGTGGAAGGGACATGGCTGGAGAATCCAGCAGGATTTCTGGGAATTTTATCCCAAAAATTCCTTCTGAGTTTCATCCTGGACGAAAAGGATGGTTTAAAAACGGGCACAGAGGGAAAATTTTGGTTTTTTCTCCCTGGTTAAAAGGAGGGGCTGAAAATCAGAGACTTTTCTACTCCTCGTGCCCCTCAGGACTGCATTGAAACCAGCCTGGCTGAGGGGAAAACCATGGAAAAAATTGGAAAAACCATGGAAAAATCATGGAAATTGGGATAGCACCAGGTAAAGCTGCTCATCCCACAATCCAGCAGCAATTCCAGAGGGAATTCCAGAGGCAGAACAGCCTTGGAGGGATTTTAAATCCTCTGGAAAAGCTGGGCCAGGATTTCTATCCAGGCCTCAGGGGCTGTGGAAGGGACATGGCTGGAGAATCCAGCAGGATTTCTGGGAATTTTATCCCAAAAATTCCTTCAGAGTTTCATCCTGGATGAAAGGGATGGTTTAAAAACAGGAACAGAGGGAAAAATTTGGGTTTTTTTTCCCTGGTCTTAAAGGAAGGGCTGAAAATCAGAGACTTTTCCACTCCTCGTGCCCCTCAGGACTGCAGCAAAATCAGCCTGGCTGAGGGGAAAACCATGGAAAAAAATGGAAAACCATGGAAAAATCATGGAAATTGGGATAGCAGCAGGTAAAGCTGCTCATCCCATATTCCAGCAGCAATTCCAGAAGGAATTCCAGAGGCAGAACAGCCTTGAAGGGATTTTACATCCGCTGGAAAATCTGGGCCAGGATTTCTATCCAGGCCTCAGGGGCTGTGAAAGGGACATGGGTGGAGAATCCAGCAGGATTTCTGGGAATTTTATCCAAAAAATTCCTTCAGAGTTTCATCCTGGATGAAAAGGATGGTTGGAAAATGGGCACAGATGGAAAATTTTGGTTTTTTCTCGCTGGTCTAGAAGGAGGTGCTGAAAATCAGAGACTTTTCCACTCCTCGTGCCCCTCAGGACTGCAGCAAAATCGGCCTGGCTGAGGGAAAACCATGGAAAAAAATGGAAAAACCATGGAAAAATCATGGAAATTGGGATAGCAGCAGGTAAAGCTGCTCATCCCATATTCCAGCAGCAATTCCAGAGGCAGAACAGCCTTGGAGGGATTTTAAATCCTCTGGAAAAGCTGGGCCAGGATTCGGCCTGGCCAGGCCTCAGGGGCTGTGGAAGGGACATGGCTGGAGAATCCAGCAGGATTTCTGGGAATTTTATCCCAAAAAATTCCTTCTGAGTTTCATCCTGGATGAAAGAGATTGTTTAAAAACAGGAACAGAGGGAAAAATTTGGGTTTTTTCTCCCTGGTTAAAAGGAGGGGCTGAAAATCAGAGACTTTTCTACTCCTTGTGTCCCTCAGGACTGCAGTGAAACCGGCCTGGCTGAGGGGAAAACCACGGAAAAAAATGGAAAAACCATGGAAAAATCATGGAAACTGGGATAGCACCAGGTAAAGCTGCTCATCCCACAATCCAGCAGCAATTCCAGAGGGAATTCCAGAGGCTGAACAGCCTTGGAGGGATTTTAAATCCTCTGGAAAAGCTGGGCCAGGATTTGGCCTGGCCAGGCCTCAGGGGCTGTGAAAGGGACATGGCTGGAGAATCCAGCAGGATTTCTGGGAATTTTATCCCAAAAATTCCTTCTGAGTTTCATCCTGGATGAAAGGGATGGTTTAAAAATGGGCATAGAGGGAAAATTTTGCGTTTTTTCTCCCTGGTCTTGAAGGAGATGCTGAAAATCAGAGACTTTTCCACTCTTCGTGCCCCTCAGGACTGCAGCAAAATCGGCCTGGCTGAGGGGAAAACCATGGAAAAAAATGGAAAAACCATGGAAAAAATCATGGAAATTGGGATAGCACCAGGTAAAGCTGCTCATCCCATATTCCAGCAGCAATTCCAGAGGCAGAACAGCCTTGGAGGGATTTTAAATCCTCTGGAAAAGCTGGGCCAGGATTTCTATCCAGGCCTCAGGGGCTGTGAAAGGGACATGGCTGGAGAATCCAGCAGGATTTCTGGGAATTTTATCCAGAAATTCCTTCAGAGTTTCATCCTGGATGAAAAGGATGGTTTGAATGGGCACAGAGGGAAAATTTTGGTTTTTTTCTCCCTGCTCAATACAAGGGGGCTGACAACAGAAAGTTCTCACACTCATCCTCACTAAATAATTCCTTATCCTTGGGGTTTTTTTTTCCCCTTCTCATCCCAGAAAACAACACCAAAACATGGGAAAAGATGGAAGATGCCAACAAAACAAAACAACCCCTCAAGACAGGAGCTCTCAGCACCTCACCACAAACAAGGAGTGAAAAACAACAACAACAAAAAAACCCCCAACAAACACAAAAATCCCCCTCAAACACCTCCCAGACAGCAAAATTCCCAAAAAAAAAAACCCGGAAAAGGCAGGACACAACAATATGAATGAGAAAATTGGACACTTACTTCACTGAGGAAGGCTGTAGCACTTACTTGATTAATTTCATTCGTTAGTTGGGACAGGATTGTCACTCCTATGATGCAGTGCTCTACACTGTCCTGGGGAGGCAAAGGCACAGCTTTCTTTTGGAAAAAATTCCTTTTTTTCCTTGGAAAAAATCTTGGCTAGAAAGGTTTCATCCTTATTTATAAAGAAACAAAAGCAAGGAGCTTTTGGGAGGTTGATTTGAGAGAATGAATGCAGGATGTTTAAAGAAATCTCAGGAATATTCATGGACTGGAGTATGGAAAAGATGGATCCTAAAGGTGGGAGCGTCCAGGGACAATTCCTGCTCCCAGAAATAATTCCCTGCTCCCAGAAATAATTCCCTGCTCCCAGAAATTATTCCCTGCTCACAGAAATTATTCCCTGCTCACAGAAATAATTCCCTGCTCCCTGAAATTATTCCCTGCTCCCAGAAATAATTCCCTGCTCCCAGAAATTATTCCCTGCTCCCAGAAATAATTCTTTGCTCCCAGAAATTATTCCCTGCTCCCAGAAACAATTCCCTGCTCCCAGAAATAATTCCCTGCTCCTAGAAATAATTCCCTGCTCCCAGAAATAATTCTTTGCTCCCTGAAATAATTCTTTGCTCCCAGAAATTATTCCCTGCTCACAGAAATTATTCCCTGCTCACAGAAATAATTCTCTGCTCCCAGAAATAATTCCCTGCTCCCAGAAATAATTCCCTGCTCCCAGAAATTATTCCCTGCTCCCAGAAACAATTCCCTGCTCCCTGAAATAATTCTTTACTCCCTGAAATAATTCCCTGCTCCCTGAATTTTTGCCTCCCCTGTCCTGGGGAGGCAAAGGCACAGCTTTCTTTTGGAAAAATTCCTTTTTTTCCTTGGAAAAAATCTTGGCTAGAAAGGTTTCATCCTTATTTATAAAGAAACAAAAGCAAGGAGCTTTTGGGAGGTTGATTTGAGAGAATGAATGCAGGATGTTTAAAGAAATCTCAGGAATATTCATGGATTGGAGTTTGGAAAAGATGGATCCTAAAGGTGGGAGTGTCCAGGGACAATTCCTGCTCCCAGAAATAATTCCCTGCTCCCAGAAATAATTCCCTGCTCCCTGAATTTTTAAGCAGTCAAATATAAAACCGAATTTCCATAGATGGGAAGGGAACAAAGAAGCAAAAAAATTCCTGGATTTTCTACTCATCCATGGGTTGGATTTGAGTTTGAAAAAGGTGGATCCTAAAGATGGGAGCATCCAGAAATAATTCCCTGCTCCCAGAAACAATTCCCTGAATTTTTAAGGAACTTTTTCCCTCAGAAGCCCCTACTGAAAACACCGGTACAGAAGAGCCTGACTCCTTCACGGCAGCAGAAAACTCCTGGATTTTGGTGAATCCTGGGAATTCTGAGGAGGGAATCTGACCTGCAGGAACCTGGTGCAAAACTTGGGAGCATGTAGGAAAAATTCCCTGAATTTTTAAGGAACTTTTTCCCTCAGAAGCCTCTACTGAAAACACCACTATAGAAGAGCCCGAACTCCTTCACGGCAGCAGCAAATTCCTGGATTTTGGCGAATCCCGGGAATTGTGAGGAGGGAATCTGACCTGCAGGAACCTGGTGGGAAGCTGGGAGCATCCAGGAACAATTCCCTGCTCCCTGAAACAATTCCCTGGATTTTTAAGGAACTCTTCACTCTCAGAAGCCCCTACTGAAAACCACCAACATGGAAGAGCTCGAACACCTTCTGCCAGTAGCAAACTCCTGGATTTTGGCAAATCCCAGGAATTCTGAGGAGGGAATCTGACCTGGTGCAAAGCTGGGAGCATCCAAGAAAAATTTCCTGAATTTTTAAGGAACTTTTTCCCTCAGAAGCCTCTACTGAAAACACCAATAAAGAAAAGCCTGAACTTCTCACTGCAGCAGAAAACTCCTGGATTTTGGTGAATCCCAGGAATTCTGAGGAGGGAATCTGATGGAATCTGACCTGCAGGAACCTGGTGGGAAGCTGGGAGCATCCAGGAACAATTCCCTGAATTTTTAACAGCTGCTTTCCCTTGGAAGCCCCTACTGAAAACACCAATAAGGAAGATCCTGACTCCTTCACAGCAGCAGCAAATTCCTGGATTTTGTTGAATCCCGGGAATTGTGAGGAGGGAATCTGACCTGCAGGAAGCGGGTGACGTCGTTGATGACGTTCCTGAAGACGTACTCGTCCTTCTGGCAGTCGAACCAGCCCAGCTTGGTGATCCTGGCGTAGAGCTGGATCAGCGCCTGCGTCACGAACGTCGCCAGCTTCGGCCTCGTGGCCAGGTAGTTCAGCACATAATTCCCTGGAAAACATGGAAAAGGTGGAGCTGGAGATAAAATCCAGCTCCAGTGGGAATGGCTGGAAGGAAATGGAGCTTTGGGGAGGTTGAATTGAGGGGAGGAATGGGGGGAAGCTGAAAGAAGTGGTGGGAGTAAGGGAGAAAGGTTGGGGTTGGATTTATGGGGATTTCAGATGCTGGAAAAGGGCTGGATTTGGTCTTGGAATAGACATGGAAAAGGGTTGGATTTGGTCTTGGAATAGACCTGGAAAAGGGTTGGATTTAGCCCTGGAATAGATCTGGGAAAAGGTTGGATTTACCCTGGAATAGATGTGGAAAAGGGCTGGATTCAGAACTGGAAAAGATTTGGGAAAGGGTTGGATTTATTCTGGAAGAGATCTGGAAAAGGGCTGGATTTATCCTGGAATAGATCTGGAAAAGGGTTGGATTTATCCTGGAATAGACCTGGAAAAGGGTTGGATTTATCCTGGAATAGATCTGGAAAAGGGTTGGATTTATCCTGGAATAGACCTGGAAAAGGTTGGATTTAGCCCTGGAATTGACACAGAAAAGGGCTGGATTTATTCTGGAAGAGATCTGGGAAAAGGTTGGATTTAGCCCTGGAATAGACCTGGAAAAGGGCTGGATTTAGCCCTGGAACAGATCTGGGAAAAGGTTGGATTTACACTTGGAAAAGGGCTGGATTTAGCCCTGGAAAAGCTTGCGAAAGGGCTGGATGTAGATCTGGAACAGACCTGGACAAGGGCTGGATTTAGCCCTGGAATAGACCTGGAAAAGGGCTGGATTTAGACTTGGAATACACCCGGAAAAGGGCTGGATTTACCCTGGAATAGACCTGGACAAGGGCTGGATTTAGCCCTGGAAAAGGGTTGGATTTAGCCTTGGACTAAACCTGGAAAAGGTTGGATTCAGAACTGGAATTGACACAGAAAAGGGCTGGATTTATTCTGGAAGAGATCTGGGAAAAGGTTGGATTTAGCCCTGGAATAGGTCTGGAAAAGGCTGGATTTAGCCCTGGAGTAGACCTGGAAAAGGACTGGATTTATCCTGGAATAGATCTGGGAAAAAGCTGGATTTACCCTGGAACAGACTTGGAAAAGGGCTGGATTTAGACTTGGAAAAGACCTGGGAAAGGTTTGGATTTAACCCTGGAATAGATCTGGGAAAGGTTGGATTCAGAGCTGGAAAAGACTGGAAAGGGTTGGATTTATCCCAGAATAGATCTGGGAAAAGGGTTGGATTTACCCTGGACTAGACCTAGAAAAGGGCTGGATTCAGACTTGGAATACACCTGGGAAAGGGTTGGATTTATCCTGGAATAGATCTGGTAAAAGGGCTGGATTTAACCCTGGAATGAATCTATGAAAAGGTTGGATTTACTCCTGGAATAGACCTGGAAAAGCCAATTTTATATTCCAAGGAAAACCAAATCACAAACCCACCGAGCTGCCATTCCCTTTTATCCCAAAAAATTCCCAAATATTCAACCTTGAACTCTACTGAACCCCCCCATAACAATCCATAAAAATCCATGAAATCCCCCGGGGTGCAGGGAAGCTGCCAGGCGAGGAAAAGGAGGGGAAATCCCAAAGATTTTTTGGGAAAGAATTCCAAACTCACGGATATCGATGCGCTGCTCCAGCGGCAGGGGGTTGTTTGTGCGTGACACCAGTTTGGTAAGGCAGGTGGCCGCCAGTAACTGGGAATAGGAGGACTGGGAGGAAAAAAAAATGGGAAAAAAAACCAATTAATCCATAAAAAAAACCCGATGGAATTTCAATTTGTGCAGCAGAAATGGATCCAAAGTAAATTCCAGAAATTGGGAGTTGAAGGCAGAAATTTTCCTGGGAAGCAGCTCCCAATTCAGCAGGGGTGGATGAGTCACATCCCACAAATTCCAACAATTCTGGGGAAAATTCCCAAGTTTTTACAGGGATTTACAAGAATTTGTAGGGATTTACAGGAATTTTGTAGGAATTTTGCAGGAATTTACACAAAATTTGCAGAAATTTAACAGGAATTTTGCAGGAATTTACAGGAAATTTGCAGGAATTAAGCAGAAATTCACAGGAAATTTGCAGAAATTTAACAGGAATTTTGCAGGAATTTAGCAGAAATTTACAGGAATTTTGCAGGAATTTACAGGAATTTTGCAAGAATTTGCAAGAATTTAAAAGCAGGAATTCACACGAAATTTGCAGGAATTTTGCAGAAAGTTACAGGAATTTTGCAGAAATTTAAAGGAATTTTGCAGAAATTTAAAGGAATTCAGCAGGAATTTACAGGAAATTTGCAGAAATTTAACAGGAATTTTGCAGGAATTTACAGGAATTTTGCAGAAATTTTGCAAAAATTTGCAAGAATTTAAAAGCAGGAATTCGCAGGAATTTTACAGGAATTTAACAGGAATTTTGCAGAAATTTACAGGAAATTTGCAGGAATTTAAAGGAATTTTGCAGAAATTTAAAGGAATTTTGCAGAAATTTAAAGGAATTTTGCAGAAATTTCCAGGAATTCAGCAGGAATTTACAGGAAATGATAAGAATTTTTCAGGAATTTGCAGGAATTTTGGGAGGAACCCCAGACTGAGGCTTTCCCTGGAATCAGTTCTCTCCCCACTTCCAAGGAAAACCTTTGGATTTCTCGTGTTATTTCTCAATCCATGGGAATTCCAGGATGGCAAAAAACTTGGTGTGAGGGATAATTAGAATTCCTTTATCCAAGGGTGGAATTCCAGGACCTTGAGGAATTTTTGGAATGTGGAATTCCACAATTTTGGGGAATTTTTGGGATGTGGAACTCCATGATTTTGGGGATTTTTTGGGATGTGTAGACCCATGATTTTTGGGGAATTTTGGGATATACCCATGCTCCATATCTCCAGGAGCAGCACTTGCTCAGGCACTCAGGGCTGTTAATGAACCCCACCAGAGCAAGGGAATAATTACAATTCCTTTATCCAAGCCTGGAACTCCAGGATTTTGGGGATGTTTGGGGACATGGAATTCCATGATTTTGTGGAATTTTGGGAATGTTTGGGATGTACTCACGCTGCCTCTCTCCAGGAGCAGCTGGCACTTGGGGCTGTTGATGAACCCCACCAGAGCAAGGGAATAATTACAATTCCCTTCATCCAAGCCTAGAACTCCATGATTTTGGGGATGTTTGGGATGTGGAACTCCAGGATTTTGTGGAATTTTGGGAATGTTGGGATGTACTCACGCTGCCTCTCTCCAGGAGCAGCTGGCACTTGCTCAGGCACTCGGGGCTGTTGGTGAACTCCACCAGGGCCTTCTCGGCCTGCAGGCGCGTGCCCGTGTCCGTGGTCTCATAGAGCTGCTTGCACAGGTTCTCCAGCTGGGCCAGGCTCTGGGAAACACGGGAAACATGGGAAAACATGGGAAAACATGGGAAAACATGGGAAAACATGGGAAAACATGGGATTCAGGGATAGCAGGGATTGCAGGTGACTCCTCAGCACTGCACTTGTGCACACACACGTTGGACTTGCTGTGAATTTTCCTTTCCCTTTTTCCTTTCCCTTTTTCTTTTTACAGAAATTTACAGGAATTTTTGCAGGAATTTACAGGATTTTTTCCAGGAATTTTGTAGGAACTTAGAGGAATTTTGCAGGAATTTACAGGAATTTTTCTGCAGGAATTTGCAGGAATTTTTGCAGGAATTTTGTAGGAACTTACAGGAATTTTTGCAGGAATTTACAGGAATTTTTGTACAAATTTCCAGGAATTTTTCAGAATGTTTTTGCAGGAATTTACAGGAATTCTGCAGGAATTTTATAGGAATTTTTGCAGGAATCTGCAGGAATTTTGCAGGAATTTACAGGAATTCTGCAGGAATTTTTACAGGAATTTTTCAGAATTTTTTGCAAGAATTTACAGGAATTTTGCAGGAATTTTATAGGAATTTACAGGAATTTTTACAGGAGTTTGCAGGAATTTTTACAGGAATTTATAGGAATTTGCAGAAATTTTTACAGGAATTTTTGCAGGAATTTGCAGGAATTCCAGGAGAAATGCTGGAATGAGGTTTTCCCTGGAATCAGTTCCCTTCCCACTTCCAAGGAAACAATTCCTGCCCGGAATTTTTGGGAACTGCAGGGACAGAACTCCCTTGTTTGTCCTGAGCCTTCCCATGGATCCTGGGAATTAACTCCTTGTGAGCCAGGGAAAAACAATTCCCAAAAAATCCTGGGATATCCTGGGACCTCTCAGGATCCCAAATTTCCACTTCCAGAATCCCAAATTTCCCAAATTTCAACTTCCAGGATCCCAAATTTCCCAAATTTCCATTTCCAGGGATCCCAAATTTCCCCAATTTCCACTTCCAGAGTCCCAAATTTCCACTTCAGGACATCCTGGGACCTCTCAGGATCCCAAATTTCCCCAATTTCAACTTCCAGAATCCCAAATTTCCACTTCCAGAATCCCAAATTTCCCAAATTTCCACTTCCAGGATCCCAAATTTCCCAAATTTCCACTTCCAGGATCCCAAATTTCAATTTGGGAAAAATGGGAAAAAATGGGAAAAATCTGCTTCCAAAGGGGGAAAAAAATGGGATTTATGATTCTTTGCTCCAAGGAGGAAAAAAACCTTGGAAAATCCCAAAATTTTCATTCCAAGAGCAGCTCCAAGTGCAAAATTCCCACCAAAACCTGCAGGGATCGCTCGTAATTCCCAGGATTTGGGGTTTTTCGGGATGAAAACCAGGTGGAATCCATAAAAATCGGGTTTGGGTTTCACCATTCCAGGTAAAATCCATAAAAAAAGAGTTTGGGAATTCTTCACACCGGGAAAAATCCGTGAAAAATTAATTTGGGTTTCAGCATTCCAGGAAAAATCCATAAAAATTTTTGGGGCTTCATCATTCCAGGAAAAATCCATTAAAAATTTTTGGGCTTCACCAAACCAGGAAAAATCCCTAAAAAAATTGGATTTGGGATTCATCATTCCAGAAAAAATCCATAAAAAATTCTGGGGCTTCATCATTCAGGAGAAATCCATAAAAAAAATTTGGGGCTTTGTCATTCCAGGAAAAATCCATAAAAAATTTTTGGAGCTTTCTTCACATCAGGAAAAATCCATAAAAGAAATTTTGGGCTTCACCAAACCAGGAAAAATCCATAAAAAAATGGATTTGGGATTCATTATTCCAGGAAAAATCCATAAAAAATTGGATTTGGGCTTTGTCATTCCAGGAAAAATCCATAAAAATATTTGGGGCTTTGTCATTCCAGGAAAAATCCATAAAAATATTTTTGGGCTTCACCAAATCAGGAAAAAAATCCCTAAAAAATTGGGATTTGTCACTCCAGCAAAAATCCACCAAAAAATCCATAAAAAAATGAATTCAGGCTCCAGCACACGGAAATAAAATCCATGGAAAAACTTTTTGGGCTTCACCAGACCAGGAAAAATCCCTAAAAAATTTTGGGGCTTCACCAAATCAGGAAAAATCCCTAAAAAAATTTTTGGGATTCATCATTCCAGGAAAAATCCCTAAAAATTTGGATTTGGGCTTCATCATTTTAGGAAAAATCCATAAAAATTTTTTTGGGCTTCACCAAACCAGGAAAAATCCATAAAAAATTGGATTTGGGATTCATTATTCCAGGAAAAATCCACAAAAAATTGGATTTGGGCTTCATAATTCCAGGAAAAATACATAAAAAATTTTTGGGCTTTAATCACTCCAGGAAAAATCCCTAAAAACGGATTTGGGCTCCAGCACAATTCCAGAAATTCCTCTGGGAATTTTTTCCAGGCAAATCAAAAATTGTTGGGAAGCAGCAGAATTTTCCCAATTTCCCAAATCCTTTCCTGACCCTGCTGCCAGCTGGGATTTATTCCCAAAATTCCTGTTCCTAAAGAATATTCCATAAAAATCCCCTCTGGGATTGCTGGGAATGTTCTCTTGGAAAAGGGAAATTCCAAGGAAAAATTCTTGGAGTCGCTCCAGAGCCTCCAGGGGCTCCTTGGAGAAGGATTGGGAATGGTTTTCCCTTGGAAAATGGGAATTTAATGGGATTTTGGGATGGAATTCCCGAATTCCTGGAAGTTTCCCGGCCAGGTTGGGATAACCTGGAATAACAAACGGATTTTTTTCCCAAAAAAATCCCATCCAAACTTTTTCCCTCCCATTTCCAATCCCTTTTCCCAGCACTCCAAACCTCACCCAGCTCCGATTTTTTGGAATTCCCGGAGATTTTTTGGAATTCCCGGAGATTTTTTGGAATTCCCAGAGATTTTTCGGAATTCCTGGAGATTTTTCGGAATTCCCGGAGATTTTTTCGGAATTCCCGGAGATTTTTTCGGAATTCCCAGAGATTTTTTTGGAATTCCCGGAGATTTTTTTGGAATTCCCAGAGATTTTTTTGGAATTCCCAGAGATTTTTTTGGAATTCCTGGAGATTTTCTGGAATTCCTGGAGATTTTTTGGAATTCCCAGACATTTTTCAGAATTCCTGGAGATTTTTTGGAATTCCCGGAGATTTTTTTGGAATTCCCAGAGATTTTTTTGGAATTCCCAGAGATTTTTCGGAATTCCCAGAGATTTTTCGGAATTCCCAGAGATTTTTTTGGAATTCCCGGAGATTTTTTGGAATTCCCGGAGATTTTTTGGAATTCCCAGAGATTTTTCAGAATTCCCAGAGATTTTTCAGAATTCCCAGAGATTTTTTTGGAATTCCCAGAGATTTTTCAGAATTCCCAGAGATTTTTCAGAATTCCCAGAGATTTTTCAGAATTCCCAGAGATTTTTTTGGAATTCCCAGAGATTTTTTTGGAATTCCCAGAGATTTTTTTGGAATTCCCAGAGATTTTTTCGGAATTCCCAGAGATTTTTTCGGAATTCCCAGAGATTTTTTGGAATTCCCAGAACTGCTCCAAGTTCCCAAATCCTTTTCCAACCACGGAATTTCTCCCACAATTCTGTTAAACTTTAACCCTGCTGAGCTCAACATTCCCAACTTTTCCAACCTCCAGGTTTAACCCCAAAAAATCCCAAATTCGGAGCCGAACCCCGAGGAAAAATCCGGAATTTTCCCTCATTAAAATCCTGGTTAATAATAATCCAACAATTCCCGTTTTCCCTCGGGATCACGATCCCAAAATCTGAGTTCATGACCTGCTCTCCCTCGTGTTTCCCGGGATTTATTCCCAGACTTCCAGGGAGGATAAAGAACTCCCGGGAATTTTGTTCCAGCCCAGGGTTTGGTATCAGTGAAACCCCAAATCCATAAAAATCCGATGGAAAATTCCCGGGGTTTGGGGTTTGTGGTCTCCTCGGGGGGTTTGGGGTCGATTTTTGGGGGGTTGGGGTCAATTCTAGTGGATTTAGGGTCAATTTTAGGGGGTTTGAGGTCAATTCCTGAGGGTTTGGGGTCAGTTTTAGGGGGTTTGGGGTCAATTTTAGGGGATTTGGGGTCAAATTTAGGAAGTTTAGGGTCAACTTTAGGGGGTTTGGTGTCGATTTTAGGGGGTTTGGGGTCAATTTTAGGGGGTTTGGGGTCAATCTCTGAGGGTTTGGGGTCAGTTTTAGGGGATCTGGGGTCAATTTTAGGGGATTTGGGGTAAATTTCTGAGGGTTGGGGTCAATTTAAGGGATTTAGGATCAATTTTAAGGGGGTTGGGGTCAATTTTAGGGGGTTTGGGGTCAACTTTAGGGGATTTGGGGTCTATTTTAAAGGGGTTTGAGTCAATTTTAGGGGGTTTGGGGTCAATTTTAAAGGGGTTGGGGTCAATTTCTGAGGTTTTGGGTCAATTTTAGGGGGTTTGGGGTCAATTTTAAGGGGGTTGGGGTCAACTTTAGGGGGTTTGGGGTCAGTTTTAGGGGATCTGGGGTCAATTTCTGAGGGTTTGGGTCAACTTTGGGGGGTTTAGGTCAATTTTAAGGGGATTTGGGGTCGATTTCTGAGGGTTTGGGGTCAATTTTAGGGGATTTGGGGTCAAATTTAGGAGGTTTAGGGTCAACTTTAGTGGGTTTGGGGTAAATTTTAGGGGTTTTGGGGTCGATTTTAGGGGGGTTGGGGTCAACTTTAGAGGGGTTGGAGTCCATTTTAGGGGATTTGGGACCTTTCTACAGTTTTGGGTCCATTTCAGGGGGTTTGGGGTCACCTTCAGAGGCTTTAGGGTTCTTTCAGAGGATTTTGGGTCCTTTCCACAGGGTTTGGGGTCCCTTTCAGAAGGTCTGGGACCTTTCTGAGAGTTTGGGATCAATTTCTGAGGTTTTGGGTCCCTTGTGAGACTTTAGGAACCCTTTCAGAGGGTTTTAGGTTCCTTCAGAGGGGGTTTGAGCCCTCTCAGAGGGTTTGGGGTCCTTTCCCGGGGTTTTGTCCCTCCCTTTATCCCAACCTCTTCCATCCCTGATTCTCCTCCTGCCCCACGAACTTTTCCACTCTGGGATTCCCTTTAAACATCCGGGAAAAACCTTCCCTGAACTGTGAGAGTGCACAGGGCTGGGAAAGGAACGGAACACTGGGAAAGGAATGGAACCAGGCTGGAAAAGGAATGGAACCAGGCTGGGAAAGGAACGGAACACTGGGAAAGGAACGGAACCAGGATGGAAAAGGAACGGAACACTGGGAAAGGAACACTGGGAAAGGAATGGAACCAGGATGGAAAAGGAACCCAAACCTGGCTGGGAAAGGAACCCAAACCTGGCTGGGAAAGGAACCCAAACCTGGCTGGGAAAGAATGGAACACGGCTGGAAAATGAATCCAAACCCGGCTGGAAAAGGAACCCAAACCCGGCCAGGAAAGGAACCCAAACCTGGCCAGGAAAGGAACCCAAACCCGGCTGGAAAATGAACCCAAACCTGGCTGGAAAACGAACCCAAACCCGGCCAGAAAAGGAACCCAAACCTGGCCGGGAAAGGAATGGAACACGGCTGGAAAATGAACCCGAACCTGGCTGGAAAAGGAACCCAAACCTGGCTGGAAAATGAATCCAAATCCGGCTGGGAAAGGAACCCAAACCTGGCTGGGAAAGGAATGGAACAGGGCTGGAAAAGGAACCCAAACCTGGCAGAGAAACGAACCCAAACCTGGCTGGGAAAGGAACCCAAACCTGGCTGGAAAAGGCACTGAACATGGCTGGGAAAGGAACTCAGACCTGGCTGGGAATGCAACGGAACACGGCTGGAAAATGAACCCAAACCCGACCGGAGAAGGAACCCAAACCTGGCTGGGAAAAGAACCCAAACCTGGCTGGACAATGAACCCAAACCCGACTGGAGAAGGAACCCAAACCCGGCAGTGAAACGATCCCAAACTCAGCCGGAATCCCCAATATCGCCACAGGAACACCAATCCCAAGCCCGGCAGCACCGAGCGGTTCCCCAACCCCCCGGTGACAGCAGCACGGCCGCGGAGGTGACAGCGCGGACCCGGCCGCTGCTTCCAAAGGAAAAGCCGGGATGTGAGCGAGCTCTTCCCCAGGATTTCCCCAGCGGGACCCCGAGCCCCGGCACGGGGAGCAGGGGCTGTGCGGGGACACCGTGCGGACACACCACGGAGACACGGGCTGGACACGGCGGACACACAACGGGACCGGGAGGAGCCACCGGCAGCCGGGGAGGGACGCACGGAGGAACCACAGGGAGCCCCGGAGGGACACGGGAGCACCGCGGCGGCAGCGCCGCCTCCCCGGTGAGCGCGGCCTGCGCGCCTGGGCCGCGCCGGGCCTGGCCGGGCCTGGCCGTGCGGGGCTCGGCCGAGCGGGGCGGGGGGGCGGCGCGGGGGTGCCGGGAGGGCGGCGGGCGGGCCCGGGCGAGCCCCGCGCTGCGGCCGGAGCTCACCTGCACATGATCCGCCATCTTGCCCCATTCATGCTCCGCTCGCGCCTCCGCCCCCGCCTGCGCCGGGCCCGGCGCCACCGCGTCCCCCCGCGCCGCCGCCCGCACCGCGCATGCGCCGCGCCGGGAACCCCCGCCCCTTCCCGCGCCTGCGCTCCTGCGCGGGACACGCCCCCCCTCCGGAGCCCGCCCCGCCTATCCGCGGCCTGCGCGCGCACACGGGACACGCCCCCATTGGTTAAACCACGCCCCCATCGGTTAAACCACGCCCCCATTGGTTAAACCACGCCCCTTCTTATGTTCGCACCGCCTTAAGTCACGCCCGTCCCGCTCAGACCACGCCCCCGTGTTTGTCCGGGGCCTGCGCGCGGTGCTGGGACACGCCCACAGCGGCGCGCTGCGTCTGACGTCACGGCGGCGGCGCGGCGCGGGAGGAGGAGGGAGGGGCGCGAGCGGGGTTTGTTGACACGGCCTTAAAGGGGCCGCGCACCGCGGGCACGGCGGGGACAGCGCGGGGACAGCGCGGGGACAGCGCGGGGACTGCACTGTGAGCACTGGCACCAGCACGCCCAGTGCTCCCAGTGTCACCAGTGTGACCACTGACACCTGTATGACCAGTGCCACCAGTGTCATCAATGTGAGCACTGACACCAGTATAACCAGTGCCACCAGTGTCATCAATGTGGGCACTGACACCAGTATAACCAGTGCCCCCAGTGTCCCCAGTACCCCCAGTGCCACCAGTGTCCCCAGTGTGAGCACTGACACCAGTATAACCAGTGCCCCCAGTGTCCCCAGTGTCCCCAGTACCCCCAGTGCCACCAGTGTCCCCAATGTGAGCACTGACACCAGTATAACCAAGGGTCCCAGTGCCCCAGTGTCACCAGTGATGACCACGGACACCAGTATGACCAGTGCCTCAGTGCCACCAGTGTCACCAATGTGACCACTGACACCAGTATAACCAATGTGTCCAATGCCACCAGTGTCCCCAGTGCCACCAGTGTCACCAATGTGAGCACTGACACCAGTATAACCAATGCCACCAGTGCCCCCAGTGTTACCAGTGTGACCACGGACACCAGTATGACCAGTGCCCCCAGTGTCCCCAGTGCCATCAGTATCACCAGTGTGAGCACTGACACCAGTATAACCAATGCCCCCAGTGCCACCAGTGCCCCCAATGTCATCACTGCGACCACGGACACCAGTATGACCAGTGCCCCCAGGGCCAGCAGTGCCCTGCACGAGGGCCTGGCGGTGGTGCCCAGTGCCCTGCCCAGTTCCTGCTGTCCTGCCCAGTGTCCAGTGTCCAGTTCCCAGTTCCCAGTTCCCAGTTCCCAGTGCCCAGTACCAGTGCCCAGTTCCCAGTTTCCAGTGTCCAGTTCTTGATGTCCTGCCCAATGTCCAGTCCCAGTGTCCAGTGCGCTACCCAGGGTCCTGTGCCCAGTGCCCATCAGCACCACAGGGTGGCACACGGGCGTGTCCAGCAGTGTCACACCCACGTGTCCAACCGTGCCACACCCACCTGTCCATCAGTGTCACACCCACGTGTCCAGCAGTGTCACACCCATGTGTGTCCAGCAGTGCCACACCCACCTGTCCATCAGTGTCACACCCACCTGTCCATCAGTGTCACACCCATGTGTGTCCAGCAGTGTCACACCCACGTGTCCAGCAGTGCCACACCCACCTGTCCAGCAGTGTCACACCCACGTGTCCAGCAGTGTCACACCCCTGTGTCCAGCAGTGCCACACCCACGTGTCCAGCAGTGTCACACCCACGTGTCCAGCAGTGTCACACCCACGTGTCCAGCAGTGCCACACCCACGTGTCCAGCAGTGTCACACCCATGTGTCCAGCAGTGTCACACCCGCGTGTCCAGCAGTGTCACACCCATGTGTGTCCAGCAGTGTCACACCCAGGTGTCCTGCAGTGTCACACCCATGTGTGTCCAGCAGTGTCACACCCATGTGTGTCCAGCAGTGTCACACCCAGGTGTCCTGCAGTGTCACACCCGTGTGTCCAGCAGTGTCACACCCATGTGTGTCCAGCAGTGTCACACCCACGTGTCCAGCAGTGCCACACCCACGTGTCCAGCAGTGTCACACCCATGTGTGTCCAGCAGTGCCACACCCACGTGTCCAGCAGTGTCACACCCATGTGTGTCCAGCAGTGTCACACCCATGTGTCCAGCAGTGTCACACCCACCTGTCCATCAGTGTCACACCCATGTGTCCCTCACTGCCATACCCGTGTGTCCAGCAGTGTCACACCCGTGTGTCCAGCAGTGCCACACCCAGGTGTCCAGCAGTGCCACACCCACCTGTCCATCAGTGTCACACCCATGTGTGTCCATCAGTGTCACACCCGTGTGTCCAGAAGTGCCACACCCATGTGTCCAACACTGCCACACCCACGTGTCCAGCAGTGTCACACCCGTGTGTCCCTCACTGCCACACCCGTGTGTCCCTCACTGCCACACCCACCTGTCCAGCAGTGCCACACCCCCGTGTCTGTCCCTGCCACGCCCGTGTCACTGCGTGGGGACACACAGGAAGCCACCACGAGCAGAGGAAGCGGCAGAGCCCCAGCTGAGCGCGGCACGGGCTGAGCCTGCCCCGGTGACACCGCGGGGGGGACAGGGCCCTGCGGCACCCCCAGGGACATCCCGGGGATATCCCGGACACCTCGGACACTCCGGACACCCCAGACACCCCGGACACTCTGGACACGCCGGGATGGAGGAAGCGGTGGTGAAGCAGGGCACGATTTACCTGCAGCTCCAGCAAACCTTCGGAAAGGTCAGGGGGCTCGGGGGGTCCTGGGGGGGCTGAATCCCATGGGAATGGGGTGATCCCACAGCAATGGGGTGATCCTGTTGGATTGGGTAATCCTGTGAGAATGTGGTGATCCCAAGGGAATTGGGTGATCCCATAGGAATTGGGTGATCCCACAGCAATGGGGTGATCCCACAGCAATGGGGTGATCCCATGGGAATTGGGTGATCCCATGGGAATGGGGTGATCCCATAGGAATTGGGTGATCCCACAGCAATGGGCTGATCCCATGGGAATGGGGTGATCCCCCCGCTGGATGCTCAGCCATCCCTCACCCACCATGGGGTGACAGGAGGGGCTGGGGACACTTTGTAGAGACCCCCCAAGAGAGGCTCTGCAGAGTTTGGGGGTGACAGATGTGACCCCAAAACGGGGGTGACAGATGTGACCTCAAAACCGGGGGGTGACAGATGTGACCCCAAAACGGGGGGTGACAGATGTGACCCCAAAACCAGGGGGTGACAGATGCCACCTCCAGAGTCACGTTGGGTGACAGATGTGACCCCCCAGAGCTGCGCTGGGTGATGGAAGGGACCCCCAAAGCCACATTTGGGGACAGCTCCAGTAGGGGGGTGACAGATGAGGCCTCCAAAGCCACATTTGGGGACAGTTCCAGCTGAGGGGTGACAGAAATGACCCCCAAAGTCACATCTGGGGACAGTTCAGCTGGGGGGTGACAGATGAGGCCTCCAAAAAGTCACATTTGGGACAGTTCAGCCGGGAGGTGACAGAAATGACCCCCACAACCACATTTGGGGACAGCTCCAGTTGGGGGGTGACAGATGAGGCCTCCAAAGCCATATTTGGGGACAGTTCAGCTGGGGGGTGACAGCCGTGTCCCCCACAGCCACATTTGGGGCCATTTCCAGCCGGGGGGTGACAGAAATGACCCCCACAACCACATTTGGGGACAGCTCCAGCTGGGGGGTGACAACCGTGTCCCCTGTGTCCCCCACAGCCACATTTGGGGACAGTTCCAGCCCGGGGGGTGAGGTGACAGCCGTGTCCCCTGTGTCCCCCACAGCCACATTTGGGGACAGCCGTGTCCCCCGTGTCCCCACAGCCACATTTGGGGACAGCCGTGTTCCCCATGTCCCCAGAGCCACATTTGGGGACAGCCGTGTCCCCCATGTCCCCACAGCCGCGCAGTTTCCGCCGCCCGTGCAGGCCGGGGTTGGACAATGGCTGCCGTGGGGAAGGAGCTCAGGGGCCTCTCCCTCTCCCTCTCCTCTCCCTCTCCTCTCCCTCCTCTTCCTCCCCATGGCAAGGGCAGGCCAGGGATCCCAAAATCCCGGGAAAAGGGATCCCAAAATCCCAAAATCCCCAGACCGGGGAGGATGCGCCGGTTTTGGGGCCGCTTCCCCTTCCCCCACTTCCCCTCTGCCCTGGGGCCTCCCTCACTCCCCGAGCCCGGAACTGCTCTTGGGGCAGGGCTGGGAGAGTTCAAATTTTGGGGTTTTTAGGGGAAAATGGAAGGATGGAGGAGCTGGAATTTGTTCAAGGCTTGTGGGGATGGGGTTGGGTGAGGCTGGGGTGCTGCTGGGGTGGGGAAGGCCTGGCTGAGTGTCAGGGGTGTAAAATCCCAATTTAAATCCCACACCTTGCTGAGTGTCAGGGGTTTTAAATCCCAAATTTGATCCCACACCTTGCTCTGTGTCAGGGATGTTTATCCAGGGATTTTTAATCCCAAATTTGATCCCATCCCTTGCTGAGTGTCAGGGGTGTTTATTCAGGGGTTTTAAATGCCAAATTCGATCCCAGGCCTTGCTGAGTGTCAGGGGTGTTTATCCAGGGGTTTAAATCCCAAATTCAATCCCACCCCTTGCTGAGTGTCAGGGATGTTTATCCAGGGATTTTTAATCCCAAATTTTATCCCAACCCTTGCTGTGTGTCAGGGGTGTTGATCCAGGGATTTTTTAATTCCAATTTCGATCCCACACCTTGCTGAGTGTCAGGGGTGTTTATCCAGGGGTTTTTTAAATCCCATTTTGTGTCAGCCCCAACCTCCAGCCAGTCCTGGGGGTGGTGCAAGACCCTGCAGGGCTCTGCAGCCTTGGGCTGCTTTGGGTCCCTGCGTGATCCCAAGGGAATAAAAACTCATGGGAAGGAAAAAATTCCTGGGAAGGAAAAAAGTCCTATGGAAGGTAAAAATTTCTGGGAAGGTAAAAATTCCTGGAAAGATAAAACTCTCCTGGGGAGGTAAAACCCTCCTGGAAAGGTAAAAACTCCTAGAAAGGTAGAAACTCCTGGGAAGGTAAAAACTCCTGGGAAGGAAAAAATACCTGGAAAACCAAAACCCTCCTGGGAAGGCAAAACCTCCTGGAAAGGTAAAAACTCCTGGAGAGGTAAAAACTCCTGGAAAGGTAAAAACCTCTGGAAAGGCAAAACCTCCTGGAAAGGTAAAATCTCCTGGAAAGGTAAAACCATCTGGGGAAAGTAAAAACCTCTGGAAAGACAAAAACTCCTGGGAAGGTAAAAAACTCCTGGGAAGGTAAAAACTCCTGGAAAAACAAAACCCTCCTGGGAAGGTAAAAACTCCTGGGGAGGCAAAAATTCCTGGAAAGGTAAAACTCTCCTGGGGAGGCAAAAATTCCTGGGAAGGTAAAACCATCCTAGAGAGGTAAAAACTCCCAGGAAGGAAAAAATACCTGGAAAAAACCCAAACCCTCCTGGAAAACCAAACCCCTCGTGGGGAGGCAAACCCCGGCCTTGTCCCCGTGGCAGAAATGGAAGAAGTTCTGGGCCGTGCTGTACCGGGAGAGCCCGCGCTCCACGGCGCGCCTGGAGCTGCAGGAGGGCTCGGAGCGGCCGCGCAGGCCCGAGGGCGGCCGGCGCCTCGTCCGCCTCAGCGACTGCGTCCACGTGGCCGAAGCCGGCGGCGACGCCGGCGCCTGTCCCAAGGACACCGTCCCCTTCCTGCTGGAGACCACCGAGCGCCGCTTCCTGCTGGCCGCCGATGGTGCCGAGGCGGCCGAGTGGATCCGGCGGTTGTGCGAGCTGGCGTTCCCGGTACGGCCCGGGATAACGGGAATGGTCCGGGAGAGTGGGGTGGGGTGGTGGGGTGGTGGGATCTGATGGGATGGGTGGGATGCGCTGGGGATGGTGGGATCTGCTGGGGTGGGTGAGATCCAGTGGGGTGGGTGGGATCCATGGGGATGGGTGGAATCTGCTGGGATGGGTGGGATGCACTGGGAAAGGTGGGATCCATTGGGATGGGTGGGATCTGCTGGGGTGGGTGGGATCCGCTGGGGATGGGTGGGATCCACGGGGATGGGTGGGATGTGCTGGGATGGGTGGGATCTGCTAGGGTGGGTGGGATGTACAGGGAAAGGTGGGATGCAGTGGGAAAGGTGGGATCCATTGGGATGGGTGGGATCTGCTGGGATGAGTGGGATGCACTGGGGTGGGTGGGATCTACTGGGTAAGGTGGGATCTGCTGGGATATGCACTGGGATGTGCACTGGGATGGGTGGGATGCACTGGGAAAGGTGGGATCCCCTGGGAAAGGTGGGATGCATTGGGATAGGTGGGATCCACTGGGAAGGAGATCGG
>OU383799.1:4970891-5009448 GCA_910950805.1 Acrocephalus scirpaceus scirpaceus
TTTCCCTAAAATCCAGCCTGACCCTGCTCCAGCCATGTGGGTCAGGTTCCTAACTTCTCTTCCTACATGGCAGGGTTTAACCAGAATTTACAGTGGAGTTTTACTCGCATTTACAGCAGGGTTTAACCCGCATTTACAGTGCAGTTTAACCCGCATTCACAGCAGTTTAACCTGCACTTACACCAGGGTTTAACCCGCATTTACAGCAGGGTTTAACCCGCATTTACAGCAGAGTTTAACCCGCATTTACAGCAGGGTTTAACCCACATTTACAGCAGTTTAACCCACATTTACAGCAGAGTTTAACCCTCATTTACAGCCATTCCTCACACTTCCAAGCTTTGGGAAGGGTGTGCTTTGCTTAGGTTTTTAACTAACTGTGTGTCCTGCTGTCTGTCCTTGCAGCCAGGAGCGGATCTGTGCCAGTTCAACAGGGCCCAGGTGGTGTTCCACGCCCTCTACAACCACCTCTACTCACGGGAGGCCCCTCTCATCCAGGTAGGACTCAGGTTTGAGGTGCCCTGGGGCAGTGGCAGCCCCTCAGTTTAAGGCAGGAGGCTGAGCCCGTTCCCTGTCACAGTCCAGCTCAAAGTAACTCGGTAAATTCCAGGAAAATATCCCAGAGGGAAGAGCTCTTGCCTCCTGCCCCATTCCAGGTGGGCAGGGAGCAGCTTTGAAGCACTCAGCTCAGCCCTGGGTGGGATTTGTTGTGTTTTGGTGGGAACACGAGCTCAGATTCCCCATCTGTCCCCAAACCAGGCAGTGCTGCTGTGCCTGCTGGACCTGCTGCCCGTCCTGGAGCGATGGCAGCGGCACCAGAGCCAGGGGAGAGGGGCCACATCCCCCTGGGACCAGGTGCTGCAGCTGGTGCTGACCCACATGGAGGCCGAGCACCGGCTGGCCCTGCGCAGGGTCTATGCAGGGACACTGCCAGCCTTTGTCACCAGGTGAGACTGAGGGGACAGGGGCACCTGGGGGCCCTGCCCACCTTCCTGAGGGGTGAAGGCTGTACCTGGGTCGTGCCCAACTTCCTGAGGGCTGGGAGCTGTGCCTGGGGCTATGCCCTCCTTCCTGAGGGGTGAGAGCTGTACCTGGGTCATGCCCAACTTCCTGAGGAGTGAGAGTTGTGCCTGGGCCCTGCCCAACTTCCTGAGGGCTGGGAGCTGTGCCTGGGGCCCTGCCCACCTTCCTGAGGGGTGAGAGCTGTGCCTGGGGCTGTGCCCTCCTTCCTGAGGGATGAGAGCTGTGCCTGGGGCCCTGCCCACCTTCCTGAGGGGTGAGAGCTGTACCTGGGTCATGCCCACCTTCCTGAGGGCTGGGAGCTGTGCCTGGGGTCATGCCCAACTTCCTGAGGGGTGAGAGCTGTGCCTGGGGCTCTGCCCACCTTCCTGAGGGGTGAGAGCTGGGCCTGGGGCCCTGCCCTCCTTCCTGAGGGCTGAGAGCTGTACCTGGGTCATGCCCACCTTCCTGAGGGGTGAGAGCTGTACCTGGGGCTGTGCCCTCCTTCCTGAGGGGTGAGAGCTGTGCCTGGGGCCCTGCCCTCCTTCCTGAGGGGTGAGGGCTGTACCTGGGGCCCTGCCCACCTTCCTGAGGGCTGAGAGCTGTGCCTGGGGCTGTGCCCACCCTCCTGAGGGGTGAGAGCTGTGCCTGGGTCATGCCCTCCTTCCTGAGGGGTGAGAGCACAGGGACAGGCCCTGGGTTTGGTATCCAAGGGTAAGCTCCCTCCTCAGGGTGTTTTTGGGATCCAAGGGTATGTCCTCCCTCCTCAGGGTGTGTTTTTGGGATCCAGGGATATCCATCCTCCCTCCTCAGAGTGTGTTTTTGGGATCCAAGTGTAAGCTCCCTCCTCAGGGTGTGTTTTTGGGATCCAAGGATAAGCTCACTTCTCAGGTTGTGTTTTTGGGACCCAAGGGTATCCATCCTCCCTCCTCAGGGTGTGTTTTTGGGATCCAAGGGTATGTCCTCCCTCCTCAGGGTGTTTTTGGGATCCAAGGGTATCCATCCTCCCTCCTCAGGGTGTGTTTTTGGGATCCAAGGGTCTGTCCCCTCTCCTCAGGGTGTGTTTTTGGGATCCAAGGGTATCCATCCTCCCTCCTCAGGGGGTGTTTGTGCCTCCAGACTCGGCATCCTCATCGTGAGGCACCTCAAGAGGCTGGAGCGAGTCATCCTGGGCTACCTGGAGGTGTCTGATGGCCCCGAGGAAAAGGCCAGGCTGGGAATCCTGGAGACTCTGCAGTGCACCATAGAGCACGCCTGGCCCAGGTACCTCTCTGGGGGGTGAAAATTGTCCTGGAAGCCTGTCCTGACATGAATGTTTCATTCCTATCCTGAATGTTTCCACTTTAAGACCCAAAATTACTTTTTCTTGAGGAAAAAACCCTGAAATCCTAAGGGAAAATCTATCCCAGGAAGTACTGACTGGATTACTGAAAAACCTGGCTCCAAAATTAAACTGGATCCCCATTTTGATCCAACTAGTGCTTGTTCCAAAAGCATAAATTAAATCAAAGTGGGTTGAAAAATTAAATCGAAGTGGGTTGAAAAATTAAATCAAAGTGGGTCGAAAAATTAAATCGAAGTGGGTTGAAAAATTAAATCAAAGTGGAATAAACCCTGGGCTGTGCAGTGACAGCATTCCCAACATCCTCCCGAGGTTCCTGCCTGCCCAGGGCTGTCCTGGCACCCATCCTGCCCCAGAACAGCCCCAGGCTGTGCTGTCCCCTGGCTCAGAAGGGATTGGGATGAGTTTTTCCCTTGCAGGATGCCCTGCAGGCTCCCCGTGCTGCTCAAGGCCCTGCTGAGGCTGCTCTGGGATGTCCACACTGACCGGGGCCCCACCCCTGAGCCCGTCAGGGCTGCCCTGCTCCAGGGGGCCACCCAGTGCCTCATCCTGCTGGATCGCTGCTCCCAGGGCCACGTGAAGGTGAGTCAGGGCTGCCTGAGTGCCCTCTGCCCTCTCAGTCCTGCAGGATTTGAAATTCCCCCCCTCCCCAGCATCAATAATTGATTGATAGCTGTTGGTGGGGTCTCAGTCCTGCAGGATTTTAAATTTCCCCCCTTCCCCAGCATCAATAATTGATTTATCAGTGCCTGCACAGCTTTTGGTGGGGTCTCAGTCCTGCAGGATTTTAAATTTCCTCCTCCCCAGCGTCAATAATTATCAGTGCCTCAATGGCTGTTGGTGGGGTCTGTCCTGCAGGATTTTAAATTTCCCCCTCCCCAGCATCAATAATTGATTGGTAAGTGCCTCAATGGCAGTTGGTGGGGTCTGTCCTCCAGGATTTTAAATTTCCCCCCTTCCCAGCATCAATAATTGATTGATCAGTACCTCCATGGCTGTTGGTGGGGTCTCAGTCCTGCAGGATTTCAAATTTCCCCCCTCCCCAGCATCAATAATTGATTGATCAGTACCTTGATAGCTGTTGGTGGGGTCTCAGTCCTGCAGAATTTTAAATTCCCCTCTTCCCCAGCATCAATAATTGAATTATCAGTACCTCCACAGCTGCTGGTGGGGTCTCAGTCCTGCAGGATTTTAAATTTCCCCTTCCCCAGCATCAATAATTGATTGATAGCTGTTGGTGGGGTCTCAGTCCTGCAGGATTTTAAATTCCCCCCTCCCCAGCATTAATAATTGATTTATCAGTGCCTCCATAGCTGTTGGTGGGGTCTCAGTCCTGCAGGATTTTAAATTCCCCCCCTCCCCAGCATCAATAATTGATTTATCAGTGCCTCCATAGCTGTTGGTGGGGTCTCAGTCCTGCAGGATTTTAAATTTCCCCCCTTCCCCAGCATCAATAATTGATTGATAAATGCCTCCACAGCTGCTGGTGGGGTCTCAGTCCTGCAGGATTTCAAATTTCCCCCTCCCCAGCATCAATAATTGATTGGTAAGTGCCTCAATGGCTGTTGGTGGGGTCTCAGTCCTGCAGGATTTTAAATTTCCCCCCTTCCCCAGCATCAATAATTGATTTATCAGTACCTCCACAGCTGTTGGTGGGGTCTCAGTCCTGCAGGATTTGAAATTTCCCCCTTTCCCAGCATCAGTAATTGTTGGTGGGGTCTCAGTCCTGCAGGGTTTTAAATTTCCCCCCTCCCCAGCATCAATAATTGATTTATCAGTACCTCCATAGCTGTTGGTGGGGTCTCAGTCCTGCAGGATTTTAAATTCCCCCCCTCCCCAGCATCAATAATTGATTTATCAGTGCCTGCACAGCTTTTGGTGGGGTCTCAGTCCTGCAGGATTTTAAATTTCCTCCCTCCCCAGCATCAATAATCAATTTATCAGTGCCTGCACAGCTGTTGGTGGGGTCAGTCTGTGCTCTGCCCCACCAGAGGGCTGTGGGAGGGTGGCTGACCCCAGTGCTGAGTGCAGGGCCCTGGGAATGCTGCTCCTCTCCCTGCAGGTGCTGCTGCAGGGGGTGCACAGCAGCTGTGAGGAGAACCGGGTGCGGGAGTGCCTCAGGAAGGTGCAGGAGAGCACCTGAGCTGCCTGGCACTGCTCACCTCATTTTTGTACAATAAAATCGTTGTATTTATTGGAGTTCTGTCGTTCTCATCCCACCTGTGAGCCCTACAGCTCCCCCAGACACAGCCAAGAGCCCCCAGGGCCATGTGAGGTTTCTCCAGCCCTACAGCACAGTCCCCCCTCTTCTTGGAGCAGAGTCTGGGCTGAGATTTTTGTGGTTGCACAGGAGATGAGGGATGCTCCTTCAAGCTGTTACAAACTCCCTGAAATTCCCTGGGCTCAGGACAGAAACCTCACTGTTCTGGCAGGAAATGTGTGCAGAATCAAACCAGGAGCTGCTGAGGGCCCCGTGCAGGGCTGGGAGGTGGGTGACACATCTGGTGGCACATCTGGAGCTCTGTCAGTCCGTACAAAATGGCAGCAGGGAGGGCTCAGGCTGCTTTTGTCCTGGTGCTGGGCTCTGTTTCCTGTTCGTACTCTATCTCAATGTAGGGACGTTTTCTCCTGGCTGGGCCCTTCAGGGGAGTTTTCCCTTTAGATTTGGAGTGGGAGGTTTCCTTCTCTACTTCTTCCTCCTCTTCCTGCTCCTCCTCACTGCTTGTCTCCAACTTATCCATGTCCTGAGGAGGAATTGAGTGATGTCAGAGCAGGCTGTGAAACTGAACCTCCTCATTCCCCAAAATCACCTCGAGTACAATCCCATGGCTCCAGAGGAGCTGGGCTGGGCCCCCCTGTACAATTCTCTCCCACAGCTCTGATTTTGCTGCCTCTTCCCCATCCCCAGAGGCACCCAAGGGTGGAGGTGCCCAGGCAGCTCAGCCTCAGTTTGTTCCTGGTGCTTCACTCACCTCAAAGTCGCTGAGCTCGCTGTCCTCTGCTTCCACAAATTCCCTTTCACCCCCGTCCTGCAAGGAACAGGGGCAGGGACTGAGCACAGCAGTGTCACAGCAGAGCCACCAAGGCCACCACGAGGTTTTCCTGAGCTGTCCTGAGTTGTTCTCAGGAGCACCAGGGCAGGGCTGGAAGCTTTACCTCATCATCATCTTCTTCTTCTTCCCTCTCAGCCTCCGACTCGCTCTCGCTCTCTGCCTCTTGCTGCTGGAGGGCCTTGTCAAAGGCGTGGATGGGGAAGTTGTAAATGTCTCCATACTGAAAGGAAAATCGGGATTTTCCGTGAGCCACGGGAGAAGGATGGGCTGGGGGACACTGAAAACCTGCACGGGGCAGCACCAGGGTGAGGTGGGGATCAGCCCCTCCCCAGCTCTGACCCACATTCCTCAGAGATGAGGGGAGCCCGGGTGTTTTGGGGTTCCCTGTGCACAGAGCAGGGGGGAGCCCTGCTGTTTTGGGACTCTTCCAGATGTTCTTGCCAGCTGTTTCCAGCTGTTCTTGCCAGCTGTTCGCCTGCCATTTCCAGATGTTCTCTTGCCAGATGTTTCTCCAGCTGTTCCCAGATGTTTTTCCAGATGTTCTTCCAGGTGTCCCCCTTGTGTTTTGGGGAGCCCTGTGCTCTGGGGAGCCCTGTGTGTTTTGGGGCTCCCTGTGCAGGGAGCAGGAGGGGAGCCCTGCTGTTTTGGGGAGTCCTGGTGTTTTGGGGCTCGCTGTGTTTTGGGGCTCTCTGTGCACAGAGCAGGGGGGAGCCCTGGTGTTTTGGGGCACCCTGGTGTTTTGGGGTTCCCTGTGCTCTGGGGAGCCCTGGTGTTTTGGGGAGCCCTGGTGTTTTGGGGAGCCCTGTGCTCTGGGGAGCCCAGCACCCCGATGAGGCACAGCGAGCTCTGTGTGACCCTCACCGTGTCCTGCTTCAGCCTCTCCAGCAGCTCCTTCTCGATGGCATTGTCCAGCTGGGCAGCGATCAGGGCCTTCTCCTGGGGACACAGAGCAGCTGTGTGAGGGACAGCGGGGACAGGAGCAGGGGCAGGAGTGACATGGAGGAGATGTTGGGGACAAGAGCGTGGCAGCAGATGACATGGAGCAGTCACTGGGGACAGGAGCAGGGGCAGGAGGTGACATGGAGCAGTCACTGGGGACAGGAGCAGTGCAGCAGGTGACACAGAGCAGTGGCAGGAGGAGACATGGAGCAGTGGTTGGGGACAGAAGCAGTGACAGGAGGGGACAGAGCAGTTGTTGGGGACAGAAGCAGTGGCAGGAGTGACATGGAGCAGTGACAGGAGGTGACACAGCAGTCACTGGGGACAGGAGCAGTGGCAGCAGGTGACACAGAGCAGTGGTTGGGGACAGGAGCAGTGACAGGAGGTGACACAGAGCAGTGGTTGGGGACAGGAGCAGTGACAGGAGGTGACACAGAGCAGTGACAGGAGGTGACACAGAGCAGTGGTTGGGGACAGGATCAGTGACAGGAGGTGACACAGAGCAGCCCTCACCTCTCGCCTGTTCTCTCGCCTCTCGATCTTCCTGCGCAGCGGGACCAGCTTCCTCCTGCAGGGAACAGCACTGGGAATCTCACAGCCTCTGGCAGCACCAGCCAGCAGCTGGAGCATTCCAAACGTGTGGAATGTCCTGGGGACACTTCTGGGTCCCTCAGGATAAGATCTAAAGCTGTCAGTGTCCGAAGGATGGGGAAGGGTCTGGAGGGGTCACAGGAGCAGCTGGAGCAGCTCCTCCTGAGGGGCAGCTCTGATCTCTGCCCCTTGTGACAGGGACAGGACCAGTGAAGGGCTGGAGCTGTGCCAGGACAGGGTTAGGTTGGAATTTAGGGGAAGATTCTTCCCTCAGAGGGTGCTGGGCATGGCCCCGAGGCTGCCAGAGCTCCAAGATGGACCCTGCTCCCAGGTGGGGTTGTTGGGGTGTCTGTGCAGGGCCAGGATTTGGGATCAGTGATCCCTGTGGGCTCAGCACATTCCCTCAGTGCATTCACACCCTGCATTCCTGCACCTCATCCACGTCAGATCCATCCAAAACCCCTCAGGAAAACGGGGACCAACTCCACGTGCCAGCAGCGCCCTCAGGAGAGGAGCAGTGGCTGCAGAAGCCACCAGTGGTCACTCCATGGTCACTCCATGGTCACTCACTGTCTCTTGAGGGTCAGCTTGCGGATGCGGATCAGGTACTGCGTGATCTTGGTGAACCTCTGCTTGCACTTGTGGCGGATGAAGCGGGGCCAGTAGATGAGGTTCTCATCGATCTCCTCCAGAGCCTTCTCGTAGTTCTTGCTCAGCAGCACCTGCGGGCACAGGGGAAGGGTTGGGTGACACAGCAGGACAGAAAGGGGACATTTGGGAGGAGCTGCATGGCTCACAGAGTCACGGAATTATTCAGGAAAAGCCCTCCAAGGTAGATCCTCACCTTATCCCCAGTCCTGAGCACTGAGTGTCACCTCCTGTCCTTCCCACACCTCCAGGGATGGGGATCCAAACCTCCCAGGGCAGTTCCAACACCTGAGCACCCTTTCCATGGAGAAATTCCTGCTGCTGTCCAAGCTGAGCCTCCCCTGGCACAGCTTGGGGCTGTTCCCTCTCTGAGGACAGCGTCCCTTCCCTCTGTGGGGACACCAGGGCCGACGTCACCGCTGTGTCCTTGCTGGCACTGCCCTGTCCCTGCTGTCACCGCCCTGTCCCTGCTGGCACTGCCCTGTCCCTGCTGTCACCACCATTTCCCTGCAGTCCCTGCCATGTCCCCGCTGTCCCTGCCGTGTCCCCACCGTGTCCCCACTGTCCCTGCTGTGTCCCCACTGGCACTGCCCTGTCCCTGCCTTGTCCCCACCGTGTCCCCGCCGTGTCCCCACCGTGTCCCCGAGCTCACCCGCTCCCAGAGGCGCCGGGGAAACGCCGCCCGCTCGATGGTTTTCATGTAGAGATAACAGCGACCTGGGAACAGGGAACAGACCCCCTGAGCCCTCCCAGGGCTGAACAGGGAACAAACCCCCTGAGCCCTCCCAGACAGGGAACAAACCCCCCTGAGCCCTCCCAGAGCTGGGCTGAACAGGGAACAAACCCCCCTGAGCTTCCCCAGGGAACAAACCTCCCTGAGCCTCCCCAGGGCTGAACAGGGAACAAACCCCCCTGAGCCCCTCCCAGACAGGGAACAAACCCCCTGAGCCCTCCCAGACAGGGAATAAACCCCCCTGAGCCTCCCCAGGGCTGAACAGGGAACAAACCCCCCTGAGCCCCTCCCAGAGCTGGGCTGAACAGGGAACAAATCCCCCTGAGCCCCTCCAGACAGGGAACAAACCCCCCTGAGCCCCTCCCAGACAGGGAACAAACCCCCCTGAGCCTCCCCAGGGCTGGGCTGCCCTCAGGCTGGGCCACCCACCCCTCCCTGGATCCCACACTCATCCAGGGTGGAAAGGACAAATCCAACCCTTGATCCCCACTTTGTCCCCAGCCCAGAGTGCCACATCCAGGCCCTGCTGTGACCCCTGCAGGGATGGGGACTCCAAACCCCTTTCCAAGGCCTCAGCAGCTTTTCCATGGATGAATTCCCCCCCGTCCCTGCTCCCACCTTTCTCCTCACGGACGGTGGCGTACTGGCTGTTGGCCAGCGGGCAGGACGAGCGGTTGCACAGCCCCGTCAGGTTGTACTCGTTCCGGCAGAAATTCTGAGTTTTGGTGCTGCAAAAAAGGGGAAAAAGAATTCATGAGGGAAGGGAGGGAAGACCCCACTGCTCCCAAAAAAGGGGAAAAAGAATTCATGAGGGAAGGGTGGGAAGACCCCACTGCTCCCAAAAACGGGGAAAATGAATTCATGAGGGAAGGAAAGGAAGACCCCACTGCTCCCAAAAAAGGGGAAAAGGAATTCATGAGGGAAGGGCGGGAAGATCCCACTGCTCCCAAAAACGGGGAAAGGAATTCATGAGGGAAGGAACACCCCACTGCTCCCAAAAACAGGGAAAAGGAATTCATGAGGGAAGGAACACCCCACTGCTCCCACAGCTCTGTGACTCTCACAAGTAGAACCCATCTGGGCATGCTCAGTTTTTGTGGTGGTCTGGGGGTCTCAGGAGATGAAGGAACAGAGTTTTCTTCAGTGAACTCTTCACTTTTATCTCTCCTGCACCGCTTCTGGCTCTCTTTGGCACAGTTTCAATGGAATATTCAGTTTATGCTGGCTAAGGGTCTGTGTCCTCTCTCTTTATCTGCATTCTCAGCTTTGTTGTCCTGGGATGTTTGCAATTTTCTCTTCACTATCACCAAGAATTCTTAGATGTTTGTAACATGCAAAAGGTTTACAGGCACAGCGTTTCGGTATCTACTAAATGCTTCTAAAATGGATTTAATATATTCTAAAGCACTCTTTGAAATACATCCTAACATCTAGAGGCTTAAAAGATTATTTAAAATTCTCACATCTCTGTGTCACCCCCCCAAACTCACGTCATCTTGTAGGAGCAGAACTGCCTGTTCCCCAGCATGCTCCAGACAACCTGCGGGGACAAACAGCGGGTGACACATCGCGACACACCGCGACACATCGCGACACCCCGCGACACCCCGCGACACACCGTGACACACCGCGACACCCCTCACCCGGCCCCCCGTGTCCCCTCCGGCTCCGCCACCCTCGGGTGCAGCTCTGATGGGGGAAACCCCACAAACATTGGGGTTTTCTCGGTGTTCCCCCGGCAGGGAGAGCGCGGTGCCCCGAGAAGCGCAGGCACAGCTCATCTGATGCTGCCAAAGCCCCATTGCCACCCCCGGTCCTTCTGTCCCCCTCAGCAGGGGACAGGGGACACGGGACACGGGACAGGGGACACGGGACAGGGGACACGGGACAGGGGACACGGGACAGGGGATCCCCGGCCACGTGGGGCGGGCGTTTGATACGGCGCCGAAAGAACGGCCGGACTCACATCGTCCGAATGCATGGTGGCGGTGACGGAGGTGGTGGCGGTGACACAGACGACAGTGACGGTGACAGCGGTGGCGGTGACGGCGGGGACTGACGGTGCTGAGGGACCCGGCCGCGCGGTCTAGGGCGCCGCCATTACAGGAAGGGGCGGGGCACGCGAAGTCTCGCGAGAGCGGCGGGCCCGGGGGCGGGAAAAAGGGCGGGAAGGAGGGCGGGAAGAAGGGCGGGGCAGCTGTCATGGCGGCGGCGCCTCCTCCCCTCAGGGCGGAGATCGAATAAATCCTTGCATAAACAGGCACCGAGGGCTCCCCGAGCGATGTGTTTGGGGCAGGTTAATTCTGCACTCTGGAGCTGTGGGGGAAACTGCAAGAATTTGGTTCTCTGCCAAATTTTTCCCTCAGAGCTTGTGAGTCCCCCTCGGCTGCAGTACCTGACATAGCCGCGTTAAATACAGCGATCTAACTGGATTTGTTGGCTGAGTCTAAACCTTAGTCCCACCTCAGTTCCTTTAGAGTTCTTAATAATAATTAAGAATTATTATTATTATTATTATTATTAAGAATAATAATTAAGAATAATTAACGAATAAATTAATTTAATGTACGTTGGAAAGGACACACGAGTAGCACAGACATAGCACAATACATCAGATTATACCAAGACACAAATGAATGTTTTTTAGAGTCCTCAGAGAAGCAGTGACATTGCAGTGACATCTTCACTGCATTTGATTCCATGCTTAAATCCCACAGTAGCTTCACTAAGTGGATGGAGCCTCCAAATCCTGGTGGTTGGGGAAGAAGTTGGAAATTCAGCCTCCCACAGCTGGATTGGAATATTGGAATATATTTGGAATATTGACCCCAAAGCAGGGAATGCATTCCTTGCCCTGGCTATTCCACATTTTCCACCTCCCTGTCGCTCTCCTCCGTGAGGGGGAATTCCTGCTGGGTTTCCTTCAGGGTGTGACTTTTGGGTCGCATGGGGCACTCCTGGCTCAGGATGGCCTGGGGGAAGCAGAGCAGAAATCCTGCTTTAATAAAAATAATGATTCATTTTAAAAGTTAACAGGAGCATTATCACACAAAGCCAAAGCAGATTTTCCCCAGGGAACACAAGCTGAGAGTACAGGGAAGGACCCTCTAAACATTCCTGCTTTTATCTGAGCTATTTTTTGTCCATTTTTGAGGGTGGCACGGAGCCCTACAGGGAAGGCAAAAATTTATTCTCGACTCCCTCCAATCCCTGGGATACAGAATTCCAGGACTGCACAGCCAGAATTCCATCACCCCTCAGCCTTTTCCAGGCTGAACAATCCCAAATCTCTCAGCCTTAACATCTGGAGACCTTTCCTGGATCTGCAAAACCCATCCAGAGGTGCAAACCCTGAGCATTTGCTGTGTCAGGAGCGTGAAAATCCCTGTGGATTCTCCTGTGCCACTCACACAGAGGAGGCTGATTCCCACCACAGCCATTCCAATCATGGAGCACAGCCACCTGAAATTGAGCAGAGGGCAGGAATTCTCAGCCTTGAGCAGAACACACTGAAATTAGGGCTGGGCTGAGCCCAAAATCTTTAATTTCCCTCTCACCTGCCCATCCTGTTAGCCAGAATCCCGAAGAGGTTGGTGCCAATGAGGTAGGAGATGCTGGCAGGCAGGAACGCCATCCCTGCGAGGCAGAGAGGATTAAAAAGTGTCTTGTGCCCAAGAAAACACAGATTTGCACAAATTTTCACTCCCCAGCTGCCTCATTTGGAGAATATCGTGAGCCAGGCCAGACACATGAACATCTCCTGCCACAGTTTCTCCCTCTTCCACCTTTCCACCTTTTCCCTCACTAAATAAAGAGGAATAAAACTGCTTAACTAAAAAGCTCGGGGATCATTATGTAGCTCACAATTAAATGTTTGCTCTCCCTGCTGCTTTACCAGTTGTTTATTTTTCATATCCTCTTTTGCTGGCAATAAATAAAAGTGGATCAGCTCCATTTCCCTGGGACAGCTTCCTTATTGGAACAGGCTGATTTGTGTTTAATTTCCTCTCCTCCAGCAGCTACAGAACGTGCTTAACCCTGCAGGTTCTGCCCAAGCTCTTCTGGGTTCTTTTTCCCAGAATTATGGGAGAAAGAGACAAAATAAAGAAGCCCCTTGAGATCAGAGCAGCTCATGAGAGGGGTGGGTTGGTGTCGAACTCTGAATCCAAACTGCTCTCAAATTTCAGGTACCTGGACATCTTAGGGAACAAATTTGGGATTTTCTTCTCTTAAATCACCTCGAAGCTTCCCCAGTGGTGACAGAGGAGCCCTGGGTGTTTTTTTTTTCCCTGGGTTCTGTCCCTCCTCCCCCTGCCAGGATCCCCGGGTGCCGCTTTTCCCTGGCCCTTCCTCGCTCCAGCGAAGCTTTTAGTGCCTGGCTGTGACTGGGGATAACTCAATCAGCAGCAATTCCAACCCCGCTGCTCACAGCCTGCAATCCAATTTATGATCTAAGTGCAGCCCGGGGCACCCCCCGGGTCATTCCTGGGTTTTATCATCATTCCGCAGCCGTTATCTCCACATCCCATTTTCGGGCAGCTGGCAACCAGCACAGGGTGCTGGGACCGCCTCATCTCGCTCGGAGCTGCCTCTGCTGAGCCCATCTGGCCTCCCAGATCCCAGCCCAGCACGACCCCGCTCCCTGCCCGGCAGAAAATGAGCTCCCAGGGCACCCCGCCGCCTCCCTGCCCCGTTATTGCCCTGCTGGGCAGCAAATTCCACACAATCTTTTCAATAACAGCGCAGAGCAGCCACCACTGAGGATATTTCCAGCTGGAATTGGAGCCATGCCCGGCCTGGGATCGCTGGCTGCACGGGCAGCAGGGCAGATGTTTCCTTCGCCTTTTTTTTTAGAGTGATATAAAAAATGATATAAAAAATGATATAAAAAATGATTTAATCCCTCCTGCCGTGCCAAATTTTGGTGCCTGGAAGTGTCCAAGGAACTCCTGGATGTGGCACTCGGTGCTCTGGGCTGGG
This sequence comes from Acrocephalus scirpaceus scirpaceus, assembly GCA_910950805.1. NCBI lineage: Eukaryota > Metazoa > Chordata > Aves > Passeriformes > Sylviidae > Acrocephalus > Acrocephalus scirpaceus. The sequence goes on from OU383799.1 coordinate 4,984,177, forward strand.
ATCGGTCGCTGGATGGGGCTGGGAGGGTTTTTCTGGCATTTTAAACTCTCCGGAGCTCAGGGACAGAGGCTGCAGGGCCCTACCGAGCTGCCGCTGCGGGGAGCACACGGACCGCAGCATCCAGATGGGCAGCGTGGGCTCCAGCATGGCCACGCCCGTGTTGGAGAGGCAGAGGGCTCCTGGAAAAGGGAAAAAGGAAAGTGGCCTGGCAGTGCCACTGTCCCCAAATCCTGGCAGTGCCACCATCCCCAGGGCCTGGCAGTGCCACCATCCCCACAGCCTGGCAGTGCCACCATCCCCAGGGCCTGGCAGGGCCACTGTCCCCAAATCCTGGCAGTGCCACCATCCCCAGAGCCTGGCAGTGCCACTGTCCCACAGCCTGGCAGTGCCACTGTCCCACAGCCTGGCAGTGCCACTGTCCCACAGCCTGGCAGTGCCACTGTCCCCAGAGCCTGGCAGTGCCACTGTCCCCAGAGCCTGGCAGTGCCACCATCCCCAGGGCCTGGCAGTGCCATTGTCCCCAAATCCTGGCAGTGCCACTGTCCCCAGGGCCTGGCAGTGTCACCATCCCCAAATCCTGGCAGTGCCACCGTCCCCAGGGCCTGGCAGTGCCACTGTCCCCAAATCCTGGCAGTGCCACTGTCTGCACAGCCTGGCAGTGTCACTGTCCCCAGAGCCTGGCAGTGCCACTGTCCCCACAGCCTGGCAGTGTCACTGTCCCCAGAGCCTGGCAGGGCCACCGTCCCCAAATCCTGGCAGTGCCACCATCCCCAGAGCCTGGCAGTGCCACTGTCCCACAGCCTGGCAGTGCCACTGTCCCCAAATCCTGGCAGTGCCACCATCCCCACAGCCTGGCAGTGCCACTGTCCCCAGAGCCTGGCAGTGCCACTGTCCCCAAATCCTGGCAGTGCCACTGTCCCCAGAGCCTGGCAGTGCCACCATCCCCAGAGCCTGGCAGTGCCACTGTCCCCACAGCCTGGCAGTGCCACCATCCCCAGAGCCTGGCAGTGCCACTGTCCCCACAGCCTGGCAGTGCCACCATCCCCAGAGCCTGGCAGTGCCACTGTCCCCACAGCCTGGCAGTGTCACCGTCCCCACAGCCTGGCAGTGCCACTGTCCCCACAGCCTGGCAGTGTCACCGTCCCCACAGCCTGGGGCTGCCCTGAGTCCCTGCTGGGTGTTTGGGGAGGTGTCGGTGCCACAGGCAGTGCCAGGGAGGGGACACAGGGAGGGAGGGGCTCCATCTTTCCTTCCATCATTTCTGTTTTCCTAAACTTCCGACACTCGGCTCCGTGATTTCCCTTTTAAACCCCAAACCGACTCCATCCTTCATCCAGGACACGGAGATTTACTGCAGGAGAGGGAATAAATCCAGAATTTATTCACCTTTCCTCCTCTGGCACATAAATCTGCCGCTGGGGCCATTTATCTGCCTCCAAACCCATCGGCAATAACGGCAGATGAGAACCTCCTGCCCGGGAATTCCCCGGGCGAGCATTCGAGCAGCAGTTGAAGGCTCTAAATGGATTTCAGCAGTGCAGAATTGAAGGGCCGGGGCTGGAAATTGCTTTTCCCATGTGCGGGGCACCGGCGGTGCATCAGCACCCTCTGCTGCGGGAGCCCGGAGCTGCCGGGCCGGGAGAGGATCCAAATCCTCCTTCAGCAGGTGGACACCTTCCCCTTTTTTAATTTTCCCTCTCTTTTTCCTAATTTAATCATTTCTGTGGAATTATTTATTCTGTTTGCTCCCTCCTTGGGAGGTTTCATTTCCTTTGCTTCGTTGTTCCCCTAATGAGCAAAGAATCACCCGGATCTCTCTGCAGAACGTTTTCCCAAATATCTCCAGTTCTGAGCCCGCAGGAAGGATGGGATTGATTTAAACAGGAGGGATGGGATTGATTTAAACAGGAGGGATGGGATTGATTTAAACAGGAGGGATGGGATTGATTTAAACCCCAATCCGTTCTGTCTCACTGCTCCGCCTTTCTCTCTTTCTTTCCCTTTTTCTTCCTTTTGCTTTTTATCCTTCTTTTTCTCCATTTTTCCATCTCTTAATATTTTAATATTTTTCTCTTTTTATTTTTTCTTTCCTTTTCCTTATTTTCCTCTTCCTCTTTTCTCTTGCCCTTGGTCCTCACACCTTTCCCCTTTTGACTTTTCAAATTTTTTTTGTTCCTATCCATTAACCCCATTTCCTTCCTCCTCTTCTTTTTCCTCTTCCTCTTCCTCTTCCTCCTCCTCCTCCTCTTCTTCCTCTTCCCTTTCCCCTTCCTCTTCCTCTCCCAATTTCCTTTTCCCTTTCAGGACCTGGGACAGCGCTGGCCCCGCCCCCCAGTGGGCGTGTCTCGTGCGTGGTGGGCGTATCCCGTGCGTCACTGGGCGTGTTCCCGTGCGTCACTGGGCGTGTCCCTCCTCCCCGCTATAATCGCGCATGCGCGGCCGTCCCGTTCAGCAGCCGGTCCAACATGGCGGCGGTGCGGGCGCTGCGCGGGGCCGTGAACGGCGCCGGGCCCGGCGGGTCCCCGCGAGCAGGCGGCGGCGCTGACCCGCGACTTCCTGTCCCAGCCGCGCCTCAGTGAGTGCAGGGCCCCGCGGGGGGACCCGGGGGGCTGCGGGGAGGGGGGATCGGTGCGGCTCGGGGCCCGCAGCCCCGCGCCCGGGCAGGCCGCAGTCCTGGGTTTGCCCCCCCTCAGAGCAGTGTGGGCTCGGCTGTAATTAACCACGGTAATTAACGCCGGGAGCGGGGGATTGGGCAGCGCAGTCCCGTGGTCTTCGTGCAAAGCCGGATTTGTACCGGGAGCTGGAGGTGGTGCGGTGGGCTGAGTTCTTGAACACCAGTTGAGAAATCGGCCAAAAAAGGGGAAATTCGGGGCTTTGGTGAAATCCCTTTGTGGCAGCGCAGTGGGGAGGAATCAGGGTGTGTGAAGGAGTTTTTCTGGCAGCAATTCCATAAAATGGCTTTACCTGTGCCCTAAATAACATCAGGTGCTGCCCGGCAGCTCCTGGGTCACGGATCCTTTGGAAATGACAAATCCGTCGGGATTGGGAGCCAAATCCATCCCTGCAGCTCCAGGGCTTTACCCTGGAGCAGAGATTTCTGTCAGGGTGGGAGCCAAGGTGACTCCAGCTTTTTCCATGTGGGTTCTGGCGTTTCCCTGAGCTGGGGATGGAAAATGTTCCAGGCTGCTCTTGGTTTGTCACGGAGCTCGTGGGGAGGCGGATTGAGGAAGGAATGCCCATGAGACAGTCACGGGGTGAGCTGCCCCAGCCGGGCTCAGGTTTTCCGTGGCCTGTGGGCTGCAAACCCTCGGGCTCTGGGCTGATTTAAACCCTCAGGGGCCTCTGGGCTGATCCAGACCCTCGGGGGGTTCTGAGTTGATTCAGATCTTAGGGGAGCTCTGGGTTGCTTCAGACCCTTGGGGGGTCTCTGGGCTGATCCAGACCTTCGAGGGGCTCTGGGCTAATTCAAATCTTAGGGGATCTCTGGGCTGATCCAGACCTTTGGGGGGTTCTGAGCTGATTTAAACCCTCGGGGGGCTCCGGGTTGATTTAAACTCTCAAGGGGCTCCGGGCTGATCCAAACCTTCAGTCTCTGAGCTGATCCAGACCCTCGAGGGGCTCTGGGCTGATTCAATCTTAGGGGGGTCTCTGGGCTGATCCAGACCCTCGGGGGTCTCTGGGCTGATCCAGACCCTCAGGGGGCTCTGAGTTGATTCAGATCTTAGGGAGCTCTGGGTTGAGTCAACTCTTAGGGGATCTCTGGGCTGATCCAGACCTTTGGAGGGCTCTGGGCTGATTCAATCTTAGGAGGGCTTTGGGCTGATTCAGACCCTCGAGGGGCTCTGAGTTGATTTAAACCCTTGGGGGTCTCTGGGCTGATCCAAACCTTCAGTCTCTGAGCTGATCCAGATCCTCCGGGGGCTCTGAGTTGATTCAGATCTTAGGGAGCTCTGGGCCGAGTCAAATCTTAGGGGATCTCTGGCCTGATTCAGACCCTCAGGGGGGCTCTGAGCTGATTTAAACTCTCAGGGGGGCTCTGGGCTGATCCGGACCCTTGAGGGTCTCTGAGTTGATTCAAATCTTAGGGGAGCTCTGGGCTGATTCAGACCCTTGGGGGGGTCTCTGGGCTGATTCAGACCCTTGGGGGGGTCTCTAGGCTGATCCAGACCCTTGGGGGGGTCTCTGGGCTCATTCAGACCTTTGGGGGGCTCTGAGCTGATCCAGACCCTCAGGGGGATCTCTGGGCTGATTCAGATCCTCAGGGATCTCTGAGCTGATCCAGACTTTTGGGGGGCTCTGAGCTGATTCAATCTTAGGGGGGTTTTGGGCTGATTCAGACCCTTGAGGGGCTCTGAGTTGATTTAAACCCTTGGGGGTCTCTGAGCTGATCCAAACCTTCAGTCTCTGAGCTGATCCAGATCCTCAGGGGGCTCTGAGTTGATTCAAACCTTAGGGAGCTCTGGGTTGAGTCAAATCTTAGGGGATCTCTGGGCTGATCCAGACCTTTGGGGGGCTCTGAGCTGATTTAAACTCTCAGGGGGGCTCTGGGCTGATCCAGACCCTTGAGGGTCTCTGAGTTGATTCAAATCTTAGGGGAGCTCTGAGCTGATCCAGACCTTTGGGGTGCTCTGGGCTGATTCAATCTTAGGGGGTTTTGGGCTGATTCAGACCCTTCAGGGGCTCTGAGTTGATTTAAACTCAGGGGGCTCTGAGCTGATCCAGACCCTTGAGGGGCTCTGAGCTGATTCAAACCCTTGGGGTGGCTTTGGGCTGATTCAAACCTTCAGTTTCTGAGCTGATTCAGACCCTCAGGGGGGTCTCTGGGCTCATTCAAACCTTCAGTCTCTGGGCTGATTTAAACTCTCAGGGGAGCTCTGGGCTGATCCAAACCTTCAGTCTCTGCTCTGATTCCTCTCCTGGATAATCCTGGGTGCCTCTCCTGCCCAGGGCACAGGAGCAGATGAGTAATGAAGGGCCAGGGTTCTGTCTCAGGGTGTTTAGAAGGATTTTAGGAGTAAAACTGAGGAACTGAGTTTAACTCCATCTCCCCTGAGCCCGGGGCACTTTGATTATTGCCCGTTAAGAGCTCTGACATTGCAACAGTTTGAGCTGTTTTATTGCAGGGTAAACACGGAGCTGTTGACAGTGCACACAACACCTGGGGAGCTGCCAGGCCTGGGGTGGTTCCCTGGGGCTGCTGCTGCTGGAATTTGGGATCCTGGTTGGAATTTGGGATCCTGGCTGGAATTTGGGATCCTGGTTGGGTTAGGGATTTGGGATCCTGGCTGGAATTTGGGATCCTGGCTGGAATTTGGGATCCTGGCTGGGCTCTGCATGGCCCTACTGCCCCATTTCCCCTCCTGGGCCCCAGCTGCTCCTCGTGACCCTGAGGGAGCTCTGACTCACGATTTCCTCCAGCTGGGGGTCAAGTGATGCTTCTTCCTTGAGCTGGCAGCAAAATCCTCACTTGGAATCACAGAATCACGGAATGATTGGGTTGGAAGGGGCTTGGAGCCCATCCAGTGCCACCCCTGCCATGGGTGGGGACACCTTCTGCTGTCCCTGCTCCAAACCCCTTCCAGCACTGAGCAGGGAATTCCTGTCAGGGAGGAGAAAACACCAGGATCACCTCAGTGTCACCCTCAGGCAGCAGGAAAAATGCTGGGCACCCAATGCTGTCCCTAATCCTTCTTGTGGGGTTCCCAATGGACCCCAAATGTGAGCCTGGTGATGGGGATGGGCTGTGGGATATTCCTGAGTGTGGGAATGAGGTTGGGATGGAGATGGGATGAAGAGATGAGAGATCTCTGCAGTCCAGGCTGGTTTGGAGCTGCAGTTATTGCACAGGGCGTGGGTGAAGGGCCCTGCCACGAGCTGCCAGCACAGCTCAGAGCAGAGAGAGAGTGAGGAGGGAGAGGAGAGAGGAGAGAGAGAAGAAGAACAGGACAAAGTTCCCATTCCAATCCATTAAATCTTTTATACTGAATATTCTGATTGACACCAACCAATCCAGCACAGGATACAAATCCTACAGCATTTACACACAGCCTATAGGAATCATTACATTTCTATTTGTGTTATATTTTAAACCCTAAAAACTACAAATCCTACAGCATTTACACACAGCCCATAAGAATCATTACATTCCCATCCTGTGTTATATTTTAAACCCTAAAAACTACAAATCCTACAGCATTTACACACAGCCCATAAGAATCATTACATTCCCATCCTGTGTTATATTTTAAACCCTAAAAACTACAAATCCTACAGCATTTACACACAGCCCATAAGAACCATTACATTCCCATCCTGTGTTATATTTTAAACCCTAAAAACGACTCTTGGGACCCCTCCTGCCCAGCCAGCAGGGTCTGCTCTGACCCTTGGGCTCTTGGTAAGGAGAAGATTAATTAATTAATCAATAAATTAGATCAATTAGTTAATAATTGATTGATTGTTTACTCAATTAATTTAATTGTTTAACCTTCAGCTGGCCATACCATTGTTTTCCAGTTGTTCAGTAACCAAAGCTCGGCATCTCAGACATCAAAACTTGCCTTCAACTCTATTTAATTTATAGATTTCATCTTCTCTATAAACAAGCAGTCATTTTTATAAAGTTTTCCTGTTTCATCTTCCCCAGCCCTGAGGAAGGGCCTGACTTGTGCCTTGTGTTTTTTGCAGCTTACAAAACCGTGTCAGGTGTGAACGGGCCCCTGGTGATCCTGGACCAGGTTAAGGTAAATTCTCATCTGTGCACGAACCTTTTGGAGGGAGAATTTACAGCAAAAGCTGGAAAAGATAAAATCCTGACTGCTGGGAAATCCCCCAGAGCTGTTTTGATACATTTCTGGCTTCTGGGATAAAGGGGAGTGTGGGAATTCCTGTAAGAATTTCCTGTAAGAATTTCCTCCCAGAGAAAAGGGAGAATTGTTGGGGAAAAAAAAGAAAACAGTTTGAGTTTTATCAAGCCCCTGCAGCACTGATTAAATTCCAGGCTGAAAGGAGCCTCTGTGCTTTGTTCCCAACCTTTCTGTTTCCACATCAATGCTCTGGAAAAGGAAGCTGGGCACACTCCTGGCTTCTTTTCTGGCTGCTCCTAAAGGCCAAAACTGCTGCAGGTTTTTTTTCCTTCAGGTTTTTCTTCTTGGCAGGGGCTGCACTGGGGTTTTCTGCCACTGTTTGGAACTAGAACAGATTCTGGCAGCTCTGAGTGCCAGACACAGAAATGCAAATATTCTGCAAATATTGTTCACTCCTAAATATAATAATAAAGACATAAAAATGTCTTTAACCTGGGAAATTTCATATCCTGGGAGAAAATTTGGTGCTGATAATTAATAAATAAAATTATCCTTAAAAACTGAGTATTTTCTGGGTTTGGGGCTGGTGATTTTTGTTTTCTGGCTGGAGTTTGATGCCTTTGCCCCCCTCAGTTCCCCAGGTACGCCGAGATCGTGCACCTGACCCTGCCTGATGGCACCAGGAGGAGTGGGCAGGTGCTGGAAGTCAGTGGCTCCAAAGCTGTGGTTCAGGTAGGAGCAGGAGGTTCTTTTCCCATCATTTATTAATCAGGGTGAGCCCTGAACCAAATCAAACCTGTCTGGAGATGTGTTTTTTTAAATGAAAACAACAAATCACCTGCTTGTTCCGAGTGTGGGTGGCATCAATAATTTTAGGAGATTTCTGATAGTGACATTTTTTAATTTCCATCCTCCTTGGATTTATTTTCATCCTCTCTGGATTTATTTCCACCCCCCCTGGATTTATTTCCACCCCACTGCATTCCTTTGCTGCTGGATTAAAGGAATCCCCTGGAATTTGCAGTATTGGGATTCCATTTCAGCCCTGTGCCAAGTGGGTGCTGATATTTTCTCCTCCAAAGCTTTTTCTTGTTCACATTATTTTATCTAAAAGAACTTGGTAAGGGGAAACACTTGAGATCAAAGGGATTGCACCAGGTTTGGTGGTTGTTGCTGATACAATTCATGAATTTTTTAAAAGAAAGGTTTGTGGTGTTTTCTTGAAGTTTTCTTGAAGCTTTCCAGAGCAGCTCCTGCTTTGTGCCCTGGGGCTGCAGGTGGAGCAGCATTCAGGACTTGCTTTGTGAAGCACAAAACTTCTGCCCTGTGATTTATTTTTGTTTTTTCCTGCTGCATTTGCAGGTGTTTGAGGGCACTTCAGGGATTGATGCCAAGAAAACCTCGTGTGAGTTCACCGGGGACATCCTGCGCACCCCGGTCTCGGAGGACATGCTCGGTGAGGGTTCACCTGTGGGTGGGAGGAACCAACAAATTCATCCAAAATCAAATGGATTTCACAATAATTCTCCTTTTTATTGTTGTTTCCTGCAGGCAGAGTGTTCAATGGATCAGGAAAACCCATAGACAGAGGCCCCATTGTCTTGGCTGAGGATTTCCTGGACATCATGGGTTGGTTCTTAATCCTTTTCTGAGGGGGAGTAAAATCAAACCTGGGGTGTTTCAGCTTTCTGAATTTATATATTTAATTTAGAACACAAACTCTGACTTTGGAGGAGCTTCATCTCATTTTTGAGTGTGTGTCATCAAATTTAATTAAATTACCCAAGTGCAGATGAAGGAACAGAAACCTTTCTGCAACATTTGAAAGCTGCTCTTTATTATTTGTAGATTTAATTCTACCAACACCTAAAAGTGAAATGAAAACACAAAAGGTGAAATGAAAACACAAAAGTGAAATGAAAAAAACCTGGCAGGGTTTTCAATCATTTTTACCACTGACATGAACATTTAAACACCAGAATTTTGGGGCTCTGAAAGGCTCAGCTGTGCCCAGGTCGGTGTCACAGTGGGGTTTGTACCCATTTATTTGGGTGTTTGACAAAGCTCCCAGCACATCCAGGGAGTAACATTTGTGTTCTCTCCCCAAATCCCACAGGCCAGCCCATCAACCCCCAGTGTCGGATCTATCCAGAGGAAATGATCCAGACTGGGATTTCAGCCATAGATGGCATGAACAGTATTGCCAGGGGACAGAAAATCCCCATTTTCTCAGCTGCTGGGCTGCCCCACAACGAGGTGAGGCCTCAGAGCTGCTCTAAACCCGGTGGGAGTCATTTAAATTTAATTCTGGGCCGTGGAACAGCAGCAAATGCAAACTTTGGAATATTTCTTGCCTAGATTGCAGCTCAGATCTGTCGGCAGGCTGGCCTGGTGAAGAAATCCAAAGATGTGATGGATTACAGCGAGGAGAACTTTGCCATCGTCTTTGCTGCCATGGGGGTGAGCCCACAGGGCTGGGGGAAGGTGTGGGGCTGCAGGAATCAGGGAGATCTGAGAGTGGCTGGAGGCTGAGCACGTTTGGGGTGTGTGGGGTTAAAGGATGGGTGAAAATCCCAAGGGTTGGAAGAGCTGGAATTGCCTCTGGAACAGGCTGCCCAGAGAAGCTGTGGCTGCCCCATCCAAGGTTGGATGAGGCTTGGAGCACCCTGGGATGGTGGGAGGTGTCCCTGCCTCTGGCACTGGAGGAGTTTTTGGGGTCCTTTTCCACCCAAACCATTCCTGGAGTCTAAAAAGCATAAATCAGGGTGAAGCATAAATCAGGGTCAAGCATCTCAGATTTGATCTCCAGCCTGGAACTGCACAAGCTGCTCCCTCTGGGAGTGTATGGATGAAATCTTTGCTGTGGGTTATTAATGAGCTCATCAGCCCTTAATTAGATGTGAAATGAGCAGAGTTAAACCCAGATCTGTGCTCCAGGTGAACATGGAAACCGCTCGGTTCTTCAAGTCAGACTTTGAGGAGAACGGCTCCATGGACAACGTGTGCCTGTTCCTGAACCTGGCCAACGACCCCACGTGAGTGGTCACCCCTGAGGAGGGGGAAAACTGGGAAGGACAAACCAGCTGTGAGGGATGGACCTCGCTGGTGTGCCACAGGTGGTGGGGGTTGTGGCAGCAGTGCTGCAGCTGGGGTGGAGCTGCAGGTGGAGTGATGGTGGAGCTGGTGTGGTGGTGCTGGTGAAGCTGCAGGTGTGGTGCTGGTGGAGCTGCAGATGTGGAGGTGCTGCTGGTGGAACTGCAGGTGGAATGGTGGTGCTGCTGGAGCTTAGGTGGAGTGATGGTGGTGCTGGTGGAGCTGCAGGTGAGGTGGTGGAGCTGCAGGTGGAGTGATGGTGGTGGTAGAACTGCAGGTGGAATGGTGGTGCTGATGGAGCTTCAGGTGTGGTGGAATGGTGGTGGAGCTGCAGATGGAATAGTGGTGGTGGAGCTGCAGATGGAATAGTAGTGGTGGAGCTGCAGGTGGAGTGATGGTGCTGGTGGAGCTGCAGGTGAGGTGGTGGTAGAACTGCAGGTGGAGCTGCAGGTGTAGTGGAGTGGTGGTGGAGCTGCAGTGAAGTGGAGTGGTGGTGCTGGTGGAGCTGCAGGGATGGTGATGGTAATGGTGGAGCTGCAGGTTAAATGTGGTGCTGGTGCAGGTGGAGTGATGGTGGTGATGGTGGAGCTGCAGGGTTGGTGGTGGTGCTGGTGGAACTGCAGGTGGGGTGGAGTAGTGGTGGTGGAGCTGCAGATGGAATGGTGGTGGTGGAGTGGAGGTGGTGGTGATGGTGGAGCTGCAGGTTGAATGTGGTGGTGCAGGTGGAGTGATGGTGATGCTGGTGGAGCTGCAGGTGAGGTGGAATGGTGGTGGAGCTGCAGATGGAATGGTGGTGGTGGAGCTGCAGGGTTGGTGCTGATGCTGTTGGAGCGATGGTGAAGCTGCAGGTGGGGTGGTGGTAATGGTGGAGCTGCAGGTTAAACGTGGTGCTGGTGCAGGTGGAGTGATGGTGAAGCTGCAGGTGGGGTGGTGGTGCTGGTGCAGGTGGAGTGTGGTGGTGCTGGTGGAGCTCCAGCTGAAATGGTGGCGGTGGAGCTGCAGGTGAAGTGGTGGTGCAGCTCCAGCTGCACTGCCGGTGCTGCAGCTGCAATGCCAATGCTGCAGCGCTGCTGCTGCTGCGCTGCTGCTGCTGCAGGCGTGCCTGGAAGCTGGCTGTGGCCCCCAGGTGCCCGTGCTGACCCTGCTCTCTGTTGCAGCATCGAGCGCATCATCACACCGCGCCTGGCGCTGACCACGGCCGAGTTCCTGGCGTACCAGTGTGAGAAACACGTGCTGGTCATCCTGACTGACATGAGCTCCTACGCCGAGGCTCTCAGAGAGGTGTGTGGTCATTAAGGTGTTAATTAATGTTTTTATTGGCAGACAGGGGTGTGAAGTGAGCAGCAGCTTTGCTGTTGGAATTAAAGTTCATTGGGATGGTTGGGAACAGCCAGTGAGGGTTTCATTGATCTTTGATTGGCTGGGATTTGTTTCTCTGGTGGCAATTCCACCCCTGGAAGTGCCCAAGGCCAGGTGGGACGAGGCTTGGAGCACCCTGGGATGGTGGGAGGGGTCCCTGCCCGTGGCACTGGAGGAGTTTTTGGGGTCCCTTCCCACCCAAACCATTCCTGGAGTCTTAACAAAGCATAAATCAGGGTAAAGCATCTCAGACTGGATCTCCAGCCTGGAACTGCACAAGCTGCTCCCTCTGGGAGTGTAGAGGAGCAGTGGGGGTGGCACTGGGTGATATTTAAATTTCCAAACCACCCATAATTCCTTGAATCAGCAGTTGGAGACCCCAATTCTGGATTTACCTTGTCCTGTCACACGTGACAAACACCTGAGTGGGGTTTGTGTGGCTGCACTTGGCAGGGGTGACACTGGGTGATATTTAAATTTCCAAACCTTGTTCTGTCACACGTGGCTGTGCTGACAAACACCTCAGGGGGGTTTGTGTGACTGCACTCAGCAGGAAAAGGTGCTCCAAGTACCCCATGCACCAAACCCAGGCAGGTTCTGACTCCTTGGGGTGTTTTTGTGGCTGTCCCAGGTGTCAGCAGCCCGGGAGGAGGTGCCTGGGCGCCGTGGCTTCCCTGGCTACATGTACACTGACCTGGCCACCATCTACGAGCGCGCCGGGCGCGTGGAGGGCAGGAACGGCTCCATCACCCAGATCCCCATCCTCACCATGCCCAACGACGGTGAGTCACAGCCTGGGACATCCAAAAACCTTCCTTGGAAAGGTTCAGGAAAGGGAGGGCAGGAATGGCTCCATCACCCACATCCCCATCCTCACCATGCCCAACGACGGTGAGTCACAGCCAGGGGGCTTCCAAAAACCTTCCTTGGAAAGGTTCAGGAAAGGGAGGGCAGGAACGGCTCCATCACCCAGATCCCCATCCTCACCATGCCCAACGATGGTGAGTCACAGCCAGGGACCTCCAAAATCCTGCCTTGGAAAGGTTCAGGAAAGGGAGGGCAGGAACGGCTCCATCACCTACATCCCCATGTGAGTCACAGCCTGGGGGCTTCCAAAAACCTTCCTTGGAAAGGTTCAGGAAAGGGAGGGCAGGAAAAGGAGGGCAGGAACGGGTCCATCACCCAGATCCCCATCCTCACCATGCCCAACGACGGTGAGTCACAGCCAGGGACATCCAAAATCCTTCCTTGGAAAGGTTCAGGAAAGGGAGGGCAGGGCAGGAATGGCTCCATCACCCAGATCCCCATCCTCACCATGCCCAACGACGGTGAGTCACAGCCTGGGGGCTTCCAAAATCCTTCCTTGGAAAGGTTCAGGAAAGGGAGGGCAGGAATGGCTCCATCACCCAGATCCCCATCCTCACCATGCCCAACGATGGTGAGTTACATCCAGGGACCTCCAAAATCCTTCCTTGGAAAGGTTCAGGAAAGGTTCTGCCTTTTTCTTCTCCTTCCTGTGCATTATTCATCCAAGATCAAGATGAATAATTCACAGCAAACGTTGATTTTTGTGTCCAGACTTGGATGTTTATTATTTCTTATCAATTTACAGACTCACAAGCTGTGAGCTCTAACTAACAAGGTAGAGAAATGAAGGTAAAATGGAGTCTCTCTGACTCTTCCCAAGGTTATTTCAGCAAGGTGACACCTTATTAATTATTATTAATATATATTTTATATTTATATTTATATTATATATATATATTTAATATATATTATTTATACTTCTGACCCAATAATGACTACCTAAGGCCTGCAATTTGGACCTATTTCATTCTCTTAGGAAAAAACCACCCAAACTCAAAAAGAAGGTGAAGACAAAGGACTCAGACAACACCCAGAATCCTCCATCTTGACTCCCCTGTATTACAATACACTAAAATCTTAAATTTTAAGTTTTTCACCCTGTGAGATCACACAATTCTATTCAAACCACACACCCACAACCCCAGAGCTGTCACTCAATTTTGGGAGCCTGTCCAAGGTCTCAAGTCAAATGTTGTGCTGGCTTCAGGGTCAGCACCTTTTAGCACATAAAGCCTGAAATTTTCAGCCTCCAAGGTTCCAACACAGCCACACTGGAGTCCTGTGGCTTCAGATTTCTTTAATATCCCAGATTTTAGCTGCCTTCTGATCCAAATTTGCCCTTTTGAGGCCTCTCAGGTGCTCACAGCCCCGATCCAAGAGCACTTGGGATTTGTGGAGGGAACAATTGCCGAAATCACCTGGCAACAAAAAGCTGCAGCTCGGTGCTAAGATGGCTTTAAAAGTGCTGAAAACATTGAAACCATTTCTTTTTATTCCCCACAGACATTACTCACCCCATCCCTGACTTGACTGGGTACATCACTGAGGGACAGATCTACGTGGACAGGCAGCTGCACAACAGGCAGGTGTGTGTTTGCTGCTCACGAGCTGCTTAAAGAATTATTCCAATTTTTTAAGGATTCCTGTTAATTCCTGGATGTTTTTTCCTTCAGATTTACCCTCCCATCAATGTCCTGCCCTCGCTGTCCAGGCTGATGAAGTCAGCTATTGGTGAGGGGATGACCAGGAAGGACCACGCTGATGTGTCCAACCAGCTGGTGGGTACAAACCCCCCTGGGGACAGGGACTGCCTGCCCAGCTTGGGATCAGCTGGGATCCAGAACGTTCCTGAGGCTGCTTTAGTTCAGGGAGAGGTTTTGAGTTTGAGCAGGAGTTGTGGATGGAGCAGCCAAGCTTGGAATGTTCACCTGGAAAAACAACAGGGAGAGCCCAGAGCCCTTCCAGGGCCTGAAGGGGCTCCAGGAGAGCTGGAGAGGGGCTGGGGACAAGGGATGGAGGGACAGGACACAGGGAATGGCTTCAAACTGGGAAAGGGGAGATTTAAATGGGAGATTGGGAAGGAATTCCTGGCTGGGCTGGAATTCCCAGATTTGCTGTGGCTGCCCCTGGATCCCTGGAAGTGCCCAAGGCCAGGCTGGGATAACCTGGGACGGTGGGAGGTGTCCCTGGGCATGGCAGGGGTGACACTGGAGGATCTTTGTTGTTTCCATCCAATTCTGGGATTTTCCAGTGTCCCAGCAGGAGCAGGACACAACCCAAGCCCCCTGTGACACCTCAGGGTGTGGCAGTGACACCGATTTTTATGTGAGGGTGGGGAGGGGCTGGGCTGGAATTCCCAGGGGAGCTGTGGCTGCCCCTGGATCCCTGTTTGGGATAACCTGGGGCAGTGGGAGGTGTCCCTGCTGTGGCAGAGGTGACACTGGGTGACCTTTAAAGTTGTTTCCAACCAATTCTGGGATTCTCCAATGTCCCAGCTGGACACAACCCAAGCCCCATGACACCGATTTTCGTGTGAGGGTGGGAAGGGGCTGGGCTGGAATTCCCAGGGAAGCTGTGGCTGCCCCTGGATCCCTGTTTGGGATAACCTGGGGCAGTGGGAGGTGTCCCTGCTGTGGCAGAGGTGACACTGGGTGACCTTTAAGGTTGTTTCCAACCAATTCTGGGATTTTCCAGTGTCCCAGCAGGACACAGCCCAAGCCCCAGTGACCCCGATTTTTATGTGAGGGTGGGAAGGGGCTGGACTGGAATTCCCAGGGGAGCTGTGGCTGCCCCTGGATCCCTGTTTGGGATAACCTGGGACGGTGGGAGGTGTCCCTGCCCTGGCAGGGGTGGATGAGGGGATGTTTGAGGGTCACTCCATGCCCCTTCCCTGGCAGTACGCCTGCTACGCCATCGGCAAGGACGTGCAGGCCATGAAGGCCGTGGTGGGTGAGGAGGCCCTGACCTCGGATGATCTCCTCTACCTGGAGTTCCTGCAGAAGTTTGAGAAGAATTTCATCGCTCAGGGTAAGGAGCAGCTCCCAGCAGGGCAGGGAAATGAGTGGGAAAAGTTTGGATTGAAATTCCTGCTTTATTAAAACCAGGAGAATCCCCAAGTCCTAGATTTGGGAAAGGGTCTTAAAGCTCATCCTGGGTGATATTTAAATTTCCAAACCCCCCAAAATTCCTTGAATCAGCAGTTTGAGACCCCAATTCTAGATTTGCTTTGTTCTGTCACACGTGGCTGTGCTGACAAACACCTCGGGGGTTTGTGTGACTGCACATGGCAGGGGTGGTAATTTTTGGGGTGATATTTAAATTTCCAAACCCCCCCATAATTCCATGAATCAGTTTCATACCCAAATTCTGGATTTACCTTGTCCTGTCACACATGACAAACACCTCGGGGGGTTTGTGTGGCTGCACATGGCAGGGGTGGCACTGGGTGATAAATTTAAATTTCCAAACCATCCCAAAATTCCTTGAATCAGCAGTTTGATACCCCAATTCCGGATTTGCTTTATTCTGTCACACGTGGCTGTGCTGATAAACACCTCAGGGGTTTTGTGTGGCTGCACATGGCAGGGGTGACACTGGATGATATTTAAATTTCCAAACCACCCCATAATTCTGTGAATCAGCAGTTTGATACTCAAATTCTGGATTTGCTTTCTCCTGGGTTATTTTAATTTTTTAGGGATTCCTGTCACACGTGGCTGTGCTGACAAACACCTCAGGGGGTTTGTGTGGCTGCACATGGCAGGGGTGACACTGGGTGATAAATTTAAATTTCCAAACCACCCCATAATTCCATGAATCAGCAGTTTGAGACCCCAATTCTGCATTTACCTTGTCCTGTCACACGTGACAAACACCTGAGTGGGGTTTGTGTGGCTGCAATCAGCAGGAAAAAGGTGCTCCAAGTGCCCCATCCATGGCAGAGAATTGGAATCAATTTGGCTTTAAAAGGGAATTCCTGCTTTTCCAAGGATGGAACGGTGCTGACAAAGACCTGAGGTGGTTTGTGTGGCTGCACTTGGCAGGGGTGGCACTGGGTGATATTTAAATTTCCAAACCACCCCAAAATTCTGTGAATCAGCAGTTTGATACTCAAATTCTGGATTTGCTTTCTCCTGGGTTATTTTAATTTTTTAGGGATTCCTGTCACATGTGGCTGTGCTGACAAACACCTCAGGGGGGTTTGTGTGGCTGCACATGGCAGGGGTGGCACTGGGTGATATTTAAATTTCCAAACCACCCCATAATTCCATGAATCAGCAGTTTGATACCCAAATTCTGGATTTTCCTTGTCCTGTCACACGTGACAAACACCTCAGGGGGGTTTGTGTGGCTGCACTCAGCAGGAAAAAGTGCTCCAAGTGCCCTGTCCATGGCAGAGAATTGGAATCAATTTGGCTTTAAAAGGGAATTCCTGCTTTTCCAAGGATGGAAAGGTGCTGACAAAGACCTCAGGGGGTTTGTTTGGCTGCACTTGGCAGGGGTGGCAATTTTTGGGATGAGATTTAAATTTCCAAACCACCCCAAAATTCTGTGAATGAGCAGTTTGAGACCCCAATTCTGGATTTGCCTTGTCCTGTCACACCTGACAAACACCTCAGGGGGTTTGTGTGGCTGCAATCAGCAGGAAAAAGGTGCTTCAAGTGCTCTGTCCATAGCAGGGAATTGGAATCAGTTTGGTTTTAAAATGGAATTCCTGCTTTTCCAAGGATGGAAATAAGATTTCCAAGGATGGAAATAATCTTTTCAGCTGAAGGTGGGAAATAAAACCAAACATTTTGTTTTTGTTTTTCCCGTGTCTGTCCCTGCAGGGCCCTACGAGAACCGCACGGTGTTTGAGACCCTGGACATTGGCTGGCAGCTGCTCAGGATTTTCCCCAAGGAAATGCTCAAGAGGATTCCCCAGAGCACCCTGGCTGAGTTTTACCCTCGGGATGCCAAGCACTAACCCAGCTCCCCGTGCTCCTGCTCCATCAGACGCTGGTTTGGTTTTTTTTTCCTGTGTGTTGGTGTTTCCCTGTCGCCCTCCCAGCTCCAACCAGCAGCAGGTGATGCTCGTGGCAGTTTTGAAAATATCCCTTCTCCCTCAGCCTGCATCTCCAGGAGGGTGTTCAGGCCAGCTGTAAAAATGTGCAATAGCCAGCGTGAGGTTTGGGCTTTGAAATGAGAATTTTTGGGGGATTTTCGAGGTTGAGCGTGACCAGAGATTGCAAATTTTTAATTTCAAACTGTGGGTTAGAAAATATGAGGGAGGAAAGGACTTGCAGGACAGCATTCCTTGGTGAAAAATTGCAGGACAGCATTCTTTGGTGAAAAATGAGGTTTTTAAACACTTTGTGTGAGCTGAGGACAGGAGGAGGTGACACTGGGGATTTTTCCACTTTCCAGCAAAAGTGGAAAAAATCCTTTCAGAGGACAAAGACCAGTGAGGTGCTACCTGAAAATAACAGGAAAAAACTCAATTATTGAATTCCAGGCTTTAAATTGAAGTTTGCTGAGTAAATTTCCTCCTTCACCCTTTTTTTTTTTTTTGGTTGAATTCTGGAGATGCCAACCAGAACCAACAGCTCAGAGGTGTCACCACAGCTCAAAGTTTTGTGGTGCTGCTGCTTCAGGGGGTCCTGAGAGGTGAAAATCAACCTAAAAAACCACACTAAAACCTGGCCCAGGTGTGCTGGTGCGAGCTCAGCTTTTAAACCACCAGGAGTTGTTAAAAAAATGCAGCTTTAAAGTGAGAAAGGATATTTCAAACCTGCTCCAGGCGTGCTGGGGCTGCAGCTGTTGTGGTTTGCACTCCAGGCATGGATTTGTTCAGCCCTGAGCTCAGCATTCCCAAACTCTGCCACCTCGGCTGGGCAATTCCGTGTTGTTCCTTTTCCAGCAGGTTCAGCCCAGGCTCCTGCTGCTGGCAGAATTCCAAGCTTTTCCCAGCCTTTCCTGTAGTCTGAGCTCTGGTCTGGCTCACCAGAGCATGTTACACCTCCCTGCACGCCCCCAAGTCTGGGAAGGTGCTAACACGACTGGAATTTGTGAATTCCAGCTTTTCCTGGCGTCTCCCTCCCTCCCTCCCTCCCTCCTGTGTGTGTGCAGTTCTCTGGTTTTGTTCTCTGTGTTCTCCGTGGCTGCAGCAGCAAACTTGGTTCCAGTGCATTCCACCCAAAGCTGTGCCCGAGTCTCTTTCTCCTGAGGTCAGGAGGGGAGGGCGGAAGGGTTGGCATGAAAATACTTTAATGTAGAGAATCTCTAAATAAATTAAATATGGAAGGTGTTGAACAAAAGGTTCTGATAAAATTCTGTGGTTGTGGGGGTGAAAAATCATTCAGGGCTGGGGTGTTCCTGTCTCCCCAGGGATCCCAGGAATGGGAATGGAGCAGCTCCAGAGGGGTTTAAGGGTCACTGGAGCCACCCCCACGTTGTCCCTGGAGCTGAGGAGGAGGAGGAGGGTCTGACCTTCAGCCTCCTGAGCAGTCACGGGGAAAGGCTTTGCAGGAATGTGCAGGGAATGTGATCCCTGTGTGCTCACCTCCCTCGGGGGCTGGGGGAGGCTTGGGAACTCCTGGAAAATGAGTTTAGGCCCCAGTTTGGGATTTTGGGGTGAGCAGCAGTGGGGAGGGAGGGGGGGTCAGTGTGACCCCAGCCCCTCCCCTGGGCATCGATGTCACCCCTGGGCAGGTCCGGGTGGGGACAGCCTGAGCCTGGCACAGGGACCTGGGAAATGGGAATGGCAAACCAGGAATGGGCAAAGCAAAAGCAGGAATGAGGAAAAGCAGGAATGGCCAAAGCAAACCCGGGAATGGCCAAAGCAAACCCGGGAATGGCCAAGGCAAAGCTGGGAATGAGCAAACTTGGGAATGAATAAACCCAGGAATGAGGAAAAGCAGGAATGGCCAAAGCAAACCTGGGAATGGCCAAGGCAAACCTGGGAATAATCAAGCCCAAGTCAGGAATGGGTAAACCCAGGAATGACCCAACCAAACTCAGGAATGAGCAAACCTGGGAATGAATAAACCCAGGAATGAGGAAAAGCAGGAATGGCCAAGGCAAACCTGGGAATGGCCAAACCAAACCCAGGAATGAGCAAACCTGGGGATGGCTGAAGCAAAACCCGGGAACGGGCAAACCTGGGAATGAATAAACCCAGGAATGGCCAAAGCAAACCCAGGAATGAGGAAAAGCAGGAATGGCCAAACCAAACCTGGGAATAACCAAACCAAATGTGGGAATGGCCAAACCAAACCCAGGAATGAGCAAACCTGGGAATGAATAAACCCAGGAATGGGCAAATCTGGGAATGGCCAAACCAAACCCAGGAATGAGCAAGCCTGGGAATGAATAAACCCAGGAATGGGCAAATCTGGGAATGGCCAAACCAAACCCAGGAATGAGCAAGCCTGGGAATGAATAAACCCAGGAATGGCCGAACCAAACCTGGGAATGGCTGAACCAAACCCCCAGGAATGAGCAAACCCGGGAATGGCCAAAGCAAACCCAGGAATGGCCAAAGCAAACCCAGGAATGAGGAAAAGCAGGAATGGTCAAACCAAACCCAGGAATGAGCAAACCTGGGAACGAATAAACCCAGGAATGGCCAAACCAAACCTGGGACTGAATAAACCCAGGAATGGCCAAAGCAAACCGGGAAACAATCAAACCCAAGCCAGGAATGGGCAAACCCAGGAATGACCAAACCAAACCAGGACTGGCCAGCCCAGCTTTGGTTCCCCTCTCTGCAGTCCCTGGGCTCAGCACAGCGTTTCCCCCCGAGCTGCTCAGTGCCCGGGATGAACAAAACCCTCGGGGCTGTCCCCTGTGCCCTGGCAGTGCCGTGACAGCTCCTGGCACAGCTCTGGCACAGCTCCTGGCACAGCTCTGGCACGGCTTGGCACGGCTCTGGCCCGCCTGGGGACAGCAGGTACCGGCTCCCAGGGCCGTGCTGCTCTCCCAGCTGCCGCCCCCGGACGTTTCAAGGCCGGCTGCGTTTTGAATTCAGATTTATTTTTCTTTTTTTTTTATCCCATAATGAGTAACGAGCACCGCCCGGGGGCTCAGCCCCTCACGGGGATGGCAGCCGGTCCTGCCGCGGGCACACGCCAGCTGTCCCCGGGCTGGGGAGGGGAGGGGACAGCCCGGGCGGGTCCCTGCCTGCCCCGGGGGCTCCGGGCCGGTGGCAGATGCGAGGCAGGGCCGGCTCCGGGCTGCCGGGGCTCATTTGCACATCAAAAGCGGCTTTTAAACACCCCAAACCCGGCCCTGCCAGCGCGGGGCGGCTCCGGTCGGGGCTCCGTCCCAGGCAGCGCCGCGGAGGGGTTGGGTTGGGGTTGGTTTGAGTTAGGGTTGGTTTAGGGTTGGTTTGGGGTTGGGTTTGGGGTGAGTTTGGGGCTGGTTTGGGGTTGGGTTGGGGTTGGGTTGGGGTTGGGTTTGGGGCTGGTTTGAGTTGGGTTTGGGGCTGGTTTGGGGTTGGGTTTGGGGTGAGTTTGGGGCTGGTTTGGGGCTGGTTTGGGGTTGGTTTAGGGTTGGGTTTGGGGCTGGTTTGGGGCTGGTTTAGGGTTGGTTTAGGGTTGGGTTTGGGGCTGGTTTGGGGTTGGTTTGGGGTTGGTTTGGGGCTAGTTTGGGGTTGTTTTGGGGCTGGTTTGGGGTTGGGTTTGGGGCTGGTTTGGGGTTGGTTTAGGGCTGGTTTGGGGCTGGTTTGGGGTTGGGTTTGGGGTTGGGGTTTGGGGTTGGTTTAGGGCTGGTTTGGGGCTGGTTTGGGGCTGGTTTAGGGTTGGTTTGGGGCTGGTTTGGGGTTGGTTTGGGGTTGGTTTGGGGCTGGTTTGGGGTTGGTTTGGGGTTGGTTTGGGGCTGGTTTGGGGTTGGTTTGGGGCTGGCTCTGCCCTCCCCACAGCCAGACACCCGGCGGTGCCACCGGCGCGTTTAAAGGAGATGCAAATCGGATTTTCTCCGGCTCGGGGCTCATTTCCATGCGCTCATTAATGCAACGATCCGAGCGGCTCCTGCGGCAGCTGGAGCGGGGCTGGAGCAGAGCAGGGACCCCCCGGGCCGGGGGTGCTCCGGCTGGGCTCCTTCTCCGGTTTGCCCCCCAAAATCGGAGCCAGCGGTGCCCCCCGGGGGGTTCCGGAGCTTCGCGCTGAGGCCGCCCCCGAGGGAGCTCTGGCTGTCAGCAGGGGATGGTTTTACCCGGGGATCATCCGGCCTTTGCTGGTGCTCTCCCAGTTTGTGTCCTGGTGCTCTCCCAGTTTCCCTCCTGTTGATCGCCCAGTTTGTGTGCTGGTGCTCTCCTGGTTTCCATCCTGGTGCTGTCCCAGTTTCCCTCCTGGTGCCCTCCCAGTTTCCACCCTGCTGCTCTCCCAGTTTGTCCTGGGGCTCTCCCAGTTGGGCTGGGCCGGGCCGGGCCGGGCTGGGCTGGGCTGCACCCCCAGCCAGGCTGGGCTGACTCTGACAGGAGGGACCCTCAGGGCACTCAGGATTTTCTGTCCCTTCCCTCCCCAGCGGTTCCAAACCAAACTAAAAATAAAGGAACTCTAAAAATAAATTTCCCTCTCTCCTGGGGCAGCGGGAGCACAGCCAAGGGTTCCCTGGAAAGCAGCAGCAGGTGCCAGGTGCATTTTTGGGTTGCCCCGTGGGGCAGAATGAGCAGAAATTCCCAAAATTGGAGAGTTTTCCCTATTTTCTGTGTCCCAACCTCCCCCTTTGCCCCCCCGCCGTGCTGTTTTATTTTGTTTTGGTTTGGTTTTTTGGGGTTTGTTTTTTGTGTTTTGTTTTGTTGTTTCGTGGGGTTTTTTGGTTTGGGTTTTTTTGGGTTTTTTTTTTTGTTTGTTTGTTTTTGGGGTTTTTTTGGGGGGGATGTTTTTTGGGGTGTGTTTTTGGTTTTGGTTTGTTTTTTGGGGGTTTTTTGTTTGTTTGTTTGTTTTGAGGTTTTTTTGGGTTTGGGGGGGATTTTTTGTGATTTTTGTGGGGTTTTCTTGTGTTTTTTGGTTTTTTTGTGGAGTTGGTTTGGAGCAAAAAGCTGAAATAGTCAAAATTCGGCCTCAGCTTTGTTACAGCAGCCACACTTCACCTCTCCCTGGGGAATTGTTTTCCCTGGAAAATCTCAGGATTTGGAGCTGCCTGCTCAGGGTGGGGCTCAGGCTGAAATCAGCCTCACCCACAGGGGAGGAAGGTGAAGCTGGGGGGCTCAGGCTGGGAGCGGGGCTGGGTGGATTATCCCACCCTCCCTGATCCCCCAGAACCCAATCCTGGTTTTCCATGCTCGGGTTATCCCAGCTGCGGAGCAGAGATAACTCTGGCCTGGAAAAAGCAGGTGCAGGATGTCCCCAGAGGGGACCTTGGTGGGCTGTGATAAATTCTGAGCATGGAAAATCCCCAGAAAATCCCGGAGAGGCTGAGGAAGTTTTAAAAAATTTATTTATAAATAAAAACATAAAATTAACCAGTAGTTTACATCAGTCACCAGAAAGAACATACAAAAAAAAACAACAAAGAGAAAACCTGCAGAAAAATAATTCTCTGTCCGGGCTGGGGCCGGGCGTGGCCGCGGCTCCGGCCGGGAGTGACACACCTGGAGTGACACACCTGGAATGCGACGGGCACACGGAGCGGTTGTGCAAAGGCAGCACGGCGAGGCCTCTGGAGATCATCACATCATCGAGCTGGGGGCACACGGGCCGGGGGGACACGGCTGGGGACAGGGACGGCGCCACCGGGGCCAGGGGAGCGGGAGCGGCCGGGATGGGGAGAGCTCGGGCAGGGCTCTGCGGGGCTGTGCCCGGGGGGAGGCACCAAATCCCGGCCTTGAACCTTCCAGAACGTTCTGGGGCACGGCCGGGCAGGGGCTCAGCCCCAGCTGCACCCGCGGGAGTCTGAGCTTGGCTTTTTCCAGTGGGACACGGGGCAGGATCGGCTGTGCCGGTGCCAGGACAGGCTGGGCAGTGCCAGAACGGGCTGGGCACAGGCTGGGCAGTGCCAGGAGTGTTTGGGCAGTGCCAGGACAGGCTGGGCAGTGCCAGGACTGGCTGGGCACAGGCTGGGCACTGCCAGGACGGGCTGTGCCGGTGCCAGGACAGACTGGGCAGTGCCAGGAGTGGGGTGGACACTGCCAGGACCAGCTGGAGAGTGCCAGGACAGGCTGGGCAGTGCCAGGACAGGCTGGGCACTGCCAGGACGGGCTGGGCAGTGTCAGGAGTGGCTGGACAGTGCCAGCCTCAGCTGGGCAATATCAGGACAGGCTGGGCAGTGCCAGGAGTGTTTGGGCAGTGCCAGGCCCAGCTGGGCAGTGCCAGGACAGGTTGGGCACTGCCAGGACCAGCCAGAGAGTGCCAAGACCAGCTGGGCAGTGCCAGGCTCAGGTGGGCAGTACCAGAATTGACTGGGCAGTGCCAGGACAGACTGGACAGTGCCAAGACAGACTGGGCAGTGCCAGGAGTGGCTGGGCAGTGCCAGGATTAACTGGACAGTGCCAAGCTCAACTGGGCAGTACCAGGACAGGCTGGGCAGTGTCAGGATTGACTGGGCAGTACCAGGATTGACTGGGCAGTGCCAGGTTCAGCTGGGCAATGTTAGGACTGACTGGGCAGTGCCAGGACCGGCTGGGCAGTGCCAGGAGTGCCTGGGCAGTGCCAGGACAGACTGGGCAGTGCCAGGATTGGCTGGGCAGTGCCAAGCTCAGCTGGGCAGTGCCAGGACTGGCTAGGCAATGTCAGGATTGACTGGGCAGTGCCAGGCTCGGCTGGGCAGTGCCAGGCCCAGCTGGGAGAAGTGGGGCAGTGCTTTGGGGTGTCAGGGCCGGGCGCAGAAGGCACAGACTGGTTCCTGTGTCACCTTTCCAGGCTGGAGTGGCACGAGGGATGCAGAATTTCTCACAACTTGGAGCCCTTGGCCGAATTGGCAGCGTTGGGATTGTGCAAGAACCCCCAACCCCCAGAGCCCTGGAATGGGGCAGTGGGTAAATAATTGCAGCAAAAATCTCATTGCACTGGCACAGAGGGGCCCGGCTGGAGCCCCCACCCCACAAAGCGGCTCCTGCCGGTTCCCTCCCCAGGCAGGGGGACTCGAGGGTCACCAGCAGCGCCACCTCATCATCCCTGGAGCCACTCGCTGGTGGCAGGAGGAAATTTTAAGAGCTGGGGTAGAAATTAAGGTGGAAGTGGTCGGTTTGGGGTGTTTATCCAGCTTCCCTTGGCGGGATCAGGGCACAGGGGGAGATAAGGCAGCCGGGGCTCCCGGGAGGGAAAACCCCAGTGAGTGCGAGGCTGTGGGGTGAACACAAACCCCAGTCCTTGGTCACACCGTGGCTGGGACATTCCTGTGGATTCTTGGATCCAGCTGCTGTCTGGCAGCCGGGAAAGGGACGGAGCCGTGTTGGTGGGAGCTGGGAATGCCGGGCACAGGGAGGGATGTGCAGGGAGGGCAGTGCAGGGTGGGCAGTGCAGGGTGGGATGTGCAGGGAGGGATGTGCAGGGTGGGCAGGGCAGGGTGGGATGTGCAGGGTGGGCAGTGCAGGGAGGGATGTGCAGGGAGGGCTGTGCAGGGTGGGATGTGCAGGGAGGGCTGTGCAGGGTGGGATGTGCTCAGACTGAACGGGGATTTGGGGGGGTTTGGGCTGTGCAGGGTGGGCTGTGCTCGGACTGAACGGGGATTTGGGGGGTTTGGGCTGTGCCAGGGTGGTGTGTGTGGGTGGGGACCTTCCTGAGGCGCCCCGGGGCTCGGGGGGTGGATGTGACAGTGGCAGTGGCGGTGGCAGTGGCAGTGGCAGAGGTGGCTCTGTGCTCCCACGGTGCTGGGAGGGTGAGGAGGAGTGGGAGCTTCCTCCAGGGAGCTGGGGCGGGTTCTGGTCACGGGCAGCGGGCGGGGCTGTGCTGGGCCATCCCTGGGGCTGGGCACAAACTGGGGCTGATTCCTGTCATGGGCAGGGCTGTGCTGGGCCATCCCCGAGGCTGTGCCATCCCTGGGGCTGTGCCATCCCTGGAGCTGGGCACACACCGGGGCTCATTCCTGTCGTGGGCAGAACTGTGCTGGGCCATTCCCGGGCTGTGCCATCCAGAGTTGGGCTATCCCTGGGGCTGGGCCATTCCCGGGGCTGTGCCAGGCCGGATTCCCCCGAGCCTGGAGCAGAACATTCCATGGGCGCTGGGCA
>OU383799.1:5009648-5152290 GCA_910950805.1 Acrocephalus scirpaceus scirpaceus
CGGGTGCCGGGGCCCTGCCGGGGCTCGGGGCCGGGGGTTGGGCTCAGGTGGTCGCGCACGTCCAGCTCCAGGCGCTTGGCCTTGAGCGCGGCCGCGTGCAGCTTCTCCAGGAACTCGGGCATGCCTGGGATGGGATCCATCGCTCCTGCACTGCTTCTCCTTTTCTCCCAGTTCTTCCCTTTTTTCCCCAATTTTTTCCCGATTTTTTCCCAATTTTTTCCTGATTTTTTAAACTTTTCCTTCCCCGTTTTTCCTTTTTCCCTTTCCTTTCATGTTTTTCCCGTTTCTCCCCGTTTTCCTCAGTCTTCCCTTCTTTTCCTTCCTGCTTTCACCTTTCCCTCCCCATTTCTCTGGGTTTTTCCCATTTTTCCTTCATTTTTTTCCCTTTCCTTTCCCATTTTTCCTTTTTCCTTCCCATTTTCCCCCTCATTTTTTCTCTTCTTTCCCTCAATTTTCCCCCTTCCCTTTCCAAATTTTCCCAATTTCCTTCCCCCAACGTTTCCATTTTTGCCCCAATTTTTCCATTTCTCCCCAATTTGCCCCTTTCTTTCCCCAAGTTTTCCTTTTTCTCCCGATTTTTCACTTTTCCTGCCAACTTTTGCCCATTTCCCCCCCAATTTTCCCTTCTCTCTCTCTCCACTTTCCCTTTTTCCAAGTGCTTCTCCCTGCCAAGGCAGGCCCCACTCCTGCACCCTTTGCCCAAGTTTTCCTGATTTTTTCCCTTTTTTCCCCAGATTTTTCCTTTTTTTCCCAAATTTTTTCCTGATTTTGCCCCTTTTTCCCCTGATCTTTTCCCTTCTTTCCCTCAATTTCCCCCTCTCCTTTTACATTTTCCCCTTTTTTCTCTTTCCTTCTCAATTCTTCCCTTTCTTTCCCCAATTTTTTCTTCTCCACCTTCCCATTTTTTTTCTTTCCCTCCCCACTTTCCCCCTTCCCCCCAATTTTTCCTTTTCCCCTCATTTTTCCCTTCTTTCCTGCAAGTTTTTCTTTCCCTTCACATTCTTCCGTTTCCCTCCAATTTTTCCTTCTCTCCTTTCCCACTTTCCCCAAGCAGCTTCTCCAGGAATTCCAGCATCCCTGGGAGAGGATTCCTCACTCCTGCCCCATTTGCCCAAGTTTGCCTGATTTTTTCCCTTTTTTCCCAGATTTCCCCCCCCTTTTTTATTTTCCTTTTTTTTCCTGGATTTTTTTCCCTTTTCCTTCCCCATTTCTGCCTTTCCCCACCAGTTTTTCTCTTTCTCAATTTTGCCCTTCCCCATTTTTCCCTCATTTCCATCAATTCTTCCCTTTTGTCCCATTTTTCCCTTTCTTGCCCCAATTTTTCCAAATTTTTCTCTCCTTCCCATTTTCCCCCTTTCCTTCCACCACTTTTCCCTTTCTTTCTCCAATTTTTCCCATTTTCCCACAATTTCTTCTCCACTTTCCCACTTTTTTCGTTTTCCTCCCCATTTTTCCCCCTTCCCCCCAGTTTTTCCCTTTTCCCCGATTTTTCCCTTCTTTCCTGAAATTTTTTCCTTCCCCCCAATTTTTCCTTTTCCCCCCAACTTTTCTCTTTCCCATTTCCCCTCAATTTTTCCCTTCTTTCCATCTATTTTTCCCCTTCCCTCCCATTTTCCCTCCCAATTTTTCCTTTTTTTCTCCCATTTTCCCTTCCTTTCCCCATTTTTCTCCTTTTTCCCAGTTTTTCTTTTTCTTTCTTCCCACTTTTTCCTTTTTCCTCCCCATTTTTCCCCATCTTTCCCTCAAATTTCCCCCTTTCTTCTCCCATTTTCCCTTTTTTCCAATTTTCCCTTTTCCCCCCAATTTTTCCCCATCTTTCCCATTTTTGCTCCTTTTCTCCCCAATTTTTCCTTCTCTTCCTTCCCCTTTTTTTCTTTCCCTCCCATTTTCCCTCTTTTTTTCCCATTTTTCCCCCAACCCCCCAAATCCCTAAAAGTTCCCCCAAATCCCTTCCAAATCTGCAGAAATTCTGAGAGCTCAAAAAAATTCAAAATAAATCCACCCCAAACCCCCAAATTTCCCAAAAATCCCCCCAAAATCCCCCAAAATTCCACAAAAATCCTCCCAAATTTCCCAAAGATTCTGCAAAACTTCCCCTGAAATCCCCTAAAATCTCCAAAATCCCCCTAAATTCCCCAAAATCCCCCCAAAATCCCGAAAAATTCCACAGAGTTCCCTTTAAAACCAACCCCAAACCTCTAAAATTCCCCAAAATGCTGAAAAAGTTCCCCCAAAGTCACAAAAATCCCTCTAAAAATTCCACAAAAGTCCCCAAACTCCCTAAAAATCCGCCCAACCCCTAAAATTGCAAAAAATCCACAAAAATTCTCAAAATGACCTAAAAATTCCCTAGAATTCCCCCCAATTCTGCAAAAGTTGCTTAAACCCCCCAAAATTCCCCCAAATCCCCAACAAACCCCTAAAATCCCTAAAAATCCCACAAAATCCCTGAAAACCCCCCTGAATACCCCCAAATTCCCTAAAACGCCCACAAAATTTCACAAAATCCCACAAAATTCCCCAAATCCCCTGAAAAATCCCCCTGAATGCTCCCCAAATCCCTGAAAATCCCACAAAATCCCCTAAAAATTCCCCTAAATTCCCAAAAAATCCCCCCAAACCTCTGAAAATTGCCCCAAATTCCCCGAATTTCCAAAAATATCCCCCAAAATGCCCTAAATGCCCTAAAATCCCCCCAAAATCCCCAACCCCACCCCTCCCTTTTTTGGCTCTCCCGGGTGCCCCGTGGGGATTGGGGAAATTTGAGAGAATTTCGGGAAATTTGGGAATTTTGGGGGAATTGGAGGGAAAATTGGGGGAAATTTTGGGGAAATTTTGTGGGAATTCTGGGAGAATTTGGGGGGCACTTTGGGGGAGATTTGGGGGGGATTTTTGGGAATTTGGTGGAATTTTGCCGGAAATTGGGGGAATTTGGGGGAAATTTGAGGAATTTGGGGGGGGGAAATTGGGAAATTTGAGGGGAATTTTGGGAATTTGTGAGAATTTTGGAAATTTGGGAGAGTTTTGGGCAAATTTTGGGGAATTTGACGCAATTTTGTGGGAATTCTGTGGGAATTTGGGGGGATTGTGAGTAAATTCGGGGAATTTTGGGGGGATTTGGGTGAATTTGGGGAGTTTTTTGGGGATTCTCACCGCTGGACATCATCCAGCTGAGGCAGTAGCGCGGGAACACGGTCTGGGGGTTGTCGCTGTACGTCAGCAGGTAATCGAACCCGTTCTGGAAATACAGGAATTCCCAACAATTCCCAGCAATTCCCAATGAACTCCCAACAAATTCCCAACAAATTCCTCAACAATTCCTAAAAACCTCCCAAAAATTTCTCAACAATTCCCAAAAAATTCCCAACAATTCCCAAAAAATTCCCAACATGCCCAAAAGATTCCCAACAATCCCAAAAAATTCCCAACATGCCCAAAAGATTCCCAACAATCCTAAAAATTTCCTAACATTCCCAAAAATTCCCAACAATTCCCAAAAATTCCCAACATTCCCAAAAAATTTCCCCAAATATTCCCCAAAATTCCCCAACATTCCCAACAATTCCCCCAAAATTCCCAACAAATTCCCAAGAAATCCCTAACAATTCCCAACATTCCCAAAAAATTCCCAACAATTCCCCCAAAAGTTCCCAACAATTCCCAAAAAATTCCCAACATTCCTGAAAAATTAACAGCAATTCCCAACATTCCCCAAAAATTCCCAACAATTCTCAACAATTCCCAAAAAATTCCCCAAAATTCCCAAAAAATTCCCCAAAAATTCCCAACCATTCCCAACATTCCCCAAAAATTCCCAAAAATTCTCAACAATTCCCAAAAAATTCTCCAAAACTCCAAAAAAATTCTCAATTCCCAAAAAATTCCCAACAATTCCCAACATTCCCAAAAAATTCCCAACAATTCCCAAAAAATTCCCAACAGTTCCCAAACAATTCCCAAAAAATTCCCAACAAATCCCAACCAATTCCCCAAAATTTCCCCAAAATTCCCCCCAAATTCCCAGCAATTCCCACTGGGAATTTCCTCAGGACCTGCCCCCAGATCCAAAATTCCCAAACAATTCCCCCAAATCCTGGGATTTTCCGGGTTTTGAGATTTTTTTTCCCCATTTTGGGGCATTTTTCCCAGTTTTTGTGGCTTTTTCTCCCCCTTTTCCAATCCCACCTCCCCCAAATCCCAGGATTTTTCTGTTTTCCCACCCCAGATCCTGGGATTTTCAGGATTTTTAGGATTTTCCCACCCCAAAACTCCCGGGATTTTCCTGTTTTGGGGGATTTGATTTCCCCGATGTTTTTGATTTCTCCCCAGTTTGGGGGGGTTTAATCCCAAGGATTTTTTTGGGTTTTTTCCCGATTTTTTCGGGTTTTTCCCAATTCTGGCGGTTTTCCACCCCCTTTTCCCAATCCCACCTCCCCCAGATCCCACAATTTGCTCGGTTTTCCCGCCCCAGTTCCTGGGATTTTCGAGATTTTCTGGCTTTTCCCACCCTAAATACCAGAATTTTGGGGATTTCCCAGCTTTTCCCACTCCAAACCCTGGAATTTTCCAGCTCTTCTCATCCCAAATCCCAAAAATCCTGGGATTTCCCAGCTTTTCCCACCCCAAATTCTGGGATTTTCCCAGTTCCCCCACCCCAAATCCCAGGATTTTTGAGTTTTTCCCACCCCAAATTCTGGGATTTTCCCAGTTTTTCCCAATTTTGGGGGTTTTTTTTCCCCGATTTCCCCCTCACCCCCCAATCTTTTTTGGGTTTTTCCCCAATTTTGGGGTTTTTCACCCCTTTTCCCAATCCCGCCTGCCCCAGACCCCGGGATTTTGGGATTTTCCCACCCCAAAT
Organism: Acrocephalus scirpaceus scirpaceus; assembly: GCA_910950805.1. Lineage (NCBI taxonomy): Eukaryota > Metazoa > Chordata > Aves > Passeriformes > Sylviidae > Acrocephalus > Acrocephalus scirpaceus. Next base: position 5,014,507 of record OU383799.1, read on the forward strand.
CTTGGGATTTTCACACCCTAAATCCTGGGATTTTCCTGGTTTTCCCACCCCAAACCCCAGGATTTTAGGGATTTTTTGGGATTTTCCCACCCCAAATCCCGGGATTTTTGGGGATTCTCCCACCCCAGTTCCTGGGATTTTCACACCCTAAATCCTGGGATTTTCCTGGTTTTCCCACCCCAAATCCTGAGATTTTCAGGATTTTCTGGCTTTTCCCACCCCAAATCCTGGGATTTTCAGGATTTTCCCGGTTTTCCCATCCCAAACCTTGGGATTTTCCAACCCCAAGCCCTGGGATTTTTGGGGATTCTCCCACCCCAGTTCCTGGGATTTTCACACCCTAAATCATGTGATTTTCCTGGTTTTCCCACCCCAAATCCCAGGATTTTCAAGATTTTCCAGCTTTTCCCACCCCAAATCCTGGGATTTTCCTGGTTTTAAAGGGAAGCTTTTTTTTCCCCCAATTTTGTTTTTTTTTTCCCCCTGATTCTTCCCCCCCCCCCAACTTTTTTTAGGTTTTTTCCCCCCAATCTTTTTTGGGTTTTTTTTCCCAATTTTGGGGTTTTCCACCCCTTTTCCCAATCCCGCCTGCCCCAAGCCCCAGGATTTTGGGATTTTCCCACCCCAAATCTTGGGATTTTCACACCCTAAATCCTGGGATTTTCCTGGTTTTCCCACCCCAAATCCTGAGGTTTTTGGGATTTTCCTGGTTTTCCCATCCTAAACCCTGGATTCTCCAACCCCAAGCCCCGGGATTTGGGGGTTTCTCCCACCCCAAATCCTGGGATTTTCACACCCTAAATCCTGAGATTTTCAGGATTTTCTGACTTTTCCCACACCATACCCTGGGATTTGGGGGATTCTCCGACCCCAGATTCTGGGAGTTTTTGGTATTTTCCAACCCCAAACCCTGGGATTTTTTTGGATTTTCCCACCCCAAACCCTGGGATTTGGGGGATTTTCTGACCTCAACCCTGAGATTTTCGGGATTTTCCCAGTTTTTCCATCCCAAACCCTAAGATTCTCCCACCCCAAACACCAAGATTTTGGGGATTTTCCCACCCCAAACCCCAGGATTTTCCGGCTTTTCCCACCCTAAACCCCGGGGTTTTCCTGGTTTTCCCACCCCAGACGCCAGGATTTGGGGATTTTTTGGGGATTTTTTGGGGTTGGGGGCGGGCACCTCGTCGAAGCCGCGGTGGGGCCGGATCACCATGCGCGATTCGTAGCTGCGCACGCGGACGTGCTCGGGAGCCTCGGGAACGCCGGGGTGCTCCACGGCCCTGGGGATGAACCGGGAATGAGCTGGGAAATTGGGAATGGGAGCCCCAAACCGGGAATGTGAGCCTGAAATTGGGAATGGGAGCCCAAACTCAGGATCCCAAATCAGGATCCCAGAGGGAACAAGGGAATGGGATGATCCCAAAAATCAAAACCCCAAAATCAGGACCCCAAAGGGAATCCAGGAATGGAATGATCCCAAATTCAGGATCTCAAAAATCAAAATCCCAAAATCCAGGTCCCAAAAATCAAAATCCCAAAGTTAGAATCCCCAAGGGAATCCAGGAATGATCCTAAAATCAGGATCCCAAAAATCAGGATCCCCAAGGGAATCCAGGAATGGGATGATCCCAAAAATCAAAACCCCCAAAATTGGGGTCACAAAATGAATTCGGGAATGATCCCAAAATTCAGGATCCCCAAATCAAGATCCTAAAAATTGGGATCCCAAAGGGAATCTGGGAATGGAATGATCCCAAAATTGGGAATGATCCCAAAATCAAATTCTCAAAAATCAGGATCCCAAAATCTGGATCACAAAAGGAATTTGGGAATGATCCCAAAAATAAGGATCCCAGAATCAAAATCCCAAAGTCAAGATCCCAAAAATCAATATCCTGAAAATCAGGATCCTGAAAATCAAAAGCCCAAAATGAAAGTCCCAAAATCAGGATTCCAAAGGGAATTTGGGAATGATCCCAAATTTTAGGATCCAAAAACCAGGATCCCAAGACAGGGATCCCGAAGGGAATTCGGGAGTGATCCCAAAAACCAAAACCAAAATTCAAGATCCCAAAGGGAATTTGGGGTGGGGAGAAGGGGAAATAAAGAAAAAACTCAAAAAAAAGAGACTGCAATCATTGGGATTTGGGGATGGGAATTCCAGGGGGAATTGTTGGGATTTGGGGGTGGGAATTCCAGGAATTTCGGGCCGGGTGGGGTTGGGAATGTCGGGAATTGCAGGGGAGGCAGTTTCTGGAATTCCTCGGGGAGTTTTTTTGGGAATTCCAGGGATAATTTCTTTTGGAATTCCATGGGAGGGTTTTTGGGGAATTCCATGGGGGAATTTTGGGGTAATTCCAGGGGGATTTTTTTTGCAATTTGAGGGGTTTTTCAGGAATTCCAGGGGTTTTGGGGGTGAATTTGGGGTGTTAGGGGTGAATTTGGGGTGTTTGAGGTGAACTAGGGGTGAATTTGGGGTGTTTGGGTTGGATTTGGGGTGTTTGGGGTGAATTTGGGGTGTTTGGGGTGGATTTGGGGTGTCTGGGGTGGATTTGGGGTGTTTGGGGTGAATTTGGGGTGTTTGGGGTGAATTTGGGGTGTCTGGGGTGAATTTGGGGTGTTTGGGGTGTTTGGGGTGAACTAGGGGTGAATTTGGGGTGTTTGGGGTGGATTTGGGCTGTCTGGGGTGAATTTGGGCTGTCTGGGGTGGATTTGGGGTGTTTGGGGTGGATTTGGGGTGTTTGGGGTGGATTTGGGCTGTCTGGGGTGAATTTGGGCTGTCTGGGGTGGATTTGGGGTGTTTGGGGTGGATTTGGGGTGTTTGGGGTGAATTTGGGCTGTCTGGGGTGAATTTGGGCTGTCTGGGGTGGATTTGGGGTGTTTGGGGTGGATTTGGGGTGTTTGGGGTGGATTTGGGCTGTCTGGGGTGGATTTGGGGTGTTTGGGATGCCCACCGGGACACGAGCACCATGAGGTTCCGGTCGCTGTCGACGTTGTAGCGCCGAACGTAAACGTAATCGCGGGAGTACATCGGGTACTGCACGGGAACGGGAACGGGGTCAGGGCTGAGCCCCAACCCTGAGTGCTGAGCCCAAACCATGATCCCGACCCCAAACTCTGATTCCAAACCCTGATCCCCATTCGCAAATCTTGATCCCAATCCCCGATCCGAACCCCTGATCCCTGATCCCAAACCCAGATCCCAAACCCTGATCCTGATCCCAAATTCCAAATCCTGATCCCAATCCCAGCTCCCTTCACTCACCGGGAACTGCGTGACCCAGTGGATCCCCTTGGATCCCCAGCCCCAAACCCCAATCTCAGTCCCATCGATGCTCACCGGGAACTGGGTGACCTGGTGGATCCCCGATCCCAATCCCAATCCCATAATCTCTGATCCCAATCCCATAGGGGCTCACTGGGAAGTGGGTGACCCAGTGGATCCCAGATCCCATAATCCCTGATCCAACGGGTGCTCACCGGGAATTGGGTGACCCAGTGGATCACCTCGGATCCCGTGGCCGGGTCTCGCTCCACCACGTCCAGTTTGATCACCAGCGAGTCCCACTTCTTCCGGTACTCCGTGTCCAGCTGGGACAGCGGGGATGGAAATGGGATTGGGAACGTTCCAGAAAAACGGGAAGGGAACCAGGATGGGAACGGCCGGAACAACAGGAAGAACAGGAAGGGAACATTCCAGAAAAACGGGAACCAGAACTGGGATGGGAACGGCCCAGAATTCCAGGGAAGACCGGGACGGGGAAACCCCGGAATGCTGGGGAAAATCAGGATGGGAACAGCCCAGGATTCTGGGAAAACACGGATTGGGAAGAGCTCGGAACTCCAGGGAAACAGGGATTGGGAATGGCCCAGAATTCTAGGAAAAACAAGGATGGGAACAGCCCAGGATTCCGGGGAAAACAGGGCTTGGGAAAATCCCAGAATTCCAGGGAAATGGGGATTGGGAATGGCCCAGAATGCCAGGAAAACCGGGATTGGGAATCCCAGGAAAACCCCAGAATTCCAGGGAAAACAGGAATGGGGAATGCCAGGAACAGGCTGGGATTCCAGGGAAAACTGGGATGGGGAGACCCCAGAATTGCAGGGAAAATCAGGATCGGGAAACCTCAGAATTCCAGGGAAAATTGGGATTCAGAACAGCCCAGAATGCCAGGAAAACCAGGATTGGGAATACCAGGAACAACCCAGAATTTCAGGGAAAACTGGGATTGGGAATGGCTGGGATTCCAGGGAAAATTGGGATCAGGAAAAATCGGGATGAGGAACATCGGAAAACCCCCAGAATTCCAGGGAAAATTGGAATGGGGAAAACCAGGCTGAGGAATATTGGGAAATCCTCGGAATTCCAGGGAAAACCATGGAAAAATCCCTTCCCCCTCTCCTGCCCAATCCCTGTCCAACCCAATAAAACCTCAGGGAATCTGGAATTTCCAGGAATATGTGGGAAAAAACGGGATTGGGAATTTCCCAGGACTCCCAGCTGGAGCTCCTGGGGATGGGTTAAAACCTGGGAATTTTCCCGTTTTTTTCTTGGATTCCACCCCAAATTCCCAAAGATTCCTGGCCCAGCCTTCGGAAGGAGCCAAATCCCGCCCCAAAATTCCAAGAATTCCTGAGGAATTCCCAGGAATTCTGCTCACCTGGACGTTGAAGAATTGCCTGGGAGTGACGTCCGTGTAGGTGCCGAAAACTGCGGAAAAAATTCCCAAAAATCGGCAAATCCTGGGAACTGATGGAGCCTGGGAAAACCCCAAATCCCGGGAATCCAAAACCCCAAATCCCAAAAATCTCCAAATCCAAGAAAGAAATCCTGGGAATGGAGAGATCCTGGGAATTGCCAAATCCTGGGAATTGATGAATTCCAGGGATTGAAAAATTCCAGGAATCCAAGATCCCGAAAATCAAAAAATTCCAGGAATTCATTGATCCCCCAAATCAAAACATTCCAAGAATTTGTTAATCCCCAAAATCCACAAATCCCAGGAATTTGTTAATCCCAAAAATCAAAAAATTTCAGGAATTCACTGACCCCCAAAATCCACAAAATCCCCAAAATCCCCAAATCCCAGGAATTCATCAATCCCAAAAATCCAGAAATCCAAGAATTCTCAGAAATCAAAAAATCCTGAAAATCAACAAATCCCAGAACCAACAAATCCTGGGAATCAATGGATGCCAAAAATCCACAGATCCCAAAAATCCCAAAATCCCAGAGATTCCCAGAAATCCAAAAATTTCCAAAGCAACGAATCCCAAAAATCCACAAATCCCAAGGACTGATAAAATCCTGGGAATAAAAAAAAATTCCCCAAAATGAACAAATTCTGGGAATTCCAAAATCCCAGGGATCAATGGATCCCAAAAATCCAGAAATCCAAAAATTCCCAAAATCCCACAGATTGCCAGAATCCAAAAAAAATTCCCGAATTACCAAATCCCAGGAATCAACAGATCCCAAAAATCGACAAATCCCAAAAATCCACAAAATCCTGGAAATCAATAAATCCTGGGAACACCAAAATCCCGGGAATCAACAAATCCCAAAAATCGACGAATCTCCAAAATTGACAAAATCCCAAGAATCAAAAAATCCCCAAATTCCCAAATCCGGGAAATGGACAGATCCCAGAAATTCCAGAAATCCCCAAATCCCAGGAATCAGAAAATCCCTAAAATCAACAAATCCTGGGAATTCCAAACCCCAAAAATCCCAAATCCCAGCGAGAAGCCCCGCCCCCCTTCCGGAACCACCCCAAACCCCCCGGAAATTCCCTTCCTTTGGAGAAGTTTGGGAATTTCTCCTTTTTTGGGGAATTCAGAGAATTTGGAGAATTTCTGGTTTTTGGGGAATTTGGGGAATTCCCTTTTTTTGGGGAATTTTGGGCATTCCTGTTTTGGGGGAATTTGAGGAAATTTGGGAAATGTTGGAATTCCCATTTTTTGAGGGGAATTTGGGAATTCCCATGGGTTATTTTGGGAATTCTGGGCTCTCTCATCTCCATACTGGAAGAGCACCAAGCCAGGGATGGGCTGGCACCAGAGGCAGAATTCCATTTTTTGGGGAATTTTGGGAATTTCCCTTTTTTGGGGGGAATTTTGGGAAATTCTCGGAATTTGGGGAATTTCCGTTTTTTGGGGATTTTGGGAACTCCCTTTTTTGGGGGGAATTTTGGGAATCCCAGATTTTTAGGGGAATTTTGGGAATTCTCTTTTTGGCGGGTGGAATTTTGGGAAATTTGGGAATTCCTGGGTTTTTTCTGAATTTTGGGAATTCCCATTTTTGGGGGGAATTTTGGAGAATTTGGGAATTCTCACCTCTGTACTGGAAGAGCGCCAAGGTGGGGATGGGAGCGGTGCCAGAGGCAGAATTCCCTTTTTTGAGGGAATTTTGGGAATTCCCAGGGTGTTTTTGGGGAATTTGGGCAATTTTGGGAATTCCCCATTTTGGGGGAATTTGGGAAATTCCCCATCTTTTTGGGAAATTTGGGAATTTTCCCTTTTTTGGAAATTTTGGGGAATTCTGGGAATTCGGGGAGTTTCTGTTTTTTGGGGAATTCCCATTTTTGAGGAATTTCGGGAATTCTCTTTTTGGCAGGGGAAATTTTGCAAATTCCCATTTTTGGGGGGGAATTTTGGGAAATTTGGGAATTCTCAGGGTTTTTCTGAATTTTGGGAATTCCCATTTTTGGGGGGAATTTTGGGAATTTGGGAATTCTCACCCCGGTACTGGAAGAGCGCCGAGCCGGGCACGGGGCGGCGCCAGAGGCGGAAGCGCTCCCGCTCCATCACCAACTCCCAGGGCCGCTCCTGCGCCGGGAACGCCGCCGGATTCTCCAACTGCTGCAGCTCCTGCACCGACCTGAGAGAGAAACCCGAGATTGGGGAGGGAAAAGGGCCCCAAAAGCAAAATTCCCCATTTTTTATGTGCCCGGGAGTGAAAATCCCGATTTTTTTCTATGGTTGGGAGCCAAAATTCGGATTTTTTTGTGTGTCTGGGAGTGACAATCCTGATTTTTTCTATGGTTGGGATGCAAAATTCCCATTTTTCAATGAGCCTGGGAGTGGAAATCCCAATTTTTCCTGTGGTTGGGATGCAAAATTCCCAATTTTTGGGGTGGGAAAAACTGCCTGGGAGTGAAACTCCCCAATTTTTATATGGTTGGAATGCAAAACTTGCAGTTTTTTAATGTGCCTGGATGGAAAAATTCCCAATGGATCCCAAAACTTTAATACAGCTCGAAATGAAAACCCCGACTTTTTATATGGCTGGGATACAAAATTCCCATTTTTTAATGAGCCTGAGAGTGAAAATCCCAATTTTTTCTGTGCCTGGGAATGGAAATCCCAATTTTGGGGGTGGGAAAAAAACCTGGATGGGAAAATCCCGATTTCTTTATGCGCCTGGGAGTGAAAAATTCCCATTTTTCCACGGCTGGGATGTGAAATTCCTGGTTTTTTTATGTGCCCAGATGGGAAATTCCCAATTTCTGGGGAGGAAAAAGCACCTGGAGCCCAAATTCCCAATTTTTAACATGCCGGGGAGTGAAAATCCCGGAATTCCTGGGGATTCTGCAGCTGCTGCAGCTCCTGCACCAACCTGGGAGGGAATTACGGGAATTGGGGAGGGAAAATCACCCGGGAGCAAAAATTCCCAATTTTTCATGTGCCTGGGAGCAAAAATCCCGATTTTTGGGTTGGAAAAAACAAACCTAGATGGCAAATCCCGATTTTTTATGTCACAATCATAACCTGGAAATGGAAATCCCGGTTTTGGGGGTGGGGAAAAAACCTGGGATACAAAATTCTCTGGTGTTTTCACTGGGAAAATGTGTCTGGATGGGAAAATCCAGATTTTCTGAATACGAAAAACTGCCTGGGGTACAAAATACCCTTTTTTTTCTTGGAGTGGAAAAACCCCAAAGGGAAGCTAGAATTTAGAGAAGGGATCTTTAAATCCAGAATTTTGGGAATGAATCCCTAAAAACCCCCAGAATTTTGGGAATGAAGCTTTAAATCCAAAATTTCAGGAATTATTCCTTAAAAAAGGCAGAATTTTGGGAATTAATCCCCAAAACCCCCTTGAACTTGGGGAATGAAGATTAAAATCCATAATTTCCAGAGTTATTCCCTAAAATCCCCCAGAATTTCAGGAATGAGGCTTTAAATCTGGAATTTCAGGAATGATTCCCTAACAGAGGCAGAATCTGGGGAATGAGGCCGGATCAGGGATGGAATTCCGGGATTCCATCCCACAGCCGCAGCCCCGGGAAATCCCGGATCCCATCCCGGGAAAAGCCCGAGCCAGCCCCAGTGCCCCCAGTGCTCCCAGTGTCCCATTCCCAGTATTCCCAGTGTCCCAATCCCAATATTCCCAGTATTCCAGTCCCAGTATTCCCAGTGTCCCAGTCCCAGTGTTCCCAGTGTGCCCTCTGCCCCAACCCCACACTCCCATTCCCAGTATCCCCAACGTCCCCAGTGTCCCCTCTATGCCATTCTCGGTCCCAAATACTCCCAGTGTCCCACTGCCGGTGTTCCCCCGCCGTTCCCGGTGTTCCCTCCCCGACGTTCCCGGTGTTCCCCCGCCGTAGTTCCCGGTGTTCCCCCGCCGTTCCCGGTGTTCCCTCCCCGCCGTTCCCGGTGTTCCCCCGCCGTTCCCGGTGTTCCCCCGCCGTAGTTCCCGGTGTTCCCTCCCCGCCGTTCCAGGTGTTCCCTCCCCGCCGTTCCCGGTGTTCCCCCGCCGTTCCCGGTGTTCCCCCGCCGTAGTTCCCGGTGTTCCCTCCCCGCCGTTCCAGGTGTTCCCTCCCCGCAGTTCCCGGTGCTCTCCCACCGCCGTTCCCGGTGTTCCCCTCGTTCCCGCTCACCGCCGCAGCTCCTCCTCCTCGATGCGCTGCCCGTCCCACACGAAGGCTCCGGTACCGAGCGCTGCCATCAGGCACCGGGGCCCGCCCAGGCCCCAGCGGCCTCGGGGCCCTCCCGAGCGGCCCCGGCCGGAGCCGCCGCTCCCGGTGCCGCTCCCGGCGCTCCCGGCGGTGTCCCCGGGCCCGCCGCGCGGCCCGGCCCGCCGCGCCCTCCCGCAGCCGCAGTGGCGGGCGAGCAGCGGCAGCAGCTGCGGTAGCAGCCCGCCCCGCGCGGGCGGCCCGGGGGCGCGGGAGGCGCCGGGGCTACTGCCGGCGCCGCCGGTGGCTCCGGTGGCCCCGCGGGCGGCGAGCGCGGCCAGCGGCCGCCACATGCCGCCCCCGCCGCGCCGCGCGTCGCGCTCGCTCACGTCATCGGAGCGCGCCGCGCAGGGATTGGCCCGCGCCGCCCCGCCCCGCGCGGTGATTGGGCAGTGGGAAGCCACGCCCACACCCGAGTGAGACCGGAAGTGGGAGAGGACAGGGACGAGCGCGGAGTGGGCGGGGTTTATGCGTGGCCACGCCCACAAGGGGCTGTCATGGCGCCTGGGGGCGCTGTGGAGTCGGTCGGGGAGGGTTTATGGGGTCCGGGGGCGTTATTTGGGGTCCGGGGGCGTTATTTGGGGTCAGGAGGCGGTTTTGGGGTCCCGGGGCGTTTCTGGGTTCCTGGAGTGGACCCGCCGGTGGCTCCGGTGGCCCCGCGGGTGCCGAGCGCGCGCAGCGGCCTCCACACGCTCCCCGCGCCCTGCTATTGGTCAGCACAGCACCGCCCCACGCGGTGATTGGCTGGGAAGGATGAAGCCACGCCTACCGGCGCATGATTCCGGGTGCGGGCGAGGGCACACGGGGCGGGGGTTGAGCTTGGCTACGCCCCCAATGGAGCCGTTTTGGGGTCTGGGCGGCTATAGGGGATAATTGGGGATTATTTGGGGCTATGGGGGATAACTGGGGGGTCCTGGGGCGCCATTTGGGGATTTCTGGGGCGCTCTGGGGTCTGGGCGGTTCTGGCGTTCCCATTGGTCCGTGCAGAGCTGCCTCGCGCGCTGATTGGCTGGACACGGGAGCCACGCCCACCGCGCACGTGACAGTGGGAGCCGCAAGGGCGACCGGGAAGGGGGCGGGCCTGGGGGGTGTGGCCCGATGTGGGCGGGGCTGGCTGTGGCCACGCCCCCGGCTGGGCCGGTTTGGGGTCGGGGTTATGGGGCGACATTGGGGGATTATTGAGAGTTATGGGGTGATATTGGGGGATTTTTGGGGGTTATGGGGCCTGGAGGCTCTTTGGGGATTATTGGGGGTTATGGGGTGATATTGGGGGTTATGGGGTCAGGGGTTACAGGGCCATATTGGGGGATTTTGGGGTTATTGGGAGTTCTGGGGGATTATTGTGGGTTCTTTGGGATTATTGGGAGTTATGGGGTCTGGGGATTACGGGGTTTATTTAGGTCTGGGGGTTATTGGGGAATTGTTGGGGGTTTTGGGGCAGTATTGGGAGTTATGGGGTCTGGGGGTTGTAGGGGTTTTTGGAGGTTATGGGATCTGGGGATTATGGGGGTGATTCGGGGTTTGGGGCTCTGGGTTATTGGAGGATTATTGGGGGATTATTGGGGGTTTGGGGAGTTTTGGGGTGATAATGGGGTTTATGGGGGATTATTGGGGCTTTGGGGTGATATTTGGGGTTATGAGGTCAGTGATTATAGGGGTTATAGGGGTTTATGGGGCACTATTTGGGGTTATGGGGCGCTATAGGGAGTTATGGGGCCTGGGGGTCTTTGGGGTTTGGGGGCTCTTTGGGGTCAAGGGGGTTATGAGATTGGGGGGGTTTGGGGGGGTTATGGGATAGTATTTGGGGTTATGGGGTCTGGGGGCTCTTCGGGGTTTATGGGATCTGGGGGTTCTGGGGATTATGGGCCATTATTTGAGTTATGTGGGCTTTGTGGGGTCTGGGGACCCTCTGGGGTTATTTGGGGTTTGTGGGGTCTGGGGGCTCTCTGGGGTTGGGGGTTATGGGGCGATATTTGGGGTTATTGTGGGTTATGGGGTTGGGGGACTCTAGGGGATTTTGGGGTCTGGGGGTTTATAGGGGCTGTGGGCTCTTTGGGTTCTGGGGGTTGTAGGGGATTGTTTGGGGTTATGGGGCAGTGTTTGGGGTTATGGGGTCTGAGGCTTGAGAGGGGTTATTTGGGGTTATGGGGGCTGGGGGCTTATGGGGCATTATCGGGGGTTTGGGATCTGGGGGGTCTGGGGGCTCTTTGGGGTTATGGGGCCATATTAGGGGTCATTGTGTGTTATGGGATTGGGGGCTATGGGGCATTTTGGGGTCTGGGGGCACTTTGGGGTCTGGGGGCTCTCTGGGGTTGTTTGGGGTCTGGGGGTTTATGGGGAATTGTGACGTCTGGGACTTTTGGGGTCAGAGGTTTTTTAGGGTCTGGGTTCAGGGCTGCTTTTTGGGATCCAGAGCAGGTTTTGGGGTTGAGGGGTGTTGGGTTTGGGATTTGAGGTTGGGTTTGGGATTCAGGAGAGATGTCTGGGGATCCAGGACAAATATTTTGGGATCCAGGGCAGTTTTCTGGGATCCAGGACAGTTCTCTGGGATCCAGGGCAGTTTTCTGGGATCCAGGACAATTTTTTGGGATCCAGCGCAGTTTTCTGGGATCCAGGACAATTTTTGGGGATCCAGCCCCGTTTTTGGGGATGTGCCCCTTCCTGTCCCACACCCGACCCTGGGACTCTTCCCACCCCTTCATTCCCCCAAACCCCGATCCCAAATCCCAATCCGAAACCCCGGCAATCCCCAGGGCGCGCCTCCCTCCCATCCTTTTTTTTATTTTCCTCCTTTTTTTGTGCCTTTTTTGGGAATTCTTTCCGGCCAATCCCGTTGGTCACAGATTTATTCGTGCCCTCTTTGCATATCCTGGGAATCCCGAAGCTCCTCAGGTGGATCCCAAATCCCGGGATTTTCCCAGGGAGGATTTTGGGGTCGATTTGGCTCCTCCCGAACGTTTCCTGGGATTTATTTTATTTTTCTGGGATTTTTCCAGGATTTTTTCCAGGATTTCCCATCCCAGGGGAGCTCTTGCATAGCCAGGGGGAAGAAAATTGGAGAAAAAAGGGAAAAAAGAGCAGGAAAATTGGGATAAAAGCAGGAAAATCAGGATAAAAGCATCGGGACCTACAAGGAGCCAGATCCCGGGGTTAAAATTCCCTAAAACTTCAGGAGCTTCCCTAAAAAACTCCAAGCCAAAGCGTTCCAGGAATGGGAATTTTGTTGGGAATTCGAATCCTTGTGGGATTTTTTTTTTCCTTTTTTTTTTTGGCCCCCAAAATTTCTGGGATTGGTCCTGGCGGGGGGGGGGGGGGGGGGGGGGTGTGTGGTTGGAAAAATCAGAGTGGGGAAAAAATGGGAATTTTGGGGGGGGGAAAAAGCAGGAAAAGTGGGATGGGCCTGGAGGGATTTGCATAAAAGCTCCGGGGTTTCCCAGCTGGGCTCATCCCGATTTCCCGGGAGCCCGAAATTCCCAAATTTTGCAGGGTGAGGGATGGGATGATCCCCCCCCCCAAAAAAACCTCCCCAAAGGCGATCCCGGAATTCCCAGAGCCTGGAATAAAGTGCAGAATGTCCGTGGGGGGAGGGAGGGGAATAAAAGGGGAGCAGGGATGGGAATTCCCAAATTTTTAAATAGGGGGATAAATATTCCCGTGGGAAAAGGGGGAGCTGGGCCAGGAGAGGCGCCGGGGTGGGACCGGGGACCCCAAAGTTCTCATGCCAGGGGATCCCAAAATTATCAGTCCAGGGGACCCCAAAGTTCTCATTCCGGGGATCCCGGAGTTCTCAATCCATTGGGAATTGGGGATCCCAAAGTTCTCATTCCAGGGAACCCCAAAGTTTTCAATCTGGGGGATCCCAAAGTTCTCATTCCAGGGGATCCCAGAGCTCTCATTCCATGAGGAATTTGGGATCCCAAAGTTTTCAGTCTGTGGAGATCCCAAAGTTCTCGATCTGTTGGGAATTGGGGATCCCAAAGTTCTCGATCTGTTGGGAATTGGGGATCCTGAAGTTTTTGATCTGTGGGGAATTGGGGATCCCAGAGTTCTCATTCCAGGGGGACCCCAAAGGTTTCCATCTGTGGGGATCCCAAAGTTCTCAGTCCATTGGAAATGGGGGATCCCAGAGTTCTTGATCTGTTCGGAATCAGGGATCCCAAAACTCCCATTCCACAGGGAATTCCAGATCCCAAAGTTCTCATTCCAGGGGGAATCGGGGATCCCAAAGTTCTCAATCTGTTGGGAATTGGGGATCCTGAAGTTCTCAATCCAGGTGGAGCTGGGCATCCCAGAGTTCCCATTCCAGGCAGATCCCAAAGTTCTCATTCCACAGGGATTCGGGGATCCCAGAGCTCTCATTCCATGAGGATCCCCAATTTTTTTATCTGTGGAGATCCCAAAGTTCTCATTCCAGGCAGATCCCAAAGCTGTCATTCCATGGGGAATTGGGGATCCCAAAGTTTTTGATCTATGGGGATCCTGAAGTTCATGATTTGTTGGGAATTGGGGATCCCAAAGTTCTCAATCATTGGGAATCGGGGATCCCCAAACTCCCATTCCACAGGGAATTCCAGATCCCAAAGTTTTCAATCTGTGGGGATTGCAAAGTTCTCATTCCACTGGGAATCGGGGATCCCAAAACTCTCGATCCGTTGGGATTTGGGGATCCCAAAGCTCTCAATCCATTGGGAATCAGGGATCCTGAGGGGTTTGATCTCTGGGGAATTGAGGATCCCAAAACTCTCATTCCACAGGGATCTGGGGATCCCGAAGCTCTCACTGCAGGCAGATCCCAGAGCTCTCATTCCAGGGGATCACGGATCCCACTCCCCTCACTCCATGGGAAGCCCACCCGGAGCAGGAGGTGCCCAAACCCCTCCGGAGTCATGGAACAGCGCCGGGAACCTGGGGGAGCTCCTGGGATCCACCAGATCCCCCAGGAGGAATCCTTCCCTGGGGAATTGCTGGGATCTACTGGGGAAATCCTTCCCTGTTTTGGGGGTGATTTTTGGGGAAGGTTTTTTTGATTTTTGGGAGGCCAGAAAAGAGGATTTCTTTGGGATTTTTTTGGGAGGGGATCTTTGGCGTTTCTTTGTGAGATTTTAGGGGGGAATTTCTGGAATCCACTGGACAAATCCTTTCCTGGGGAATTCCTGGGACTGCCCTGGAGGAATCCTTTGCTGGAAGAGCTCTCAGGATCCACCCCAACAAATCCTCCCCTCCAGGATCTCCCAGATCTCGCCTCATCCTCCCCATCCCACCCCATCCCCTCTGGGATCAGGGGGAATTTCTGGGATCTGCCCCACTGAGTCCTTCCCTGGGATCCATCCAGAGCAATCCTTGGCTGGGAGAACTCCCAGGATCTGCTCCAACAAGTCCTTCCCTGGGAGAACTTCCTGTGTCCTGTTCTTAGCTGGAAGAGCTCCTGGGATCCACCAGGAGAAATCCTTGGCTGGAAGAGCTTCCTGTGTCCATCCAGCCCAACCATTTGTTGGAAGATCTCCTGGGATCCATCCAAACCAATCCCTGGCTGGAAGAGCTCCTGGGATCCACCCCAACAAATCCTCCCTGGAAGATTTCAGGATCTGCTCCAACGAGTCCTTCCCAGGAAGATCTCCTGGGATCCATCCAGAGCAACCCTTGGCTGGAAGAACTCTTGGCATCTACCTGGAGAAATCCTTTGCCAGAAGAGCTCCTGGGATCCACCAGGAGAAATCCTTTACTGGAAGAGCTTCCTGTGTCCATCCAGACCAACCATTTGTTGGAAAAGCTCCTGGGATTCATCCAGACCAGTCCTTGGCTGGAAAATCTCCTGGGATCCACCCAGAGAAATCCTTCCCTGGGAGAACTTCCCGTGCACATCCAGCCCAATCATTTGTTGGAAAAGCTCCTGGGATCCACCTGGAGAAATCCTTTCCTGGGGGAACTCCCAGGATCTGCTCCAACGAGTCCTTCCCTGGGAGAACCTCCTGTGTCCATCCAGCCGAATTCTTGGCTGGAAGAGCTCCCAGGATCTATCCAGAGCAATCCTTGGCTGGAAGAGCTCCTGGGATCCATGCAGAGAAATCCTTTACTGGAAGAACTCTTGGGGTCCATGCAGAGCAATCCTTGGCTGGAAGAGCTCCTGGGATCCACCTGGAGAAATCCTTCCCTGGAAGCCTTCCCAGGGTCCATGCAGAGTAATCCTTGGCTGGAAGAGCTCTCGGGATCCACCTGGAGAAATCCTTTACCAGAAGAGCTCCTGGGATCTCACCAGAGCAATCCCTGTCTGGAAGATCTCTCGGGATCCATCCAAACCAATCCCTGGCTGGAAGATCTCTTGGGATCACCCCCACCACCCCCTCCATCTCCATCCCCTCCATCCCCATCCCTGTCCCCGGGCTTGGTGCGGCCGTCAGGGCGTGTAGGCGGGCGGCGGCTGGAACTGATTGACCACCTCGTAGTCAGGCCCGTAGGGCTCGGCCTCCTCCATCTCCGAGAGCAGCTCCAGGGCCTGCTCCTCCTCCTCGCTGGGGTAGTGCCGCAGCAGGTTGGCCGCCGTGGCCAGGATGGAGGCGCCACCCGCCCCCGCCACCAGGTAGAAGCTGACGGCAAAGGTGACGAACACCTGCGAGCCGTGGTACTTCTTGTGCTGCTGCTGCTGAGCCAGGAGCAGCTCCGAGGCCCAGTAGCAGAACCCGATCACCGTGGCGCACTGCAGAACTGGGGAAAACATGGAAAAATGGGTTAGATTGGGAAAAAATGGGAAAAAACATGGAAAAAATGGGTTGGGAAAAAATGGGAAAAAAAAGGGAAAATATGGGAAAAAAACCCAGGAAAAAACCAGGTGGGTTTGGGGTGGGTTTGGGGTCTGGGGTCTCCAGGAGCAGCTCTGACCACCAGGAGCAGAACCTGATCACCATGGAGCACTGCAGCACTGGGGGAAAACATGGAAAAATGGGGAGAAAACATGGAAAAAATGGGTTAGATTGAGAGAAAACAGGGGAAAAAACATGGGTGGGGTTGGGGTGGGGTTGGGGTCTGGGGTCTCCAGGAGCAGCTCCAAGGCCCCAGAACAGAACACAATCACCATGGCACACTGCAGAACTGGGGGAAAACACAGGAAATGGGAAAAAAAATTGAAAAAATGGGTTGGACTGGGAGAAAACTGGGAAAAAAATGGTTAGATTGGAGTCTGGGGTCTCCAGGAGCAGCTCCGAGGCCCAGGAGCAGATACCCGATCACTGCAGAACTGGGGGAAAAACATGGAAAAATGGAAAAAAAACATGGAGAAAATGGGTGAGATTGAGAGAAAATGGGAAAAAATGGGTTGGATTGGGGTCCGGAGTCTCCATGAACAGCTCTGACCACCAGGAACTGAACCCGATCACCGTGGCACACTGCAAAACTGGGAAAAAACATGGAAAAAATGAGTGAGATTGGAGAAAAATGGGAAAAAACATGGAAAAATTGGGTTAGATTGGATAAAAATGGGAAAAAATATGGAAAAAATGGGTTGGGTTGGGGTGGGTTTGGGGTCTGGGGTCCCCAGGAGCAGCTCCGAGGGCCAGTAGCAGAACCCGATCACCAGGGCGCACTGCAGAACTGGGGAAATATAGAAAATGGGAAAAAAACATGGAAAAAATGGGTAGGATTGAGAGAAAATGGGGAAAAATGGGTTGGATTGGGAGAAAACAGGGAAAAATGGATTAGATTGGAGAAAAACGGGCTGGGTTTGGAGTCTCAGGTCTCCGAGGCCCAGGAGCAGACCCCAATCACCATGGCACACTGCAGTACTGGGGAGAGCCATGGGAAAATGGGAAAAAAACATGGAAAAAATGGGTGAGATTGAGAGCGAACGGGAGGGAAATGGGTTGGGTTGG
Organism: Acrocephalus scirpaceus scirpaceus; assembly: GCA_910950805.1. Lineage (NCBI taxonomy): Eukaryota > Metazoa > Chordata > Aves > Passeriformes > Sylviidae > Acrocephalus > Acrocephalus scirpaceus. The sequence goes on from OU383799.1 coordinate 5,031,329, forward strand.
AGTTTGGGGTCTGCAGGAGCAGCTCTGACCACCAGGAACTGAACCCGACCACCGGGGCACACTGCAGAACTGGGCAATGGGGAAACCGTTCTGTGGGACTGCCTTGGGATCCCTTTGGGATTCCTTGGGGATTTTCTTTGGGATTCCTTGGGGATTCCTTTGGGATTCCTGTGGGATTTTCTTTGGGATTTCTGTGGGATTTTTTTGGGATTTTCTTTGGGATTTCTGTGGGATTTTCTTTGGGATTTCTGTGGGATTTTTTTGGGATTTTCTTTGGGATTTCTGTGGGATTTCTGTGGGATTCCTGTGGGATTTTCTTTGGGATTTCTGTGGGATTCCTTTGGGATTATTTAGGGAGGGGATTTTTGGGATTTTCTTTGGGGTTCTGGGGGGATTGTTTTGGGGAACTGGGGGGGATTCTTTTTATTTTGGGGGGAGTTTGTGGGGGATTTCTTGGGGGCCAGAAAAGAGAATTTTTTTGGGATTTCTTCGGGAATTTCTTTGCAATTTCTTTGGGAGGGAATTTTTGGGGTTTCTTTGTAGGGTTTTCTGTGGGATTTAATGGGATTTGCAGGGAATTTTTGGTGCTTCTTTTTAACTTTTAGGGGAGTTTGGGGGAAAATTTTAGGGGCCAGAAAAGAGAATTTCTGTAGGGTTCCTTTGGGATTCCTTGGAATTTTGGGGGGATTTCTTTGGGATTTCTTTTTGTGGTTTCTTTGGGATTTTTGGGGGCCAGAAAAGAGCATTTCTTTGGGGTTTTTTTGGGGGATTTCTGTGGGATTTCTCCGTGCTAACCCCACCTGTGAGAATGTGGGCGAAGGCGTAGCGCCGGGTGATTTTCAGGGCTGGGTGTTTGGGCCCGAAGACGTCGAGCAGGAAAGCGCCAAGGCTGCAGAGGATGCCCAGGAAGCAGAAAGCAGCAATGACCCTGAGCAGCAGCACGGTCTGCGGGTTCATGCAGAAATCTGGGGCAAAAATGGGAAAAAACAGGATCAGAAAGGGAAAAAAACGTGATTTGTCAGCAAAAAACCCGAGTTTCTGCGCAAAAAATCCAAGTTTCCGCACCAAAAATCTGATTTTCTGCCCTAAAAATCTGATTTTCTGCGAAAAAAATCCTCTTTTCCAGCCCAAAAAATCCACTTTTCTAACCACAAAAAAACTCGCGAAAATTTCCCTCAAAAATCCGCTTTTCCAGTCAAAAAATCCACAGAAAATCTGGTTTCCTGCCCTAAAAATTGAAATTTTCTATCAAAAATTTTTCTGTCCAGGGCTGCAGAGGATGCCCAGGAAGTAGAAACCAGTGATGACCCCAAGCAGCAGCACCGGCTGTGGGTTCATGCAGAAATCTGGGGCAAAAATGGGCAAAAATGGGAAAAAATGGGAAAAAAACAGGAAAAAATGGGATCAGAGGGAGAGAAAGTGTGATTTTTCAGCCAAAAATCTGAGTTTCTGCCCCAAAAATCTGATTTGCTGCCAAAAAAAAAATTCCTCTTTTCCAGCCCAAAAAATCCATTTTTCCAACCACAGAAAAACTCGCGAAAATTTCCCTCAAAAATCCGCTTTTCCAGTCAAAAAATCCACAGAAAATCTGGTTTTCTGCCCAAAAAAATTTCCCCTCAAAAATCCTCTTTTCCACCCCTAAAAAATCCTCAGAAATTCCACTTTTCCACCCCAAGAAATCTGGGGGGAAAATGGGAAAAAATGGGAAAAAATGGCATTGGCAGGTGAAAAATCCGCTTTTTCAGCAAAAAATCCCACATTTTCACACAAAAAAAATCTGATTTTCTGTCCCAAAAAATCTGATTTTCTAGCTCAAGACATCTGCCAAAAAATTCCCCTCAGAACTCCACTTTTCCACCCCAAAAATCCTCATAAATTCTGCTTTTCCAACCAAAAAATTTCTCTCAAAAGTTCCCCCCAAAAATCAACTTTTCCAGTCAAAAAAGTCCACAGAAAATCTGATTTTCTGCTCAAAAAATTCACAAAAATTCTGCTTTTCCAACCCCAAAATCCCCCAAAGAATCCACTTTTCTGCCCCAAAATTCTGCTTTTCCACCCCGAAACTCCGCTTTTCTAACAAAAAATCCAACTTTCTGCCCAAAATGTCCTCCTAAAAATTCCCCTCAAAAATTCTCTTTGCTGACCATAAAATCCACAAAAAATCCACAAAAAAATCCTCTTTTCCAACCAAAAAACCCAAAAGAAAAATCTGCTTTACAGCCAAAACAAACAAACAAACAAACAAACAAAACTCCCCAAACTCTGCTTTTCTACCAGAAAATCCCCCACAAAAATCTGCTTTTCCACCCCAAAATTCTACTTTTCTACCAAAAAAATCCCCTCAAAATTTGCTTTTGGAGACAAAAATTCCCTCAAAAATATGATTTTTTTGCCCAAAAAAAAATCCACTTTTCCACCCCCCAAAAATCCCCTTTTTGGCCCCAAAGAAATCTGATTTCCCACCAAAAAACCCTCCATAACATCCCCTAAAATTCCGCCTATTCTTTTGCTCAAAATAACTCCCCAAAATCAACTTTTTCACCCAAAAAATTCTATTTTTTCCACCCTAAAAACCCCCATAAACCCCTCAAAAATCCCGTTTTCCAAGCAGAAAATTCAGGTTTTGATCTCCCATTCAAATTTCCACTTTTCCACCCAAAATACGGCCCCGGCCCAGCTGAGATTTTGGGGAGAAAAATGGAATTTTGGGGGATTTTGGGGGGGAAAAATGGAATTTGGCTGGGGCAAAATGGAGTTTTGGGAGGAAAAGTGGAATTTTGGGGGGAAAAATGCAATTCTGGGGGATTTTGTGGTGGAAAAGTGGAATTTTGTGGAATTTTTTGGGGGAAAAATGGAATTTTTTGGGGGAAAATGGAATTTCTTTGGGATTTTCAGAGGAACAAACCCAAACATTCCTATAAACACCAACATCCCTTTGAACCAGCCCCTCTAATGAAGAGCAAGTCACTAATTAGGGGTAATTCATTAATCAGGCATGACTTCCTGTGCCCCCTTTGAGCCAGCCCCTGTCATTAAGACCAAGGCCTTAACTAGGGATGATTAATTAATTAGGGATGAGTTCCTGTGCCCAAGGGGGGTAGCAAGGCTGGAAAAATGGGGCAGGAATGGGAAAAACTGCAGGAATGGGGAGGGGACAGAGGGGACAGGAGGGAACAGGAGGGACAGAGGGGACAGGAGGGACAGAGGGGACAGGAGGGAACAGGAGGGACAGAGGGGACAGGAGGGACAGAGGGGACAGGAAGGGACAGAGGGGACAGGAGGGAACAGGAGGGGACAGGAGGGACAGAGGGGACTGAGGGGACAGGAAGGGACAGAGGGGACAGAAGGGACAGAGGGGACAGGAGGGACAGAGGGGACAGGAAGGGACAGAGGGGACAGGAGGGAACAGGAGGGACAGAGGGGACAGGAGGGACAGAGGGGACAGAGGGGACAGGAGGGAACAGGAGGGACAGAGGGGACAGGAAGGGACAGAGGGGACAGGAGGGAACAGGAGGGACAGAGGGGACAGAGGGGACAGGAAGGGACAGAGGGGACAGAAGGGACAGAGGGGACAGGAGGGACAGAGGGGACAGGAAGGGACAGAGGGGACAGGAGGGAACAGGAGGGGACAGGAGGGACAGAGGGGACTGAGGGGACAGGAGGGACAGAGGGGACAGGAGGGAACAGGAGGGACAGGAGGGACAGAGGGGACAGGAGGGACAGAGGGGACAGAGGGGACAGGAGGGACAGAGGGGACAGTAGGGACAGAGGGAACAGGAGGGGACAGGAGGGACAGAGGGGACAGAGGGGACAGAGGGGACAGAGGGACAGCAGAGACAGTAGCCCCAGCACCTCCAGTATCCCCAGCACCTTCCACATCCCCAGCAGGGACAGCAGGACAGAAGGGCTCAAAAGGACCGGGAAGGAGATAGGAGGGCACAGAAAGGACAGCAGGGTCTGGAAGGGCACAGAAAGGTCTGCAGGGGACAGAGGGGCTCAGAATGGTCAGAGGGACAGAAGGACAACAGGGACAGAAGGACAGAAGGGACAGAAGGGATGGAAAGGCACAGGACAGAAAGACAGCAGGGACAGAAGGATAGAAGCACAGCATCCCCAGTAACCCCAGCATCCCCAGTCCCCTCAGTCCCCATCCCGCACTCACCGCACAGCAGCTCGGGCTGCACGGGCCCAGCACAGAAAGGACAGCGGGGACAGAGGGACAAAGGACAGAAGTACAAAAGGACAGAAGGACAGAAGGCCAGAGGGCCAGCCGGACTCACCGCGCAGCAGCTCGGGCCGCACGGGCCCCAGCACATCGGCCACCCCCAGCTCGGGCTGGCCGCAGGTGCCGCCGTGCAGGCGCAGCCAGGCGGGCTCGGCCAGCGCCGTGCACAGCGCCGTGATGGCCAAAGCGCCGGGCAGCGCCGAGGCCAGGCTGCGCTCCGCCTGCTTCGGCACCGCCGCCGCCCGCCGCCGCCGCCCGCTCGCCGCGTACATCCTGCGGCAACGGGAACCGGAATGGAAACCGGAATGGGAACGAGAACGGGAACCGGGACCGGAGCGGGAACCGGAATGGGAGCAGGAACGGGAACCGGAGCGGGGACGGGAATGGGAGCGGGACCCGCACCGGGAACGGGAATAGGACACGCACCAGGAACGGGAACGGGAACGGCAGCGGAACCGGCACAGAGACCGGCACCCGCACCAGGAACGGAACCGGGAATGGGAGCGGGACACGCACCGGAACCGGGACCCGAGCGGTGGGGACGGGGGACACAGGCAGCCGCTGCTACCGGGGCCGCGACACCCGCCTCGGGATAACCGGTACCGGGGTTAGCGATACCCGCTCCGGGATAACCGGTACAGGCCACGGGTCACCGGTACCGGGGTTAGCGACACCCGCTCCGGATCACCGGTACCGGTTCCGGAGCCCCGGCACCCGCCCCAGGCCGGCGGTACCGGCCCTGGGATCCCCGACACCCGCTCCGGATCACCGGCAGCGGCTCCCGACACCGGCCCCGCGTCCCCCGGCACCGATCCCGGTCCCCCGACAGCGGCCCCGGCACAGCAGGTGCCGCTCCCGGCCCGCAGCGCCCCGACCGCGACCCCGGCCCCGGCCCGGGCCCCGCAGCGGCTCCGCGCCCCGCTCACCGCCCCGCCCCGCCGGCCGCGCTTCCCTTTCCGGGGCCGGTCCGTTTCCGGTTTGATCCGGTTCCGGTGTGTGTCGGTTCCGGTTCCGGTTCGTGTCGGTCCCGGTACCGTCCCGGTGCCGCCATGCCCGAGGCACTGTCGCTGCTGTGCCGCCTGCCCGCGCACCCCGAGTCCCGCTGCTGGGCCCTGGCCTGGAGCCCCGGCGGGGCCCTGCTGGCGTCCTGCGGCGGGGACCGCGCCGTGAGGGTGTGGGGCCGGGACGGTGAGCGGGAACGGGAACGGGACCGGGGAAACCGGGAACGGGCCGTGAGGGTGTGGGGCCGGGACGGTGAGCAGGAAAACCGGGACCGGGCTGTGAGGGTGTGGGGAAACCGGGACGGTGAGCGGGGAAACCGGGACCGAGGGAACCGGGACCACACCGTGCGGGTCCGGGGCCGCAACAATGAGCGGGGACCGGGGAAACCGTGCGGGTGTGGGGAAACCGGCATCGAACCGGGCGGGTGTGGAGCAGGGACCGGGAGCGGCTGTGGAGAAAGCAGGGCCGGGGCCGAACCGTGCGGGGCTGGGGCCGGGACCGGGGAAAGCGGGACCGGGCTGGTGCCGGGGTCCGGAGGGTCCCGGCGGGGCGGGGCTGGGCAGGCCGCGGGGACCGGGACGGACACGGGGCCCGGAGGGAGCTGGCCCGTGGCCCCCGCTGTCCCCCTGTGTCCCCCGGTGTGGCCGTGTCCCCGTGCCTGGCGCGGGCTGGGCGTGCCTCACAGTGCTGGCAGTGTCCCCCACAATGTCCCGGTGTCCCCAGCGTCCCCATGTTCCCAGGCTTGGGCTGAGCGTGCCGGGCGGTGCTGTCAGGGTGTCCCCATGATGTCCCAGGCTCAGGTTGGACATGCTGTGCCAGCAGACACGCACATGGTGCACAGGGTGTCCCTGTGGTGTCCCCGATGTCCCTGTGATGTCCCCAATGTCCCCAGTGTCCCCGTGCAGGCTCAGGCTGGACATGCCGTGTGGTGCTCTTGGATGCCCACACGCGCACAGTGTGCAGGGTGTCCCTGTGTCCCTGGGATGTCCCCAATGTCCCTATGATGTTCCCAATGTCCCTGTGTTGTCCCCAGTGTCCCGTGCAGGCTCAGGTTGGACGTGCCGTGCGGTGCTGTCCGATGCCCACACGCGCACAGTGCGCAGGGTGCCCCCATGTCCCTGTGATGTCCCCAATGTCCCCAGTGTCCCCAGGCTCAGGCTGGACGTGCCGTGCGGTGCTGTCTAATGCCCACATGCACACGGTGCGCAGGGTGTCCCTAATATCCCCAATGTCCCTCTGATGTCCCCAATGTCCCTAATGTCACTGTGATGTCCCCAATATCCCCAGGCTCCGGCTGGACGTGCCGCGCGGTGCTGTCCGATGCCCACACGCGCACGGTGCGCAGGGTGGCCTGGTCCCCTTGCGGGCAGTTCCTGGCCTCGGCCAGCTTTGATGGCACCACCTGCGTGTGGAAACGGCAGCAGGACGGCTTCGAGGTGGGACCCTGCCCCCGGTGCCACCCATGTCACCGCCATTGTCACCTGTGCCCCCTCAGAGCCACCCGTGCTGCCCCATGCCACTTGTGCCACTCATTGTCACCTGTACCCCCCTAGAGCCACCTGTACTCCTTCAGTGTCACCTGTGCTGCCCCGTGCCACCTGGGACCCCCCAGACCTACCCATTGTCACCTGTGCCCCCAGTGCCACCTGTCCCCCCCCAGACCCACCTGGGACCCATCAGAGCCACCTGTGCCCCACCCATTGTCATCTGTGCCCTTCATTGTCACCTGTGCCTCCCCTGTGCCACCTGTACCCCCCCGACTCCCCAGTGCCCCCTTTGGGACCCCCCCTTTGTCCCCAGGCCCTCAAACCCTGCCTGAACCCCCCAGACCCCCCCAGACCTCCCCAATTCCCCCCAGTCCCCCCAGTCAGTCCCAGCCGTGTCCCCACAGGTGGTGGCCACTCTGGAGGGACATGAGAACGAGGTGAAGTCGGTGGCCTGGGCACCCTCGGGGACACTGCTGGCCACCTGCAGCAGGGACAAGAGCGTCTGGGTCTGGGAGGGTGAGCTGACCCCTGACCCCACTGACCCCTGACCCCCCCCCGGCACCTACTGACCCCCCCCAAGACACCCACTGACCCCCCTGGACACCCCTGGATACCACTGACCCCCCCTGGACCCCTCTGACAACCCCTGACCCCAGTGACCCCCCCAACCCCACTGGGCACCCCTTGGACCCACCCCATATCCACTGTCCCTGTTCCCATTCCCTGTCCCATCCCTGTCCCTGCTGTCCCTGCTGTCCCCCAAGCTGTCCCTAATCCAGGGTGTCCCTGTCCCCGCAGTGGACGAGGATGAGGAGGAGTTTGAGTGTGTCAGTGTGCTCAGCGCACACACACAGGACGTCAAACACGTGGTGTGGCACCCCAGCCTGCAGGTGAGGGACACCGGGGACACCTGGGGACACCGGGGACACCCCAAACACATGGGGACACCCAGGGACACCCAGGGACCCATCCTGTGCCCCCCAAACTCTGCCAGGATCCCATTCCTGTTCCCAGCTCATCCCCCAATGTCCCCAATGTCCCCAGCTGCTGGCCAGCGCCAGCTACGATGACATGGTGTGTCCCAATGTCCCTGCTGTGTCCCCATGTCCCCTGTGTGTCCCCAGCTGCTGGCTAGTGCCAGCTACAGTGACACAGTGTGTCCCACTGTCCCCAATGTCCCTGCTGTGTCCCAATGTCCCCTGTGTCCCCCCAGCTCCTGGCCAGTGCCAGCTACGATGACACAGTGCGGCTGTACCGCGAGGACGATGACGACTGGCTGTGCTGTGCCACCCTGGAGGGACACAGCAGCACCGTGTGGGCAGTGGCCTGGGAGCGCTCGGGCCAGCGCCTCGTGTCCTGCAGCGATGACCGCACCCTGCGCGTGTGGCAGCGCTCCGACACACAGGGACAGGGTGAGGGACACAGGGGACATGGGGGACACAGGGGACAGGGACTCGTGTCCTGCAGCGATGACCGCACCCTGCGCGTGTGGCAGCGCTCCGACACACAGGGACAGGGTGAGGGACACAGGGGACATGGGGGACACAGGGGACAGGGACTCGTGTCCTGCAGCGATGACCGCACCCTGCGCATGTGGCAGCGCTCCGACACACAGGGACAGGGTGAGGGACACGGGGGACACGGGACAGGGACACGGCAGACACAGGGGACAGGGTAAGGGACATGGGACAGGGACATGGTGGGCACAGGGTAAGGGACACGAGACACAGGGACAGGGACACAGGGATGACAGGGACAGGGACTTGTGTCCTGGAGCGATGACCGCGCCCTGCGTGTATGGCAGCGCTCCGACACACAGGGACAGGGTGAGGGACAGGGGGGACACGGGACAGGGACATGGGACACAGGGGACAGGGACATGGAGGACACAGGGGACAGGGACATGGGGTACACGGGACAGGGGACTCGTGTCCTGCAGCAACGACCGCACCCTGGCGTGTGGCAGCTCTCGGACACACAGGGACAAGGTGAGGGACGGGGCACAGGGACAGGGTAAGGGACAGCAGGGACAGGGGACAGGGTAAGGGGACAGAGAGAACAAGGGGAGGGACAGAGGGGACAGGGACAGGGGTAGTGGCAGGGGGAGGGACAGGGAGAAGGGACAGGATGGGACAGGGAAAGGGGACAGGGAAAGGGGACAGAGAGAGCAAGGGGAGGGACAGAGGGGACAGGGACAGGGGAGTGGCAGGGAGAAGGGACAGGGAGAAGGGACAGGGAGGGACAGAGGGTGAAAACAGGGAAAGAGGAGGAGGGAGAGGGAACAGGGAGGAGAAAAGAAAAAGGGGAGGGAAGAGGAAAAGGGAAGGGGGAGGGAGGGGAGGGGGAAGTGCTCTGATGTCCCCATGTCCCCAGGCTCAGAGCCCAGCTGGAAGTGTGTGTGCACCCTGTCCGGGTACCATGGGCGCAGCATCTACGACGTGGCCTGGTGAGCACTGGGGACACAGGGACAGCTGGGGACAAGGGGACACCTGGGGCATCTGGGGATACCTGGGGACATCGGCAAGACCTCACTGGGGCCCTGTGACCCTCCGGGTGCCACCTCCCCAGGGCCCTGTCCCCTCCCCGTGACCCCTGTCCCCTCCAGGTGCCACCTGTCCCCTCCCTGACCATGTCCCCGTGTCCCCAGGTACCACTTGATCCCTGTCCCCTCCCTGTGGCCCTCCAGGTGCCACCTGACCCCTCCAGATGTCCCCTCCCTGACCATGTCCTCCTGTGTCCCCAGGCGCCACCTGTCCCCTCCCTGAACCCCTGTTCCTCAGCTGTGCCCCAAAGGTGCCACCTGACTCTTCCATGACCCGTCCCCTCCCTGTTGACCCATCCATTGTCACCTGTCCCCTCCATGACCCCCTGGTGACCCCTCCCTGTCCCCCCCCATCCCTTCGCTGATGCTGTCCCTTGGCCATGTCCCCAGGTGCCACCTGACCTCTCCATGACCCCCCTGTCCCCCTCAGGTGTCCCCTGTCCCCTCACTGACATTGTCCCCGTGTCCCCAGGTGCCACCTGACGGGCGCGGTGGCCACGGCCTGCGGTGACGACGCCGTGCGGGTGTTTGAGGAGGTGACGCCGGCGTCCCCGGGGTCCCCGGTGACCTTTGGCCTGGCCGCCCACGTGGCGCGGGCGCACGCCCAGGACGTCAACGGGGTGGCATGGCACCCAAAGGAGCCAGGGCTGCTGGCCACCTGCGGGGACGACGGGGACATCGCCCTGTGGCAATACCAGCGCCCCGAGGGCCTCTGAGGGACACTGTGGCACCTGAGGGGACACAGCCACCATGCCCAGCCTCTAGGGTTCCCCCAAGCCCTCCAGGATCGCCCTGTGGCCTTTAGGAGCCTCCGGTGGCCTCCAAGATTCCCCAGTGTTGTCCAGGACTTCCCTGTGGCCTTCAGGGTCACCCAGGGTTCTCCAGGAGCCTGCCGTGGCCTCCAGGACCCCCCAATGTTCTCCAGGACCTCCCCACAGCCCCCAGCACTCTCCTGTGGCCTCCAAGACCCCCACAGTGTCCTCCAGAAATACCCAGTGTCCTCCAGGACCCTCCCAAGTCCTCCAGGACATCTCAGTGGCCTCCAGGATTACCCGGAGTCCTCCAGGATCCCTCCAGGGCCCCCACAGTGTCCCCCAGGACTGCCCATGTCCCCACCCCGGCCTCCTCTCCCTCCCGGTTGGATTTGTGGGATTGGGATCAGGATCCGTGCAGGATCTCCTGCCCCAAAGCCAATAAACCCCAGAGCTCCTGGAGAACCTGATGGGTCCTGCCCAGGGTTTGGGGCTGGCCAGGAACCCTCAGGGGCCCTGAAGGAGTTTGGGGTCTGGGAATTTGGGATCCAGGAGTTTGGAATTCCAGGATTTGGGGATGCAGGAGTTTGGGACCTGGGAATTTGGGATCCAAGAGTTTTGGGTTTCAGGAATTTACCATGCAGGAGTTTGGGATCAGGGAATTTGGGATCCAGGAATTTTGGGATCCAGGAATTTGGGATGTGGGAATTGGGGACTCCCAAGAGTTTGAGGTCCAGGAATTTGGAATTTCAAGCCTTCGGGATGCAGGAGTTTGGGGTCCAGGAATTTTAGGTTTCAGGAATTTGGGGTCCAAGAGTTTGGGATTGGAGAATTTGGGATGCCAGAATTTGGGTTGTGAAAATTTGGGATTCCAGGAGTTGGGGATGCAGGAGTTTGGGGTCCAGAATTTGGAATTTCAAGACTTTGGGATGCAGGAGTTTGGGGTCGGGGAATTTGGGATGCAGCAATTTTAGGTTTCAGGAATTTGGGATCCAGGAGTTTGGGATCCAGCACCGAGGCCGAGTCAGATCCTGAAGTTTATTCCATCCTAAAAAAAAACTCTGTACAAAACATCCAAACCTGAAAAACCAACAGGAATGCAGGAGGGGGTCTGGGGGGATTTTCAGGGGTTCTGAGGGATTTTACCGAGTTGATGGGATTTTTAGGGTATTTTTAGGGTATTTGATGGGACTTTTATGGTATTTTGTAGGATTTTACGAGGTTCTAATGGGATTCTGTGGGATTTTGGTGGGATTTTCTGGTGTTTTCACGGGACTTGATGGGATTTTGGTGGGATTTTCTGGTATTTTATGGCATTTTTGTGGGACTTTATGGGATTTTTATGGGATTTTACAGGATTTCAATAGGATTTTCTGGCATTTTACAGAATTTGGGTGGGTTTTTTCAGATTTTTGGTGGGATTTTGGGGGATTTTGTGGGATTTGGGATTCTGCTGGGATTTTCTGGTATTTTACAGCATCTGGATGGGTTTTTTCACATTTTTGGTGGGGTTTGGGTGTGATTCAGTGGGATTCCATGGGGTTTTGGTGGGATTTGGGTGGGATTCAGTGGGATTTGGATGGGATTCTGTGGCCCCGGTGTGTCAGTCGGAGTCGGAGTCACTCTCGGCCTCCTTGACGTCCACGCTGAATTTGTACTCCTGGTCGCAGCCCATGTAGGCGTCGCTCATGAAGAACAGCGTGTAGTGCTGTGTGCCCGCTGCTGGCGCCACGAAATCCAGCTTCACCTGGGGCACATGGGCACACGGGGGCATCTCAGTGTCACACCGGGCCACACGGTGTCATGTGGTGTCACCCAGTGTCATACGGTGTCACCTGGTGTCACCCAGTGTCACCCAGGGTCACACGGCATCACCCAGGGGCACCTGGTGTCACCTCTGTGTCACCTGGTGTCACCCAGTGTCACACGGTGTCATGGTGTCACACAGTGTCGCCCGCCGGCACCCACTGGCACCCACTGTGCCCATGGCACCTCATTGTCACCTGGTGTCACCAGTCCATGGCACCTTGGTGTCACCCAGTGTCACCCGGTCCATGACACCTGCTGGCACCCAGCCCATGACACCTCAGTGTTACCCATTGTCACGCGGCCCACAGCACCACAGTGTCACCCACTGTCACCACCCATGGCACTGCAGTGTCACCTTGGTGTCACCCAGCACATGGTGCCAGCACAATGGCACCCACCCTGTTACCCCCCTGTGGCACCACGGTGTCACTTGGCTCATGGCACTCGCCCTGTGTCACCTCCCTGTGGCACCTCGGTGTCACCCTCCCGATGTCACCCCGGTGTTATCCCCCAGTATCAGCCCCAGTGTCACCCACACCCTGTGGCACCTCAGCATCACCTCAGTGTGATGAGGTGATGAGTGACACCCAGCCCGTGTCACTCCAGTGTCACTCTGTGTCCCCCACAGTGTCACCCCCAGCGTCACCCCAGTGTCCCCCCCAGTGTCACTCAGTGTCACACCCACTGTCACCCCAGTGTCACTCGGTGTCACCCCAGTGTCACCCCCCGTCCCCAGTGTCACCTTGGCCTTCTGCTGCAGCGTCAGGCGTTTGATGGAGATGAGGCTGTTGGACTTGGAGTCCCCGATCACCACCCACCAGCCCTCCTCACGCTTCTGTGGGGACATCAGGGACATAGGGACACAGTTACCTCAGTGCCAGCCACCCTCTGTCACCCAGCCCGTGTCACCCACTGAGACACTCAGAGCTGGGGACAGCAACAGTGAGACATGGGGACAGGAACAGGGGACAGGGACACAGGGAACAGCGAGAGTGAAACAGGGACAGGGGACAGGGAGAGTGCAACATGGGGACAGGGATGGGGACAGGGACACGGGACAGGGACACAGGACAAGGCACAGGGACACTGAAGGCTGGGGACAGGGACTCTGAGACTTGGGGACAGTCCTGTCCCATCAATCCCAATGATCCCACTGACCCCAGTGACCCCGGCCCCACGGTACCTGTGGGAACAGGGGCGCAATGACCGGCCCGGTGACCTCCTCCTCCCGCTCCAGCTGCACCAGCACCACCACAGGGCCACCGCTGGGGACAGAACAGGGTCAGGAACTGCAGGGTCACACCCTGATCCCAACCCCAAACCCAGCACCACCATGAGGCCACCGCTGGGGACACAGAATGGGGTCAGTAACTGCGGGGTCACATCCTGATCCCAACCCCAAACCCCATCCTGATCCCAGCCCCAAAACCAGCACCACCACGGGGCCACTGCTGGAGACACACAGCGGGATCAAGAACTGCGGGATCACATCCTGATCCTGATCCCAAACCCTGATCCTGGATCCCAAACCCTGATCCTGATCCCAGCATCACCATGGGGCCACCGCTGGGGACACAGAATAGGGTCAGGAACAGCAGGGTTACATCATGATCCCAAACCCCATCCCAATCCCAAACCCCATCCCAATCCCAAACCCCACCCTGATCCCAAGCCCCACCCCAAACCCAGCACCACCATGGGGTCACCGCTGGGGACAGAGCACAGGATCAGGAACACCGGGATCCTGACCTCGATCTTGATCCAAATCCCATCCTCACCCTGATAATCCCAATGGTCACTATGATCCCAATCCCAGTGACCCCAATGATCCCAAAAATCACAGTGGTCCCAGTCTTACCTGCGGATGCTGTCCCTGTCCCCCACCTCATAGCTGAGCTCGATGTTGGGGTAGAACCATCCCCATGATCCCAATGACCCCAATGATCCCAAATCCCAATCCTAGTGGTCCCAGTCTCACCTGGGGATGCTGTCCCTGTCACCCACCTAGTAGCTGAGCTCGATATTGGGGTAGAACCATCCCCATGATCCCAATAATCCCAGTGACCCCAATGATCCCAAATCCCAATGATCCCAATCCCAGTGGTGCCAGTCTCACCTGCGGATGCTGTCCCTGTCGCCCACCTCGTAGCTGAGCTCGATGTTGGGGTAGCGGTTGCAGAAGCGCGCCACGTCGGCGATCTGCGCCTCGGGCAGCTGCAGCAGCGCCGTGCGCTCCTCGTCCTCCATCTCCATGATGTCAAACACGCTCTCCACACCCTGCAAGCCCACAACCGTCACCCTGGCCCTCTCCAGGAGGCTGTTAGCAGCTCGTTAATTAGGGGGATGAGTCAGGGATCTCGTGAATTGGGGAAGTAACTCGGGATTTTCATTAATTGGGGGAGTAACTCGTTAATTGGTGAAATGACTTAGGGGATCTCAACCCCTCTCAAGAGTTTATCAATTGCTCATTAACTGGTGGAATAACTGAGGGGATTGTCATTAATTGGGGGAATAACTCAGGGATCTCATTAATTGGTGAAATGATTCAGGGGATCTCAACCCCTCTCAAGAGTTCATCAATTACTCATTAACTGGTGCAATAACTCAGGGACCTCATTAACTGGGGGAATAACTCAGGATTTTCATTAATTGGGGGAGTAACACAGGGATCTCGTTAATTGGGGGAATAACTCAAGGACCTTGTTAATTGGGGAAATAACTCAGGGATCTCATTAATTGGTGAAATGACTTAGGGGATCTCAACCCCTCTCAGAAGTTCATCAATTGCTCATTAATTGGTGGAATAACTTAGGGATCTCATTAATTGGGGGAATAACTCAAGGGATTTTCATTAATTGGGGGAGTAACACAGGGATCTCGTTAATTGGTGGAATAACTCAGGGGTCTTGTTAATTGGTGGAAGAAATTGAAGTATCTCAAGCCCTCACCAGAGCTCATCAATTTAATTAAATAATTGGTGAAAATAATTCAGTGTATCTTGGTAATTGGGGGAATAACTCAGGGTATTTCATCCCAAAAGAGCTCATCAGGTGCTGGTTAATTGGTGGAATTGGAGGGTTCAGGGTATCTCATTAATTGGGGGAATAATTCAGGGGACCTCATTAATCGGTGGAATAACTCAAGGGTCTCATTAATTGGCAGAATAGTTCAGGGTATCTCATTAATTGGAGGAACAACTCAGGGGACCTTGTTAATTGGTGGAATGACTCAGGGGACCTTGTTAATTGGTGGAATAACTTGGGGAATCTCAACCCCTGATGAGCTCATCAGGGGCTTGTTAAATAGTGAAAATATCTCATCAGTTAATTTGTTAATTGGTGGAATAACTCAGGGTATCCTCATTAATTAGTGAAGTGACATTAACAAATTAAAGCTTTTCCCTCCTGGATTCACCCCAAAACCAACTCACCCCACAGCTCTGCCATTCCCTAAAACTTGCAGGCCAGTTTTTAAATTCCAGCTTTTCCCAAAGATCCCAGGCTGAGATTCCCCTGCCCTGGGTGTCCCCTGGGTGTCCCCTGGGTGTCCCCTGGGCCGTACCTTGTCCGTGCAGCGCTTGATGTGCTCGGAGGTGAAGTGGGGCAGCTGCTTGAGGTACGAGTCCTTGGACCACATGGCCTGAGTGACCATCTGGGCCAGCTCCATGGCGGCCAGCGCCGGGCTCAGCCACCCATTGCTGGACAGCACGTCCACACAGGCCTGGATCAGCCGGATGGCCTGTGCAGGGACAGGGATGGACAGTGGTCAGTGATGGTCAGTGACATGGTCAGGGACAGGGATGGTCAGTGACATGGTCAGTGACAGGGACAGGGATGGTCAGTGACATGGTCAGTGACAGGGACACAGGGACACAGGCACCCATTGCTGGACAGCACATCCACGCAGGCAAGGATCAGCCAGATAGCCTGAGCAGGGATGGGCAGGGATGGTCAGTGACACAGAGAGGGACAGTTAGGGACAGGGACACAGGCAGCCATCGCAGGCCTGGATCAGCCAGATTTCCTGGACACACAGACACGGATGGACAGAGATGGTCAGGGACAGGGACACAGCCACCCACTGCTGGACAGCACGTCCACACAGGCCTGGATCGCCTAGACAGGGATGGACAGGGACATGGTCAGTGACAGGGACAGGGACACAGGCACCCGTTGCTGGACAGCACATCCATGCAGGCCTGGATCAGTCGGATGGCCTGGACAGGGATGGAGAGTGGTCAGTGATGGTCAGTGACACGGACACAGACAGGGACGGTCAGGGATGGTCAGTGACATGGTCAGTGATGGTCAGTGACACAGCCAGGGATGGGGACCCCATGGGATGGAGCCAGGCTGGAGCAGTTCCTGCAGAACTGACCCCATGAGATGGAATTCCTGGAGAACCGACCCCATCCTGGAGAACTGCCCCCATGAGATGGAGCAGGCCCTGGAGAACCTCATTATCCCACCCCACTTTTCCTGGCCATAAATCCCACCCCATCCCCAGCTCCAGCCCGTTTTCCCATGCTGGGTGGGATCCCTCCAGCCCCTCATCCCGAGGACCCTCAGCTGCAGCCCCCGTGCCCCAGCAGGGTTTGGGCTCGGGGTCCCACCTTGCTGAGGATCTCCTCGGTGTCCGACTGCAGCTCGGCGCTCAGCTGCATGCGCGACAGGTGGGCCTGCAGCAGCAGGTTGGTCTTGACGTGAGGGTCGTTGAATTTGGGGTTGGTCAGTTTGTGGGGCACCTTCTGCGACAGCTGCGGGGAGAGGGGAAACCCTTCAGTGCTCAACCCCAAAAACAGCTTCATCCCCAGGGTGAGGAGGGACAGAGGTTTGGTGGGTTGTGGAATGAACGGGGTTGGGATTGTTGAGTGCTCATCCCATCTTATCCCAACCCCGATCCCACTGATCCCATCAGTCCTATTCCATCCCATCATTCCCACTGATCCCATCCCATCCAATTGATCACATTGATCCCATTCTCATCCCATCACATCAATCCTATTGATCCCATTCCCATCCCATTGAGCCCATTGATCCCATTGATCCAACCCCATCCCATCCCATTGAGCCCATGAATCCCATCCCATCAATCCTACTGACGCCATCCCATCGTTCCCATTGATCCCATCCCCTTGACCCCATTGCTCCCTTTGATCCCAGCCCCTTAATCCCATTAATCCCAATCCCATCAATTCCATTAATCCCATTGATACTGTTGATCCCATTGCCATTCCATCCCATTGTTCCCACTGACCCCATCCCATGGATCCCATCACTCCCATGGATCTCATCCCAATCCTGGTATCCATTCCCAAATCCCAGACCTAGTGCAGCAGGTTGTCCTTGTGGTGCCAGATGGGGATGTTCCCATTGATCTCATTCCCACAGATCCCATGGATCCCATACCTGTCTGAGCAGATTGTCCTCGTGGTGCCGGATGGGGATGTTCTCGTACTCGGCGGCGTTGGAGATGATCTCCAGCAGCCCCCGCACTTTGGTCTTGGCGTTGAGGGACATGCTGAACAGTTCTGGGGGAAAACACACAAAAATTGGGAATTTGGGGGAGAAAACTCAAAAATCAGGAATTTTGGGGAGAAACATGCAAAAACTGGGAATTTGAGGGGGAAACCCCAACCCAGGGATTTTCTGGAAGGAAAATAAACAAAGCCAGGGATTTTTTGGGGGGATGAAACCAAACCCAAGGATTTTTTTGGGAAATACCCAAACCTAGGGATTTTTTTGGGGCAAAGACACCAAATCCAGGGATTCTTTTGGGGGGAAACATCCAAACCCAGGGGATTTGGGGAAAAAATATCCCCCAAAATTGGGATTTTTTTGAGTGGGAAAACCCAGATTTTTTTGGAGGAAAACACCTAAACACAGGGATTTTTTGGGGAAAACACCCCAAAATTGGGATATTTTGAGGAGGAAAACCCATATGTTTTTTGGGAAAACACCCAAACACAGGATTTTTTTTGGGAAATCCCCAAAGGCAGGGATTTCTGGGGTAAATCCCCAACCCCAGGGATGTTTTGGGCACCTATGGTGGTGTAGTTGATATAGTAGTAGGCAGCGATCATGCCCAGGTTGAGCGGCGCCACGTCCATCTCGTCCTCAATGCTGATGCACTTGGACTGCTCCAGGTCACTGAGGGTCTGCTCCACCAGCTCCGACAGGTGATCTGACAGGTGACGATGGGACACACCTGTATGGGGGACACGGGAATGGGAAATGGGAATGGGGTCACTGAGGGTCTGCTCCACCAGCTCTGACAGGTGATCTGACAGGTGCCGGTGGGACACACCTATACGGGGGAATGGGAACATGGGAACATGAGGCCATGGGGAATGGGGGAATGGTGGAATGGGAACATGGGATCATGGGATCATGGGGTAATGAGATGGGATCATGGGATAACGTGGTAATGGGATCATGGGATAATGGGATCATGGGAAAATGGGATGGGATGGCAATTACGGGATTGGGATGGATGGAGTGGGATTATGGTATAATGGGATAAAGGGACAAAGCAATAATGGGGTAATGGGATAATGGAATAATGGGGGGATGGGATCCATGTGATCCATGGGATGAGATGGGACGGGATGGAACGGAACAGGACAGGACAGGACATTTCGGGATTGCCAGCACTGTTTTCACCCCAGGACATTCCCAAGGGCTGTTCTCAGGCTGTAGGGGCTCCCTGCTGCCCGCAGACCCTGCTCCCACCTTGCAGGTTGTAGTAGTTGGGGTTCTGGGTCATCCTGCGGTACAGGAAGGTCCAGGTCAGGTAGTCCACAGCGTCCTGCTTGTTCTCAATGGTCTTGGTGACGATCTCGGCGTTGAAGTGGTCGTGCATGCAGTGGTCCAGGTGTGACTCCACCGGCAGCGGCTCATACAGGAACTTCTTGAAGAAATCCTTCAGGGCAGGAGAAGGGAAAGAATTCAAGAATCTATCCCAAAAATGCTGTGGGTACGCCCAGTGCGGCACTCTGCGAGGGGCTGGATTGTACCCAAGGTGATCCCAGTCCTGAGTGAGGGTTTGGATCCCATCCATTCCATTCCATCCCATCCCATCCCAGCCCATCCCTATCCCATCCACCCCATCCCCTTGATCCCATCCCAATCCCCTTGATCCCATCCTAATCTTTTTCAGCCCAGCCCAGTCCACTGATCTCAGTCATCCCATTGATCCCATCCCATCTCATCCCATTGATCCCACAGAGCCCATGGACCCCATCAATCCAATCCCATCCCACTGACCCAACTGATCCCATCGATCCCACCCCAATCCCGATTCCAACCCTGCGTGAGGCTCATCCACCAGCTGGATGTTGGAACCCTGGCTGGAATGCCAGGAACGTCTCTGGGTCCATCACCCACCTTCTTGGAGCCCTGGCACATGATGACACAGCGCCCCTCGTCATCCTGCAGCGGACGGTTGGCATGGCCCACCATCTGCAGCACGTCGTAGATGGGGTAATCCACGTACCTGCCAGGCCACGGCGTCAGCACCCCTGGCCAGGGATCCAACCCCACCCATCCTGCCCCACCTGGGATCCCCATCCCATCCCAATACCAACCCCACCCATCCTGTCCCACCCAGGATCCCAATCCCATCCCAACCCCACCCATCCTGCCCCACCTGGGATCCCCATCCCATCCCAATACCAACCCCACCCATCCTGTCCCACCCAGGATCCCAATCCCATCCCAACCCCACCCATCCTGCCCCACCTGGGATCCCCATCCCATCCCAATACCAACCCCACCCATCCTGTCCCACCCAGGATCCCGATCCCAATCCCATCCCAACCCCACCCATCCCGTCCCACCCGGGATCCCATCCTATCCCCATCCCAATCCCACCCATCCTGTCCTACCCAGGATCCCAATCCCATCCCCATCCCAATCCCATCTATCCTATCCCACCTGGGATCCCAATCCCATCCCCATCCCAATCCAATCCAATTCAAGCCCACACCATGGATCCCACTGTGCACATTGATCCCATCCCACCACATTGATCCCATCCCACCTCATCTCATCTGTCCCACTTGGGATCCCAATGCCATTCCCAATCCCCATCCACATCCCAATCCAATCCAGTCTAATCCAATACAATGCTATCTCATCCATCCCACCTGGGATCCCAATCTCATCCCAGTCCCAATCCGCATCTCCATACCAATCCCATCCCATCCCATCCATCCCACTTGGGATCCTAATCCCAATCTCAGTCCTATGCCATCCCAATCCCATTCATGCCATCCCATCTCACTGATTCCTGCGATCCCTTTGATTCCATCTGATCCCATCCTATCCCATCAATCCCATCCTATCCCATCTACCCCATCCCATCAATCCCAATCTCAATCTCAATGTCAATCATAATCTCAATCCCACCCCATCCTACCCCATCAATCCAAATTTCAATCCAAACCTCAATCCCACCCTGTCCCATCAATCCCATCCCATCAATCCCAATCTCAATCACAATCTCAATCCCATCCCATCCTACCCCATCCCATCCCATCCCATCAATTCAAATTTCGATCCCAATCTCAATCCCACCCCATCCCATCAATCCCATCCCACCCCACCGTGCGGGACCAGGGATAGCTCACGCGTGGATCTTGCCGTTGTAGTACTGCGTGTCCATGATGATCACCAGGTGTGCTGCGATGTTCATGCCCCAGCAGAGGCTGCGCGAGGCCACCATCACCTGGACAGCTCCTGGGAAAGGGGAGGGCACCTGGGTCAGCAGGGACAGACAGCCTGGGGTCCTGGGCACTCGGACAGCGGGAACAGGGACATCCCGGAATTTTGGGGGTGGGAGGTGGGGATGCATGGAGTGGGTTGAGCTAGAGAGGTTCTGAAGAGCATCCAGTAGGCAGGGATACCTTCCCTATCCCAGGTGGCTCCAGCCTGGCCTTGGGCACTCCCAGGGATCCAGGGGCAGCCACAGCTGCTCTGGGAATTCCAGCCCAGCCCCTCCCCACCCTCACAGGAAAGGATTCCTTCCTAAAATCCCATCTAAACCAGCACATGGAATCCTGGAATGGTTTGGCATCGGAGGGATCTCAAAGCCCATCCAGTGCCACCACAGACAGGGAACCTTTCCCAGTCCAGGGTGCTCCAGCCTGGCCTTGGGCACTCCCAGGGGTCCAGGGGCAGCCACAGCTGCTCTGAGAATTCCATCCCAGCCCCTCCCCACCCTCATTCCATCCCAAATCCCATTTAAATCTCCCCTTTCCCAATGGGAAGCCATTCCCTGCGTCATGTCCCTCCATCCCTCGTCCCCAGTCCCTCCCCAGCTCTTCTGGAGCCCCTTTAGGCCCTGGAAGGGCTCTGAGGTGTCCCCAGAGAGGTGACAGAGTTTGGACAAGGTGTCATCCCCAGTCCCAGGACACTGGGAAGTGCTGGGCTCCAGGAAAGGCTTTTCCAGTTGCTGTTCCTCATCCCATGGATCCCATTCCATGGATCCCACAGATCCCATCCCATGGATCCCATCCTATCCAATGGATCCCATCCCATGGATCCCATCCACTCCAATCGCAATCTCAATCCCATCCTATCCCATCCCACCCTACTCCATTTTACCCCATCCCAATCCCATCTCATCCCATCCCATCCATCCCAATCGCATACATCTCATCCCAATCCCAATCCCAATCCCACCATCAATCCCATCCTGCTGGTCTCTCACCGGAGCTGAAGAGTTGCTCCACCACGCGGCGCTCCATGGCCGTCAGCCCCTCGTGCAGGTACCCGACCCCGTTCACCAGTGTCTCCTTCAGCGTGGGGTCACTCAGCTTCTCCAGGTACGGCACCAGGTCCTTCTCAGCACAGTGCAGGAACCTGGGGAATACCCCAGAATTCCTCAGCTTGGGAAGGGCCTTCAGGGTCACCCATCCCACCCCAACCCCATCCCATCAACCCCATCCCATTCCATCCCAACCACATCCTATCAATCCCACCCCATCCCATCAATCCCATCCCATCCCAACCCCATCCCATTCCATCCCAACCCCATCCTATCAATCCCACCCCACCCCATCAATCCCATCCCATCCCAACCCTATCCCATCCCAACCCCATCCCATCAACCCCATCCCATTCCACACAGTCCCATCCCATGATCCCCCTCTTCTCCTGACCAAGTCCCCTCAACTCCCTCAGGAATTCTCCATCTCCACCTCCAGCCCTGTATCTGACCTCTGGACACTCTCCAACCCTAGAACCCACCCCTGGACGTTCTCCAACCCCATAACCCATGCCTGGATGTTCTCCAACCCCAGAACCCATCTGTGGAGGCTCTCCAGCCCCATAACCCATCCCTGGATTTTCTCCAACCCCATAACCCATCCCTGGATACTCTCCAACCCCATGACCCATCCCTGGATGTTCTCTGACCCCATAACCTATCCCTGGATGTTCTCCAACCCCATAACCCGTCCCTGGACATTCTCCAACCCCATAACCCATCCTTGGACATTCTCCACCCCCATAACCTATCCCTGGATGTTCTCCAACCTTGTAACTCATGCCTAGATGTTCTCCAGCCCTGTAACCCATCCTGTGGTATCCCTCCAGGTGTCTCCTCTCCCCAGCTCCCTCAGGAATTCCCCATCTCAGCCTCCAACCCCAATAACCATCCCTGGACACTCTCCAACCCGAAAACCCATCCCTGAATACTCTCCAACCCCATAACCCATCCCTGGACCTTCTCCAACCCCACAATCCATCCCATGGTGTCCCCAGGTGTCCCCGGGCAGCTCCAAGGTGTCCCCCAGGTGTCACCTGTGGCGCTGGACGTCAGAGGCGCAGGTGGTCAGGATGTTGATGGCCGTGAGCCGGGTCTGTTTCCGGGATGGGACGAAGACCAGGACGGGTTTTTTGGGTGAGTGCTTCATCACAGCGTGGTACACAGGCTTGGCCATGGACAGCAGCCGTGTCTGCGTGTGGCTGATGTTGAAACCCTGCCAAAAATCCCAAATCACACTGAATCCCAAAGGATTCCCTGCCAAAGTGCTGGGAAACTCTGGGAAATACACTTAGTTCTGGCACGGTAATGATTGATCCTTGTATTGGTGATTAATGGCCAATCCCAATCTCAATCCTATCCCATCCCATCCATCCCAATCCCATCAAATCCCCCTGAATCCCAAAGGATTCCCTGCCAGACTGCTGGGAAACACTGGAAAACTCACTCAATTCCAGCACAGTAATGACTGATCCTTGTATTGGTGATCAATGGCCAATCTCAATCTCAATCCTATCCCATCCCATCCATCCCAATCCCATTCAATCCCACTGAATCCCAAAGGATTCCCTGCCGAAATGGTGAGAAATGCTGGAAAATTTGCTCAGTTCTGGCACAGTAATGATTGATCCTTGTAATGGTGATCAATGGCCAATCTCAATCTCAATCCTATCCCATCCCATCCATCCCAATCCTAGTCCCAGTCCCAATCCCAATTCCAATCCCACCGAATCCCAACGGATTTCCTGCCAAACTGGTGGGAAATGCTGGAAAATTCACTTCATTCTGGCACGGTAATGACTGATCCTTGTATTGGTGATCAATGGCCAATCCCAATCTCATCCCAGCCTATCCTATCTCATCCATCCCAATCCTAATCCCAATCTTAATCCAAATGAATCCCAAAGGATTCCCTGCCAAAGTGCTGGGAAACACTGGAAAATTCACTTAATTCCAGCACAGTAGTGACTGATCCTTGTATTGGTGATCAACGGCCAAACCCAATCTCAATCCTACCCCATCCCATCCATCCCAATTTCAATTCTAATCCCAATCCCACTGAATCCCAAAGGATTCCCTACCAAACTGGTGAGAAACACTGGAAAATTTGCTCAGTTCTGGCACAGTAATGATTGATCCTTGTATTGAGGATCAATGGCCTCGTGCCACTTAGCATGTCCTTAATTATCCATGTCAGTGATTGATACATTATTAACTTGTGATTAATGATCAGACTCCATATTAATCACCATAGATTAATATAACAATTAAGATAACAATTAATAACTAATCTAATTATTATTATATTGATTAATATTGTAATAATTTGGTTTGGTCTCAGTTTTGGGAATCAGGATTGGTGCTGGAGCAAAGAAGGATCAAAGAAAACATCATGGATTTGAGAGAGTCCCCAGATCCATGGGAAGGTCTGGAGCCAAAAAAGGGAAATTTGGGGAATGGGATGTTCCAAACAACCACCAATGACCCTCCAAAGGCCCCTGCTCATACGCAAATAAGGCCATGATAATTAGATAATTAGCAAATATGGATTTATTCAGGAAAGGTAATGGGTATTTCATTATTTGTTTTCCCAAGAAACAATTAGTTAAGAATTTGAAATAACAAGAGTTCCCAATGATCCCAAGGGATAATTAACAAGACCCAATTAGCCAATGGCTGTCAGTGATTCCAAGGAATTATTGCCAAAAATTAATTAAACAACAGCTCCCAACAATCCCAAGGGATTATGGCCAAAACCCAAATTAGCTAAAAGTTACTAACAATCCCAAGGGATTTTCCCAAGAATTAATTAGGCAAAAGTTACCAATGATCCCAAGGGATTTTATCAAACTCCAATTATCCAAGATTCCTGCCAATCACCCGGGCTCATTCCCAAGGATTGTGGCCAAGAATCAATTAGCCAAGAGTTACCAACGATCCCAAGGAATTAAACAATCCCAAGGAATTATTAACAAGAATTAGGCAAGAGTCAACAATGATCCCAAGGGATTATGGCCAAAACCCAATTTAGCCAAGAATTACCAATGATCCCAAGAATTATTACCATGGATTAATTAAACAAGAATTACCAACGATCCCGAGGGATTATGGCCAAGAATTGACAATAACAAGAATTACCAACAATCCCAAGGGATTATGGCCAAGAAGTAGTCAGACAAGAATTACCAATGATCCCAAAGGATTATGGCCAAGAATTAATCAACCAAGAATTACCAACAATCCCAAGGGATTATGGCCAAGAATTAACAGTAACAATAATTACCAATGATCCCAAGGGATTATGGCCAAGAATTGACAAAACTAAGAATTACAGACAATTCTAAAGGATTTTTCCAAGAATCCCATCTGTTCCCATCCCTACCTGGATGTGCAGCTCCAGGGGCACGGGGCGCACGTTGGGGTGGAAGTTGAAGGTGGCGGTGGCGCTGCAGCCCAGCCAGTGCGCCACGTCCTTGGCGTTGGACAGCGACGAGCTCAGCGCCACGATGCGGATCGGCCGCTCAATCTGCGACGAGATGTAGCGCATGCGCGAGCAGATCACCTCCAGCACAGGCTGTGGGGGAAAACGGGATCAGAAATGGGATTCGGAATGGGATCTGTGAGCAGATCACCTCCTGCACCGGCTGTGGGGGAAAATAGGATCAGAAATAGGATTGGGAATGGAATCTGTGAGCAGATCACCTCCAGCACGGGCTGTGGGGGAAATGGGATCGGGAATGGGATTGGCAATGGGATCTGTGAGCATATCACCTCCAGCATGGGCTGTGGAGGAAACAGGATCGGGAATGAGATCCAGCCAGGAGAACCCAGGGAAACCCCTCCTGAGCTTCTTGAGGGATAGACTGGAAAGGGGGATCAGGAGTGTGATCAGGAATGGGATCCACGAGCAGATCACCTCCTGCACCAGCTGTGGGGGAAAACGGGATCGGGAATGGGATTGGGAATGGGATCAGGATGAGATCCAGCCAGGAGAACCCAGGGAAACCCCTCCTGAGCTTCCCAAGGGATATGGACGGAGCAGGATGGGACACTGGAGTGTTCCTGGTTGAGATCCAGCCAGGAGACCTCATGGAAACCCCTCCTGAGCTTCCTGAGGGATAGAATGGAGAGGGGGATCAGGAGTGTGATCAGGAATGGGATCTGTGAGCAGATCACCTCCTGCACCAGCTGTGGGGGAAAATGGGATCGGGCTGAGATCTGGACAGGAGATCCCATGGAAACCTCTCCTGAGCTGGCTGAGAATATGGATGGAGTAGGATCAGGAGTGGGATCAGGAGTGGGATCAGGAGTGGGACAGGAACTGGGATCAGGAGCGGGAGCAGGAGAAGGATCAGGGGTGAGATCGGGAGCAGGAGCAGAATCAGGAGTGGGATCAGGAATGGGATCTGGAATAGGATCAGGATTGTTCCTGGCTGAGATTCATCCGGGACACCCCATGGAAACCCCTTCTGACCTTTCCAAGGCATGGACACATCCCATCCCACCCCACCAGGGCAATTCTCACCAAAAAAATCTGCTCCAAAGCAAGCTGAAATCCCATTGGGAAACCCCTATTCCGGGCTGGACCCATCCCCACCCCACTCCCAGGATCTCACCCCATTCTCGCCCCCGATCAAGTGCACTTCATCCACGATGAACAGGTTGACGTTCTGGACGTTCTTGCGCTGTTTCCAGCGGCGGGACAGGATATCCCACTTTTCTGGGGTGCTGATGATGATGTTCCCTTTTCCCAGCAGCTTCAGGTCCGTGCTGGTCTCCCCGGTGAGGAGCACCACCTTCTTGTTGAGGCGCTCCTGGAATTTCTCATACCAATCCATGAAAACCTGCACCAAGAAAAACGGGGATTGGCCTCGAATCGGGGCGTTTCCCAGCAGATTTGTCAGGAATTCACACAGGAGTGGTGTTGTTATCCCCAAAATGAGGGTGAGTCCCACCAAATTCCTCTCAAAGTGAGGAAATTCCCACCAAACTGGGACCATTCCCACCAGATTCCCCTCATCTTTCCCTCAAATTGGGCCAATTCTTCTCAAATTGGGCCAATTCCTACCAAATTCCCCTCATATTTCCCTCAAATTGTAGCAATTCCCACCGAATTCCCCTCAAACTGTGGCAATTCTTGCCAAATTCCCCTCACATTTCCCTCAAACTGGGGCAATTCCCACCAAACTGGAGCAATTCCCACCAATTTCCCTCATATTTCCCTCAAATTAGGGCAATTCCCACCAAACTGAAGCAATTCCCACCAAATTCCCCTCATATTTCCCTCAAACTGGAATGATTCCCACCAAATTCCTCTCAAATTGGGGCAATTCCACCAAATCCTCCTCACATTTCCCTAAACTTGGGGCGATTCCCATCAAATTCCCCTCATGTTCTCCTCGAATTGGGGCAATTCTTACCAAATTCCCCTCAAAATGGGCCAATTTCCACCAATTTCCCCTCACACCTCCCTCAAACTGGGGCAATTGCCACAAAATTGAAGCGATCCCCACCGAATTCCCCTCAAACCAGGGCAGTTCCCACTGAATTCTCACATGACCCACCCACAGAGGCAGTAGGACGGGCAAAGCCCGGGTTGATCCTGAGCGGATGAGGGGTGAAGGTGGGAATTTCCCCCTCCAGGGAGTTCCTGGGGCTCACCTGCTCAGCCAGGGCCTCCATGGGGGTGATGTAGACGCAGCGGCCCTCGGAGTTCTGCAGGAGCATGCGCAGGATGGCGAACTCAGCGCAGATGGTTTTGCCGCTGCCCGTGGGCGCTCCCACGAAAACATTGTCGTCGCTGTTGTACACCGTGTTGAACACTGGCAAGTGGGGAAATTCTCATGGATTTAGGGGAAAAACTTGGGAATGGGGCAAGGAGATATGGCCTGGGTCCAGCCTGAGTGACAGGAGCTCCAGGAAAGGATTCTGAGAGAATTTCAGACTGGACTTCACAGAGGAAAGAAACTGCAAATTCCCAATTTCAGTGAAAATTCCTGTGGATTTCTGGCAAAAATCCAGGAATGGGATGGGAAACACAGCCCGGATCCAGCCTGAGCGAGAGGAACTCCAGGAAAGGCTCCTGAGAGAATTTCACACTGGAATTCACAGAGGAAAGAAACTGCAAATTCCCAATTTCAGTGAAAATTCCTGTGGATTTCTGGCAAAACAAATTTGGGAATGGGTGGGGAGACGTGGCCTGGATCCAGCCTGAGAGAGAGGAACTCCAGGAAAGGCTCTTGAGGGAATTTCAGACTGGAATTCACAAACTGTTATAGAAGCTGCAAATTCCCAATTTTAGGGAAAACTCCTGTGGATTTCTGGCAAAAAAAAAAAGGAAATGGGGTTATGAGACTGGATCTAGCCTGAGAGAGAGGAGCTCCAGGAAAGGCTCTTGGGCGAATTTGAGACTGGAATTCACAGAGGAAAGAAACTGTTAACAGAATTGTTTCAAATTCCCAATTTCAGTGGGGAAAATTTCCTGTGGATTTTTGGCAAAAATCCAGGAATGGGATGGGAAACATGGCCTGGATCCAGCCTGAGCGAGAAGAACTCCAGGAAAGGGAGTTCAGGGAATTTCAGACTGGGATTCTCCCAGGAAAACAAACTCTAGGCTGCCACAGGAGATCCTAATTCCCCACTCCAGGGAAAATCTCCATGGATTTCTGTCAGAGTTCTGGGAATGGGGTGGGGAGACACAGCCTGGATCCAGCCTGAGCGAGAGGAGCTCCAGGAAAGGCTCTTGAGGGAATTTCAGACAGTTTATTCCTCAGGGAATCCCAAATCTCTGCCACCACTTCGATTCCGGAAGATTTTTCCATGGATTCCAGGGTTTTTCCCCTGGGGCAATGGAGATAAAAAACAGATTCCAAAGCTCTGCTACCATTTGGGTTCCTGGAGGGTTTTCCCCTGGGGAGAGGGGAGAAACCACAAATCCCAAAACTCTGGGAATAGTGGACAAACCACAGATCCCAAAACTCTGGGACAGGATAAACCACAAATACCAAAACTCTGGGAACAGGATAAAGCACAGATCCCAAAACTCTGGGAATAGGGGACAAACCACAGATCCCAAAACTATGGGAATAATCCACAGATCTCAAACTCTGGGAATAGGGGATATACCACAGATCCCAAAACTCTGGGAACAGGATAATCCACAGACCCCATACCCCAGGAAATCCAGGTGGGATAAGCAGAAGGAACACCCACAACTTCCAGGGGCTGCTGAACACATCCACGACCCCGACACCGAACCCCCAAAGCACTCAGCACTCCGGCATTCCCCATTCCCCACCAAATCCCCAAAAAACCCCCCATATCCCGGGAGACGGGGCGGGCTGGGGGCCCACCTTGTGTCTGGATGGGGTTGAAGAAGGGGAACTTGTCCTGGTAGAGGCTCTCAAAGGCACTGTTGCGCAGGGCCGAGACGGGCAGCGGCTGCAGGTCCAGCAGCTCCGTGGGCGGCGGGTATTTCTCCGGCAGGATCAGGTGCCGGAAGGACACAGGGAGTTGGGTCTCACAGGCTGAGGGATGGAAAGAATTCTGGAGTTTTAGAGAGGGGCGGATCCCTGGGGTGTGGGTTCTGGGGTAGGGGTGAGGCACGGAAAGCTGGGGTTGGGGTTATGGGGCTGGAAGCAGGGAAACGGGGTGGAAAAGGGATGAATGGAGAATCTTTTTTATCCCTTCTCCCAAAGGTTTGGGAGAAGAGATAAAAAAGACATTCCAAAGGTTTGGGAGAGGGGATAAACCCGGAATCTCAACGCTCTTGTTGGATTACTAGAGGTTTTCCCCAGATCCCAGAGGTTTTTTTTCCTGGGGAGAGGGGATAAACCACGGATCCCAAAGCTCTCTTGCCATTTGGAATCCTGGAGGGTTTTTCCCTGGATTCCAGTGGTTTTTACCCCAGGGAAAGAGGGGATAAACCACAGATCCCAAAGCTTTGGGAGAAGGGATAAAAAACAGATTCCAAAGGTTTGGGAGAGGGGATAAACCCAGAATCTCAAAGCTCTGGGAACAGGGGATAGACCAGAGATCCCAAAGCTCTGCTGCCACTTGGATTCCTGGAGGTTTTTTCCTGGATTCCAGGAGGTTTTTCCCTGAATTCCAGAGGATCTTCCCCCAAGAAAAGAGGGATAAACCATAGATCCCAAAGCTATGGGAGAGGGAATAAAAATCAAATCCCAAAGCTCTAGGACAGAGAATAAAAAACAGATTCCAAAACTCTGGGAGAGGGGATAGACCAGAGATCCCAAGGCTCTGCTGACACTTGGATTCCTAGAGGTTTTTCCCTGGATTCCTGGAGGTTTTTGCCTAGATTCCAGAGGTTTTTTTTTCCTGGGGAGAGGGGATAAACCATAGATCCCAAAGCTCTGTTGACATTGGGATTTTAGGAGGTTTTTCACTGGATTCCAGTGGTTTTTACCCCAGGGAAAAAGCGGATAAACCACAGATCCCAAAAGCTCTGTGAGAGGGGATAAAAAACATATCCCAAAGCTTAGGCAGAGGAGATAAAAAACAGATCCCAAAGCTCTGCTGACACTGGGATTCCTTCAAGCTTTTCCTCTGGATTCCAGAAGGTTTTGCCCTGGATTCCAGAGGGTCATTTCCCTGGGAAAAAGCCTATAAACCACAAAATCCCAAACCTCTGCTACCACTTGGATTCCAGGGGGTTTTGCCCTGAGAAAAAGAGGGGGATATTATGAACCACATCCCCAAATTGCCAATGGAAAAACCAGGAATAAACCCCTGGCAAAGGGGCACTCACAGAGCCACAAAATCCAGAATAAACCCCAGAAAAACCAAGAATAAAGCCCTGGCAAAGGGGCACTCACAGAGCTATAAACCTGGACTAATCCCCAGAAAAACCCAGAATAATCCCTAGAAAAAACAGGAATAAACTCTAGGAAAAAACAGGAATAAACCCCAGAAAAGCCATGAATAAATCCTAGGAAAGGGGCATTCACGAAGCCATAAAACCTGGAATAAACGCCAGAAAAACCCAGAATAAACACCTGGCAGAGGGGCACTCACAGAGCCATAAAACCCAGAATAAACACCATAAAAACCTGGAATGAACCCCAGGGAAAACCAAGATAAAGCCTGGCAAAGAGGCAATCACAGAGCCATAAAACCCAGAATAAACCCTAGAAAAACCGGGAATAAACCCCAGTAAAGGGGCACTCACAGAGCCATAAAACCCAGAATAAACCCTAGAAAAACCGGGAATAAACCCCAGTAAAGGGGCACTCACAGAGCCATAAAACCCAGAATAAACCCCAGAAAAATCAGGAATAAATCCTAGAAAAATCAGGAATAAACCCCAGAAAAGGGGCACTCACAGAGCCATAAAACCCAGAATAAACCCCAGAAAAACCAGGAATAAACCCCAGAAAAGGGGCACTCACAGAGCCAGCGGTCGGACACCACGCGGATGAAGTACTGGGGGGGCAGGGGCTCGAAGACGGGCACGAAGAACGTCACCAGGTGCTCGTCCTGGGCATATTTGGCCTTGAGCAGGAAATACTCGTGGTGCAGAATCACCTCGCTGTCCACATCCTCCACCAGGATCCAGAAGGCCTCAGAGGAGCCATGAACCTGGGGAAAAAAAGTGGGAATCGCTCAATTCCTGGTTGCTGCCCTCACAATTCCAGGGGTTCAGGAGCTGCAGTGCAGCAATCCGGCCCCAAAATGGCTCCTTTTCATCCCAGGATTGGGGGCTCCCTTGTGGATTTTACCCCACATTTTCTGGTTTTCCCCAATCAGGGCATTTGCCCTCACTGATTTTCACAATCCAGTCCCAAAATTACCCCTTTTCTGCTCCAATCAGGGCATTTTCCCCTCATGATTTTCACACCCCAGCCCCAAAATTCCCCCTTGTTTCCCTCCAATCAGGGCATTTTCCCTCATGATTTCCAAATCCCAGCCCCAGAATTCCACATTTTCCACTATGATTTCCACCCCCCCGCCGCAGAATTCCCCGTTTTCTCTCACGATTTCCACACACCACCCCCATAAATCCCACTTTTTGCCCCCAACCGGGCCATTTATCCTGCATTTCTCCACCCCGTCATTCCCAGAATTCCTTATTTTCCCCTCGCAATTTTCACCCCCTAATCCCAGAATTCCCCATTCTCCCTCACAATTTCCAAATCCCAACCCCACAAATCACCCATTTTCCCCTCACAATTTCCACACCCCATTCCCAGAATCCCCCATTTTCCCCTCACGATTTCCACACCCCAAATGCAGAATTCCTTATTTTCCCTCTAGGTTTCCACACCCCAACCCCACAAATCCCCATTTTTCCCTCATGATTTTCACAATCCAGCCCCGGAATTCCCCATTTTCCCTCAGGATTTCCACACCCCAACCCCACAAATCCCCGTTTTTCCCTCATGATTTTCACAATCCAGCCCCAGAATTCCCCGTTTTCCCTCAGGATTTCCACACCCCAACCTCATAAATCCCATTTTTGCCTGCAACCAGGGGATTGTCCCTCACAATTCCCACACCCCAGCCCCAGAATTCCCCATTTTCCCTCATGATTTCCCTCCCCAAATCCCGAGCTGTGCCGCTCCCATCTCACCTTCTCATCCCACTGGAAGTCGGGTGCGATGGTGAGCTCCACCTTGAGCGTGGAGCGGGTGATGGGCTGCAGGTGCACGGACAGCTCCAGCTTGGGGAACAGGTGCACGTATTTATGGATAGTTTTCCCCATTTTTGGCATTCGGATCAGCTCCCCTGTGAGGGGGGAAGGAAAAACAGGCTGGGGTCAGGGTAGATCCCAAAAACTGCGGGATTCTGAGCGTGAGGTCTCTGCAGCTGCTCCAGACCCTCAGGGAAATGCCTGGAGGAATTCCCCCATTTCTGAGGGAAATTCCTGGAGGAACTCCCCCATTTCTGAGGAAAATCCACCCATTTCTGAGGGAAATTCCCCCATTTCTGTGGGAAAATCCCCTATTTCTGAGGGAAATGCCTGGATCAATTCCCCAGTTTCTGAGGGAAAATCCTGGAGCGATTCCCCTCTTCCTGAGTGAAGTTCCCCCATTTCTGAGGGAAATTCCTGAGTGAAATTTCCATATTTCTGAGGGAAATGCCTGGAGGAATTCCCCAATTTCTGAGTTAAAATCCCAGATTTCTGAGTGAAAAACCACGGAGAAATTCCCACATTTCTGAGGGAAAATCCTGGAGAAATTCCCAACCCTGCAAACGAAGAATTTTTTCCCAAAATCCCATCTAAACCAGGATTTGGGGGACTTTAGCCATGATTCAGGGGATTTTAGCCTGGATTCGGAGGGTTTTAGCCCAGATTTAGAGAATTTTAACCTGGATTTGGGGGATTTTAGCCTGGATTAGGGAATTTTAGCCTGAAGTTGGAGATTTTAACCCAAATTCAGGGGATTTTAGCCTGGATTTTCCCTGTGCCATGATCCCGAACCCCTCCCCATCCTAGATTTGGGGGATTTTTCCCCATTTCAGCACCGATCTCGTTGTGGTTGAGGTCGTAGAGGCGCTCGAAGGGGAAATTCTTCTTCTCAATCTTCTTCACCACCTCCTCGGGCAGCTTCTTGAACTGGCGCAGGGGACACATGGACTGCCACCTGCTGGGACAATGCGGGGGCTCAGGGCACTGCGGGAACTGCGGGGATTTGGGGAATTCTGCGGGATCAGGACTCACATGCGCTTGTCGATCATCTTGCAGAGGTTGAGGGTCTTGTCGGTGAGCTGGGCCCAGCCGCGGTTCAGCACAATCTCAAAGATGGCTCTCATCAGCCTTCCGGCCGACTGCGGCACAGGAAGAGGTTTTGGGATCGCATCCTGGCCATTCCGAAATTCCCATCCCACCCCCCATGCAGGCCTGGAGGGGTTTCGGGTGGGAATGACCCAAAATCCCAATCGGTGTCATTCCAACCAGTGCCATCCCACAGCATCAGCCAGAGCCCAGCAAACTTGGCCTTGGACACTTCCAGGGATCCCAGCTTCTCTGGGAATTCCATCCCAGCCCCTCACACACTCACAGCCAGGGATTCCTTCTCAAAAACCCACCTAAACTTCCACATGGAATCCTGGATGGGTTTGGGGTGGGAGAGATCTTAAATCCCATCCCATTCCCACCCCTGCCATGGGCAGGGACACCTTCCATAGATCCAGGTGGCTCCAACCTGGCCTTGGACATTTCCAGGGGTGGAGCAGCCACAGCTTCTCTGGGAATTCCACCCCAGCCCCTCACACGGAAGGATTCCTTCCCAAAATCCCACCTAAACCTGCACATGGAATCCTGGAATGGTTTGGGTTGAAGGGACCCCAACATTCCCCCACCCAGTGCCACCGTGGGTCCCACACTTTCCACTGTCCCAGGTGGCTCCAGCCTGGCCTTGGACACTCCCAGGGATCCCAGCTGCTCTGGGAATTCCATCCAAACCCCCCAGCTCCCCCAAAAGGAGGAAATCCTTCCCAAAATCCCATCTAAACCTGCACATGGAACCCAGAGTGATCTGACTTGGGAGAGACCTTAAATCCCATCCCACTCCCACCCTGTACACCTTCCACAATCCCAGGTGGCTCCAGCCTGTCCTTGGACACTTCCAGGGATCCAGGGACAACCCCAGCTGCTCTGGGAATTCCATTCCAGCCCCTCACCACCCCCAAGGCCTGGAATTCTTTCCCAAATTCCACCCTAATCTCCATTTTCCCCCTGTGTGCCACACCCTCTTATCCTGTCATTCCAAACCTTTTCCCACCTTTCCTTTTAAAGCATAGAATGGTCATTTAGGATTTTCCACCCCAAACACCTCTGAAAGGAGCTGCTGCTGATTCCCAAATTCCCAGGCTCTGCTGCCGTTTCCCCACATGGAATGACTGGGACACAAACTCGGAGCTCCCTTGAGGATCCCATTCCCACCCAGAGCTTCTCCCAGCTCTGATTCCCAGGGGGAATTTTTGCCCAAAACCTCAATTTCTGGGGTGGGAACAGCCAGAATGGAGCAGCCAATTCCCAGCTTTTCAAATCTAGCCTTTGTGGGCCAATCCCGCTCAGAATTCCGAGGGAATTCCCGGCTCACCTGGGTGACGTAGACCATGTCGGCCATGAGGGCGAATCCCTCCAGCTTCAGCTGCGAGATGAAGGCCTGGAGCAGGACGTTGATCTGGGAGAGGTGATGGAAAAGCTCTCAGGGAATATTCCAGGAAAGCTGCTTTGCCTGGTGCTTAACTCCCAAGGAAACCTCCTTTTCCTGCTTCCTAATTTCCCAAGGAAATCTACATTTCCTTGTCCCCAATTTCCCAGGAAAGCTGCTTTTCCTGGTTCCAAATCTGCCATGAAAGTTGCTTTTCCTGGTGCCCAATTTCCCAAGAAAGCTGCTTTTCCTAGTTCCTGAGTACCCAGAAAAGCTGATTTTCCGATTTCCAAATTTCCCAGGAAAGCTGCTTTCCAAATTCCCAGGAAAGCTGCTTTGCCTAGCTTCTAATTCCCAAGTTAATTTCCTTTTCCTGGCTTCAAATTTCCCAGGAAATCTGTTTTTCCTGGCACCCAATTCCCTTCTCCCACCTCCCTTTCCCGCCTCCCACAAATCTCTCGGATTTCTCTGAGCTTCCCAGCCCTATCCAGGACATCCCAGAGAGGGAAGAGAGCAGAATTCCTGCTGGGAATTCCCGGCAGGGCTCACCTTGGCACTGGGCTCCTCGATGCTCTCTTTCACCGGGATCGGGACTCGCTCCAGAAGCTTCTGCAGCTCCAGCTTCTCCTCCTGGGGGAAAACAGGGATGGAGGGTGGGATGATTCCTCTGGAATGGCTCTGCAGCACCCACAGATTCCAGGGTTTCCTTATTTTTCCCAATCTCTCTCCAAAAATTTGTCCAAACACTTTCCCTGCCTGCACTGGGTGATCCTTGCAGAGCTGGAAAAGGGTCTGGGGTCTCTCCAAGAAAAAATTCCCTCCAGAAGAGCTGAATCCATGACTGGCCTGGAGGGAATTCCAACTCCTGAAGGAACTAAACCCACCCATTCCGAATATCCATGAGGAAAGGCACTTTTGGATGCACATCCTGAAATTTTATGCCTGCACATCCTGAATTTATGGATCCACGTCCCAAAATTTTATGGATGCACACTGAATTACAGATGTGCATCCTGAAATTCTAGATCCACCCTGAACTTACAGATCTGCATCCTTAAATTACGGATGTGCATCCAGAATAACAAATGCATAACCTGAAATCATGGTAGCCCATCCTGATATTTTGGATGCACATCCTGAAATTACAGATGCATATTCTGAGATTTTATTGGGAGTTGGATGTTGGTGTTGGGTGTGGGAGTTGGCTCCTGATTGTTGTTGGGTGTTGGTTGGTGGGTGTTGGGTGTTGGCATTTGGTTGGTGTTGGGTGTCGAACATTGGGTGTTGTTGAGTGCTAAATGTTGGGTGTTCAGCGTTGGATGTTGTTTAGTGTTGGGTGTTGGTTTTTGGTTGGTGTTGGCTGTTGTTGAGTACTGGGTGCTGGGTTTTGGTGGGTTGGTGTTGGGTGTTGGTTGCTCCCAGTTGTGGGTGTTGAGTGTTGGTCTTTGGTTGGTGTTGGGTGTTACTGAGTGTTGGGTGTTGGTTTTTGGTTAGTGTTGGGTGTCGTTGAGTGTTGGTTTGTGGCTGTTGGTTATTGAGAGCTGACTGTTGTTGGGCGCATTTTTTAGATGTTGGAGCTGGGTGTTATTGAGTGTTGACTGATGGCTTTGCTTGTTGGGTGTGGTTGTTGGCTGTTGGAAGTTGGCTGTTGGATGTTTTTGAGTGTTGGGTGTTGAATCATAGCTGTTGGCCATGGTTGTTGGGTGCTGGATGTTGGGTGTTGAGTGTTGGATGTTGGGTGATGGCTGTTGGATGGTGTTGGGTGATGGTTGTTGGGTGATGGCTATTGGATGTTGTTGGGTGATGGCTGTTGAGTGGTGGCTGTTGTGTTTTGTTGGGTGTTGAGTGGTGCCTGTTGAGTGATGGCTGTTGGATTTTATTGGGTGTTGTTGAGTGATGGCTGTTGGGTGCTGTTGGGCGTTGTTGGGTGATGGCTGTTGGGTGCTGTTGGTAGGTGGCAGTTGGATGGTGTTGGGTGTTGGTTGGTGGCTGTTGTGTGTTGTTGGGTGTCAGTCCCGTTCCCATACCTCGCGCACGGTGATGTTGCGGAACTCGGAGGACAGGGAGAAGACGCGGAAGAGCTCAATCTCGCTCAGGGTGGGTTTCAGCAGCTGGTTGTACGTCTGCACTGTCTCGTTGGTGATGTAGTAATGGCTGGCAATGCGGCCCAGCTCCGTCACCTGCGGGACAGCCGGGAAAACAGCGGGAACAGTCAAGATAAACCACGGGAATGGTCAGGATTACAGCGGGAATGGCTGGGAGAACAGCTGGAATGACTGGGAGAAACCACAGAAACCGTGGGGAGAAAAATGGTCAGGAGAACAGCAGAAGCAGCCAGGATAAACCCACAGGAACAGCCAGGATAAACCACAGGAATGGCCAAGATAACCCATGGAATGACAGGGACAATAGGTGGAACTGTCAGGAACAGCGGGAACAGTCAAAACAACAGGGAGAAGGGTCAGTATAAACCCATGGGAACAGCCAGGACAACGGCCAGAACCACCAGGGGAACAGCTGGAATGGCCAGGAGAAATCACGGGAACAGCTGGGAGAAACAATGGGAATGGCTGCGAGAATCCACAGGAACTGTGGGGAGAAACAACGGGATCAGCCCTGGGAATCCACAGGAATTGTGGAGAGAAACAGGAATGGCTGGGAGAATCCACAGGAACTGTGAGGAGAAACGAGAATGGCCAGGAGAAACCACAGGAATTGTGGGCAGAAACCATGGGAACGGCTGGGAGAAACAACAGGAATGGTTGGGAGAATCCACAGGAATTGTGGGGAGAAACCACAGAATGCCCCGGACAAACCATGGGAACAGCCAGGGTAACCCATCCCACCTGCAAACTCCCCATTTCTCACCTCCCACCTAGAAATCTCCTTTTTTTTCCCCTCCCGCCTAGAAATTCCCGTTTTTTCCCACCATCCCACCTGGAAGTTCCCGGTTTTCTTGTCGTACTTGACCAGGTTGTTCTTGTCGAGCATCAGGGCCGCGGTGTGGACGAGGTCCAGGCGCCGCTGCTCCAGGAGCGGGTCGGCCTTCAGGTCGTCATGGGAGATGCCGTAGAGCGTGGGCGAGCGCAGCATGCGGATGTACAGGTATGTGTACCCCAGCCAGTTCACTGCGTCCTGCAGAATTCCCAAACCCGGAGTGAGCCCAGGGATGTCCTGGCACACCGGGGGAACTCCGGAGCAGAGCTGATCCCGGCTGAATCCCACAAAACAGAGCCGGGAAATCCAGGGAAAACTGCTTCTCCTGGTGCCCAACTCCCTGGAAATTGGTGCCCAATTTTCCTGGAAAGCTGCTTTACCTCATTCCAAATTTTCCAGGAAAGCTGGAAAAGCTGCTTTTCTTGGTTCCTAATTCCCCAGGAAAGCTGCTTTTCCTCTTTCTAGATTTTCCAGGAAAGCTGCTTTTCCTCATTCCAAATTCCCTGAAAAGCTGCTTTTCCTGGCACCCAGTTTCCAAGGAAAGCTGCTTTCCTGGTTCCAAATTTCCCTGGAAAGCCACTTTTCCTCATTCCAAATTCACAGAAAAGCTGTTTTTCCTTGCCCCTTATTCCCCAGGGAAGTTTCTTTTTCTGGCTTCTGATTTTTCAGGAAAGCTGCTTGCCCTGGAATCTAGTTTCCAAGGAAAGCTGCTTTGCCTGGCACCCAAATTTCCCAATGAAATCTGTACATAACTCCCAATGAAATCTGCTTTTCCTGGTCCCAAATTTCCCAATGAAATCTGCTTTTCCTGGTGCCCAATTCCCTTCCCTCACCTCCTCCCCCTGCTCCTGGAAAACACCCTGCAATTAATCCTAAAACACCTCCAATTCCTCCCTGATTTTCCACTCCCACACCAAAAACTCTTCCAAGAACACCCTGAACACCCTAAAATCCCCACCCTGAGGCTGAACCAGGGCCACAAATCCCTACAGAAAACCGGGAATTCCGGCCAACCTTGGCATTCTGGACATTCCCGAGCACGGCCTCGGCGTTGAGCATGTCCGGGAGCTTGGCCACCATCTGGCTCTCGATGGGCAGCTGCTGGTTCAGCAGGGACAGGTAATACTGCAGCTCCCCGTGGGAAGTGATGAGAATTCCCTCTCCCTTCGTGTCGTACTGCGGCCTCCCAGCACGGCCCAGCATCTGCAGCCAGGAAAAACAGCTCAGGAAACCTGGAATGCCTCAGGGATTGTCTCAGAGGGGTCTGGGCATGGAATTATCTCAGGTGGGTTTGGGCAAGGAATTCTTCAGGGATTATCTCAGGAGGGTCTGGGCATGGAATTGTCTCAGATGGGTTTGGGCATGGAATTGTCTCAGGAGAATCTGGGCAAGGGATTCCTGAGGAATTATCTCAGATGGGTTTGGGCATGGAATTATCTCAGGGTGGGTCTGGGTAAGGAATTCCTGAGGAATTATCCCCCATGGCAATTCCTTCTCCTTTTGTGTCGTACTGTGGCCTCCTGGCATGGCCCAACATCTGCAATTGGGAAAAACAGCTCAGGAAACCTGGAATTCCACAGGAATTATCTCAGGAGGGTCTGGGCATGGAATGGTCTCAGGTGGGCTTGGGCAAGGAATTTTTCAGGGATTATCTCAGGTGGGTTTGGGCATGGAATTGTCTCAGGAGAATCTGGGCAAGGAATTCCTGAGAAATTATCCCCCATGGGAATTCCTTCTCCTTTCGTGTTGTACTGCAGCCTCCTGGCACAGCCCAGCATCTGGAACTGGGAAAAACAGCTCAGGAAACCTAGAATTCCTCAGGGATTATCTCAGTGGAGTCTGGACATGGAATTATTTCAGGAGAATGTGGGCAAGGAATTCCTGAGGCATTATTCCCATGGGAAGTGATCAGAATTCCCTCTCCTTTTGTGTCGTACTGGGGTACTGGGGCCTCCCGGCACAGCCCAGCATTTGGAATCAGGAACAACAGCTCAGGAAACCTGGAATTCCACAGGAATTATCTCAGGAGGGTCTGGGCATGGAATTCTTGAGGAATTATCTGGGATGGGTCTGGGCAAGGAATTATCTCAGGTAGATCAGGGCATGGAATCATCTGGGATGGGGCTGGGCATGGAATTCTTGGGGAATTATCACAGAGGGGTCTGGGCAATGAATTCTTGAGGAATTATCTCAGATGGATCTGGCCATGGAATCCTTGAGGAATTATCTCAGGAGGGTCTGACCATAGAATTACTTTAGGAGGATCTGGGCATGGGAATTTTTGAGGGATTATCTGGGACAGGTCCAGCCAAGGAATTCTGGAGGAAACATCTGGGATGGGTCTGGGCATGGAATTCTTGAGGAGTTATCTCAGGAGGGTCTGGGCATGGAATTCTTGTGGAATTATCTGGAAGCATCTGGGCATGGAATTCCTGAAGAACTTTTCACCCTCCCCTCCAATCCCACCACAGCGGGAGGAATGAGGAGCCCAGAGGAATCCCAGCCCCGGGGTTTGGGGTGGGATTTGAGGATCCTGGGATGTTCCCAGTCCCACCTGGAGGATGTCCAGTGCTCCCAGCTCGGTCCAGCGCCCCTTCTCAGGGCTGTACACCTGCGTGCCCTTGATGATCACCGTGTGCGCTGGCAGGTTCACACCCCACGCCAGCGTGGCCGTGGACACCAGCACCTGCAGGAAAACAGGATCAGATCCAGCAGGAACCTACAAACCCAGCCAGGAACCTACAAATCCACCAAAAACAGGGACCAGATCCACCAGGAAGCTCCAAACCCACCCAGAAATGGGTCAGATCCACCAGGAGCCTCCAAATCCATCCAAAACCAGGGATCAAATCCTGCCAGGAAGTTCCAAATCCAGCCAGAAATCTCCAAATCCACCCCAAACCAGGAATCAGATCCATCAGGAACCTCCAAATCCACCCAAACCCAGGATCAAATCCAGCCATAAATCTCCAAATCCAGTCACGAACCTTCAAATCCAGCCAGGAACCTCCAAATCTACTCATGAAGCTCCAAATCCAGCCAGAAACTCCAAATCCACCCCAAACCCTCCAAATCCACCCCAAACCTAGGCTCCAATCCAGCCAGGAACCTTCAAACCCAACCCAAAACCGCTTCCCATGGGAAAGGAGTGGCTGGAAATGCTTTGGAGAAGGGGCAGAGTGTGAATGTCCCGATGGCTGAGCATTGGGAAAGTAGCAGAATAATGGGAACTTGGCTGAAATTTTCTGGGAAAATCCTTTGCCTCCCGTTTATCAGGAAATTCCCGAGGAAAGCTGCTTTTCCTGGTTCCAAGTATCCCTGGGAAGCCGCTTTCCATGGTTCCTAATTCTCCTGGTCCCCAATTTCTCTGGAAATCTGAGATTACCTGGTGTCCAATTTCCCAGGAAAGCTGCTTTTCCTCATTCAAATTTCCCAGGAAAGCATCTTTTCCTAGTGCCCAATTCCCTTCTCCCACTTTCCCTCCCCAGACAACCTCAGCCTTCAAACATCCAGGAAAATCCATTTTTATCTCCCATTTCACCCTCACCCGCCAGGAAAATCCCTGCTTTCTTCCACAGCAGACTTAAATTAATCCCAGACTGGGAAGCCACGGATTGAGTTTTATCTGGGAATTCCCTCTGGAATTCTGCTCTTGTCTTGGGTTGGGTAGTCAAGAGATCTGTTTTCTATTTCATCTGTTGTAAAAGCAGATATTTTTTTATCTCTTGTAACTCCAGGGGGAGGGAGCCGGATGCCTTCTGATAATGGCCCAGCTGTTAAAACCAGCTGGGGCAGTGTTTGTTATCTCCTTCACCACCCATCCACCCTCCAGGGTGATATCTGCTGATAATGGGCCATGAAGGCTCACCAATGACATCACACATGACATCATCAAATTGGGAGATGCTCCACCCAGTGGGGGCAGAGCCAACTGTTCCTACCTGGAGAAAAACAGATTCAGGAACAGCAGGGATCTGGTTTTTCCACCAGAGGAAGACCAGACCCATCTCGCCACCACTGGGCTTTTCCTACTCCATTATCTGTACCCCACAGAACTCATCTGGGATTTATTTGGACTGCTTCCAACACCCTGACCAACAGGGTGTCAGGTCGTATCCCTGACTCTGTCAGGGTTTTTTTCCAGGACTTTTGTTTTGCTTGCTTGCTTGTCTTTGTACTACTGCATTTGCATTTTGTTTTCTTTTTTTTATTCCTATTAAAGAACTGTTATTCTTGTTCCCACATCTTTGCCTGAAAGCCCCTAATTGCAAAATTACAATAATTTGGAGGGGGTGTGACATTCTCCGTTCCAAGGGAAGTTTTAGCTTTCCCTGGCAGTCAACTGGCTTTCCAAACCAAGACACTCCCACCTGGATGTGTTTATCAGCAAAGAGATCCTCCACCAGCGTGCGGTCCACACGCGTCATGCCGGCGTGGTGGATGGCGAAGCCGTAGGGAAGCAGATCCTTCAGCTCCAGGTTCTGCAGGGAAAACGCATCCCAAAGAATTCCAGGGAAAGCGGGGAAAGCTGGGATAGCCCAAGGGAAAGGTTTGGAACCGGCACAGGGTGCGGTTGTGGGGTTGGAGAGGCTGGAAAAGCCATGGGAGCGTGGCCTCAAGTGCTGAATCTGGCATAAAATCCCTTGGAAATGGGGGCTCCACCAACCTGTCCCTGAAGGAACTTTCCCAAATTTTCCCAGATTTTCCAAATAACTCCACCTTTTCGCATTATAAAGGGCTGGAAATTGCTTTCCCTGAAGGAATTATCCCAAATTTTCCCAAATAACTCCACCTCCTCCCTGGATAAAGGGCTTGGACAAAGAACTAATTTTCCAAATTGGGAAAATTTTCCCTATTTTCCCAAGGAACTCCACCTCTGCCGTGGATAAAGGGCTGGAAATCACTTTCCCTGAAGGAATTTTCCCAGATAACAGCAGGAACAGAGGGAAAAGTGGAATATCGCTGGGGAATAGGTGGATTTAGGGGATTGGAGAGGCTGGAAAAGCCCTTGGAGGGTCGCCCCAAGTGCCACATCCATAAATCCCTCAGGAAAAGAGAATCCACCTCCTCCATGGATAAGGAGCTGGAAAATGCTTTCCCTGGCAGGAATTTTCCCAAATAACAATTCTTCCTGATTTTTTCCTAAGTTTCTCAAGTAACTCCTCTTCTTCCATAGATAAAGGGCTGGACAAAGAGCAAATTTCCCCAAATTTTCCCAAATAAGTCCACCTCTTCCTTGGATAAAGGGCTGGAAATTACCTTCCCTGAAAGAAATTTCCCAATTTTTCCGAAATAATTACACTTCCTCCCTGGATAAAGGGCTTGGACAAAGAACTAATTTTTCAAATTGGGAAAATTTTCCCAAATAACTCCACCTGTGCCCTTGATAAAGGGCTGGAAATTGCTTTCCCTGAAGGAATTTTCCCAGATAAGCCCAGGAACAGAGGGAAAAGTGGAATATCCCAGGGGAAAGGGTGGATTTAGGGGATTGGAGAAGCCCTCGGAGCCTGGCCCCAAGTGCCACATCCATAAATCCCTCGGGAACGGTGGCCCCACTTCCCCCATGAACAAAGGGCAGGTAAAGGTGTTTTCCCGGCAGGATTTTTCCCATTTGTTCCCCAGGCTCACCTTGCACTGCTCAGCCTCGGTGCGCAGCACCTCGGTGGAGGCTGAGCCCTCCCTGAGGAAGAGCCCCAGCGTGTCCTTCTCCAGGCACATGTCCCGGATGGCGCGCGCCGTCTTGCCCGTCTCCTTCCGCGAGTGCACGAACACCAGCACCTGCGGAGAGCTGGGTCAGCTGGGGGAAACATCCCAATTCCCTCACCCTGATGGGTAATTCTGAATTAATCAGGGCTGGAAAAGAGGGAAAGGTCTTTTTTTTTGTCCTTTCAGAGCCCACGGAAAACCCAAATTGATTCCGGTGTTCAGGGTGGGAAGAGATTCATCCAGGGTTCAGGGTGTTCTGGGATTCATCCAGGTGTGGACATAAAATTGCCCTCATCCTTAAAGGACCATTCCTAATTAATCAGGGCTGGAAAAGAGAGAAAAGTCTTTTTTTGTTCCCTCTCAGATTCCATGGAAAACCCAAATCCCAAACTGATCCCAGTGTTTAGGGTGGGAAGAGATCTAGGATTCATCCAGGTGGGGAAAACCAGCCCAATTCCCTCACCCTGATGGGGTCATTCTGAATCAATCTGGGCTGGAAAAGAGGGAAAAGTTGTTTTCGGTCTTCTCAGATTCCATGGAAAACCCAAATCCTCAAAACCCAAACTGATCTTGGTGTTCAGGGTGGGAAAAGATCTGGAATTAATCCAGGTGGGGAAAACCAGCCCAATTCCTTCATCCTAAAGTGATACCTCCAAATTAATCAGGGCTGGAAAAGAGGGAAAAGTCTTTTTTTGTTCTCTCACATTCCATGGAAAACCCAAATTCTCTCAGATTCTCCCAAATTGATCCTGGGGATCAGGGTGGGGAAAAAATTCAGGATTAATGGATGCACACAGATTCCCTAATCTTGAAAGGACAATTCCTAATTAATCAGGGCTGGAAAAGTGGGAAAATCCATTTTCCATTCACTCCCAACCCAACTCAACCTGATCTTGGAGTTCAGGGTGGGAAAAGATCTAGGATTCATCCAGGTGTTGATAAACATAAAAATTCCCTCATCCCAAAAGCACAATTCCCAATTAATCACAGCTGGAAAAGAGGAAAAACTCATTTTTTGTCCTCTCAGAGTCCATGGAAAACCCAAATCCTCAAAACTCAAACTGATCCCAGTGTTCAGGGTGGGAAAAGATCTGGGATTCATCCAGGTGGGGAGAAACACCCCAATTCCTTCATCCTAAGGGGGTTATTCTGAATTAATCCCAGCTGCAAAAAAGGGAAAACCTATTTTTTGTCCTCTCAGATTCCATGGAAAACCCAAACTCTCCCAGCCCAACCCAGTAATTAGGATGGGAAGAGGTCTGGGATTCATCCAGGTGTGGACTCAAAACAATTCCTGAGTCCTAAAGGGACAATTCTGAATTAATCTGGGCTGGAAAAGTGGGAAAATCCATTTTAGATCCCAACCCAACTCAACCTGATCACGGAGTTCAGGGTGGGAAAAGATCTGGGATTCATCCCAGTGTGCACACAAGGATTCCTGACTCCTAAAAAGGACAATTCCTAATTAATCAGGGCTGGAAAAGAGGGAAAAGTAATTTTTGGTCCTCTCAGATTCCATGGAAAACCCAAATTATCCCAACCCAATCTGTTCTCAGTGTTTAGGTTGGGAAAAATCTAGAATTAAT
Organism: Acrocephalus scirpaceus scirpaceus; assembly: GCA_910950805.1. Classification (NCBI taxonomy): domain Eukaryota; kingdom Metazoa; phylum Chordata; class Aves; order Passeriformes; family Sylviidae; genus Acrocephalus; species Acrocephalus scirpaceus. The sequence goes on from OU383799.1 coordinate 5,076,261, forward strand.
GGATGCACAAAAATTCCCTCATCCTAAAAAATTCCTTCATCCTAAAACTTTTCCTCATCCTAAAGGGATAATTCCGAATTAACCAGAGCTGGAAAAGTGGGAAAACTCATTTTCCTTTCATGGACAACCCAACCTGCTTTTGGTGCTCAGAGTGGGAAAATTTTCCCAATTTTCCCAATTTTCTCAAATAACTCCACGTCTGGAATTAATCCATGAATTCCTTCACCCCAAAAGGACAATTCTGAATTAATCACCAAAAAAAAAAAGGGAATATAGGAAAAAAAAGAAGGAAACCCCGTTTTCCATCCACAGAAAACCCCAAACCTCCCCTCCACCAAACCTCTCTGCAGTATCAGGACCTCAAAATGGGGGGAAAAAAAGGAAAAATCCCATTTTTTCCCAGGATTAAGGCAAAAGGGGTTTTGGGATGGGGGTGGGACCTGGTTCTTGCCGGCGTGCTCCATGATTTTCTCGTAGACGATCTCGTTCATGATCTGGAAGCGTTTGATGGCTTTCTTCTCTGTGATGCCCACGTAGGTCTGCTCCAGGGGCACCGGCCGGAAGCTGGGAAAAATATCCAGGAAAAGGGAATTAATTTGTGGGGAAACAGCCATGAAAAATACCAGTGGAAAAAGGAATTAATTCATGGGGAAATAGCCATGAAAAAATATCCATGGAAAAGGGGAATTCATGGAGAAACTGCAACAAAAAATATCCGTGGGAAAGGGAATTATTTTGTGGAGAAACAGCCACGAAAAATATCTATGGAAAAAAGGAATTCATGGAGAAACTGGGACAAAAAAAATCTGTGGAAAAGGGGAACTCTTGTTAAAAACAGCCATGGAAAAGTATCTGTGGAAAAGGGAATTAATTCATGGGGAAACAGCCACAAAAAGTATCCGTGGAAAAGGGTATTAATTCGTGGAGAAACAGACATGAAAAATATCCATGGAAAAGGGAATTAATTAGTGGAGAAACAGCCACGAAAAATATCTGTGGGAAAGGGGAATTCATAGACAAACTGGGACAAAAAAATATCTGTGGAAAGAGGAATTCATGGAAAAACAGCCATGGAAAAGTATCTGTGGAAAAGGGAATTAACTCATGGACAAAACGCCATGAAAAAATATCCATGGGAGAAGGAATTCATGGAGAAACTGGGAAAAAAAATATCCGTGGGAAAGGGAATTATTTTGTGGAGAAACAGCCAAGAAAAATATCCGTTGAAAAGGGGAACTCATGGAGAAACTGGGACAAAAAAAATCTGTGGAAAAGGGGAATTCAAGGAAAAACAGCCATGGAAAAGTAGCCGTGGAAAAGGGGAATTAATTTGTGGAGAAACCACCATGAAAGATATCTGTGGAAAAGGAGAATTCATGGAAAAACTGGGACCAAAAAAATCCGTGGAAAAGGGGAATTCATGGAGAAACTGCAACAAAGAAATATCAATGGAAAAGGGAATTAATTTGTGGAGAAACCACCATGAAAAATATCTGTTGAAAAGGGGAATTCATGGAGAAACTGGGACAAAAAATATCTGTGGAAAAGGGGAATTCATGGAAAAACAGCCATGGAAAAGTATCCATGGAAAAGGGAACTAATTCGTGGAGAAACCACCACAAAAATATCTGTGGAAAAGAGGAATTCATGGAAAAACCACCACAAAAAATATCCATGGAAATGAGAATTCATGGAGAAACCACGATGGAAAAATATCCATGGAAAAGGGGAATTCATGGAGAAACAGCCACAAAGAAATATCCACGGAAAAGGGAATTAATTTGTGGAGAAACCACCACTAAAAATATCTGTAGAAAAGGGGAAATCATGGAAAAACAGCCGTGGAAAAGTATCTGTGAAAAAGGGAATTAATTCATGGATAAAACACCATGAAAAAATATCGGTGGGAAAGGGAATTCATGGAGAAACTGCAACAAAGAAAATCCATGGAAAAGGGAATTAATTCATGGAGAAATCACCACAAAAAAATATCTATGGGAAAGGGAATTAATGGAGAAACTGCAACAAAAAAATATCCATGGAAAGGGAATTAATCCATAGAGAAAGTGTGACAAAAAGTACCCGTGGAAAAGGGAATTCATGGAGAAACTGCCAAAAAAAAACTTCATAGAAAAGGGAATTGATGGAGAAACTGCAACAAAAAAATTCGATGGAAAAGGGAATTCACAGAGAAACTACCACAAAAAAAAATCCATAGAAAAGGGGAATTCATGGAAAAACTGCCATGAAAAAAATATCCGTGGAAAAGGGAATTAATTCATAGAGAAACCACCACAAAATAAATTCCATGGAAGAAGGCAATTAATGGAGAAACTTCAACAAAAAATATCCATGGAAAAGGGAATTTATGGAGAAAACATCACAAAACAATCATATCCTGATTTTTGAGTGACTGAATTCCGTTGTGAACTGATTTTCTGGGAGTTTCTAATGGCTCTTCCCAGAGTTTCTGGAATATCCATGTGCTACTCAAGGGGGAAAAAGGGAATTTTGGGAAGCAGCACCAGCCTGGTTTGGGATTTTTTTCCAATGGGGACAGCAGAGCTTCCCTTTAGATCCCTTTGGGATCTAAAATCCCAAAAAATTCATTAGTCAGGGCTGGAAAAGAGGAGAAATTAATTTTCCACCCACGGACAACCCAACCTGATCTCAGTGTTCAGGGTGGGAAAAGATCCAGGATTAATCCAGGTGGAACCAATCCATGAATTCCCTCATCCTAAAAAGACAATTCCTAATTAATCAGGGCTGGAAAAGAGGGAAAACCCATCTTTGGTCCTCTCAGATTCCATGGAAAACCCAAATCTTCCCAACCCATTCCGAGATCCCAAAAATGCTTTTAACAACCCATCCTAAAGATCAATAAACATGTGGATGGATGGAAATCCAGCCAGAAATCCAGCTGGAAAAGTGGGAAAACTCACTTTCTGTCCTCTCAGGTTCCATGGAAAACCCAAACCCTCCCAACCCAACCCAGCCTGAGATCCAAAAAACACTCTTAATGACACCACCCAAAAAATCAAGAAATATGTGGACAGATGGAAATTCAGCTGGAAAAGAGGAAAATCTCATTTTTCATCTTCTCAGATTCCATGGAAAACCCAAATCATCCAAACTCGACCCAATCCAAGATCCCAAAAAGGTTTTAACAATGCCCCCAAAAGATCAATAAACACATGGATAGACAGAAATCCAGCTGGAAATCCAGCTGGAAAAGATGGAAATCCAGCTGGAAAAGTGGGAAAACTCATTTTTCATCCCCTCAGATTCCATGGAAAACCCAAATCCTCCCAACTCAACCCAACCCAACCTGAGATTCCCAAAATGCTTTTAACAATGCCGCCAAAAATCAATAAACACATGGACAGATGGAAATTCAGATGGAAATCCAGACGGAAAAGTGGGAAAACTCACTTTCTGTCCTCTCAGATTCCATGAAAAACCCAAACCCTCACAACCCAAGATCCCAAAAACATTTTAACAATGCCCCCAAAAGATCAATAAACGCATGGATAGATGGAAATCCAGCTGGAAATCCAGATGGAAAAGATGGAAATCCAGCTGGAAAAGAGGGAAAACTCATTTTTCATCCTCTCAGATTCCATAAAAAACCCAAACCCTCCAAACCCAACCCAAGATCCCAAAAACGCTTTTAACGACGGCGCCAAAAAAATCACTAAAGACGGGAATCCACCTGGGAATCCAGCTGGAAAAGCTTTCCCGTTTTTCCCCGGTACCTGTTGTCGAAGTAGAACAAGCCCTTGGCCGGGTCCACGCGCAGGAAGGTGGCCACGTCCTCGTAGTTGGGCAGGGTGGCGCTGAGCCCCACCAGCCGCACGTCCTCCTGCGTCATCTCGATGTTGCGGATGGCCCTGGCCACCAGCGACTCCAGCACGGGCCCGCGGTCGTCGTGCAGCAGGTGGATCTCATCCTGGGGAAAGGGCGAAAGGCACAGAGTTATCCCTGAGCCCGGATTTGGGGGATGGTGGAGAGGTGGGATTGCGAAGTGCGGCTGGTTCTGCTGTGGGTGCCATGCTTGGATGGGTCTGACCTGAGCTTGGGGAGTTCCAGGGATCTCAGCTGCTCTGGGAATTCCATCGCAGCTCCTCAACACCCTCACCCTTCCCAAAATCTCATCAAAACTGCTCCCAAAATCCCATCAAAAACCTTCCCAAAATCCCATGGAAACCCTCCCAAAATCCCATAGAAACCGCTCCCAAAATCCCATCAAAACCCCTCCCAAAATCTCATCAAAACCCCTCCCAAAATCCCATAGAAACCCTTCCCAAAATCCCATAGAGACCCTTCCCAAAATCCCATTGAGACACTGAATCCCAGAATGGTTTGGGCTAGAAGGCATCCCAGACCTCATCTGGCCCCACCATGGGTGCCACGCTTGGACAGGTCTGACCTGGACTTAGGCACTTCCAGGGATCTCAGCTGCTCTGGGAATTCCATCCCAGCCCCTCACCACCCTCAAAGGAGGGAATTCCTTCCCAAAATCCCATCTAAATCTCCACAGGGAATCCTGGATTGATTTGGGCTGGAAGGGACCCCAAAGCCCATCTGGTCCCACAGTTGGTCCCACACCTCCCACTGTCCCAGGGTGCTCCAGCCTGGCCTTGGGCACTCCCAGAGATCCAGGGGCAGCCACAGCTCCTCTGGGAATTCCATTCCAGCTCCTCCCCACCCTCATTCCTTCCCAAAATCCCACCCCAATCTCCATTTTTCCATTTGAAGCCACTCCCTGTGTCCTGTCCCTCCATCCTTCTCCAGTCCCTCTCCCACTCCCTCACAGGGAGGAATTCCTTCCCAATATCCCACCCAAACATGGAACCCTGGAATGGTTTGGGATGGAAGTGATTCCATGTTTAGATGGGATTCTGGGAACCCCCTGAGCTTCTCCACCTCCAAACCCCAGATCCAGCCAGAGGAGCCCCCTGAGCTTCTCCAAACCCCAGATCCACCTCGAGGAAGCGCTTGAGCTTCTCCACCCCAAACGCCAGATCCACCGTGAGGAACACTTTGAGGACCCCCTGAGCTTCTCCAAGCCCCAGCTCCACCTTGAAGACCCCCTGAGGTTCTCCAAGCCCCAGATCCAGCCTGAGGAGCCCCTCCCAGTGCATGGCGGGTGCTCACCAGGATGACCAGCCGCACCAGCTGGGTGTAGGTGCGCTCGCCGCCCTTGCGGGTGATGATGTCCCACTTCTCAGGCGTGCACACGATGATCTGCGTGGCGCTGATCTCCTCCTTGCACAGCTGGTGGTCCCCGGTCAGCTCGGCCACCGTGATCCCGTAGGTGGCCAAACGCTGGGAAAAACCCAGGGGATGAGCGTGGAGAGACCTTTCTACAGAGGAATCATCCCAAAATCCCACCCAAACTTCTCCTGGTGTGGCTTGAGGGTGTTCGCTCTTGTCCTGGTGTTCCCATGGGTAAGATCCCAAATCCCACCTGGAGGCGTCCTCCTGTCAGGGAGTTGTGCAAAGCCCCCCAGTCCCCCTTTTCTCCAGTCTGAGCCCATTCCCAGAGCCCTCAGGAATTCCCCATCCCTGGATGTTCTCCAACCCCATAACCGATCCCTGATCCCCCTTTTCTCCAGGCTGAGCCCCATTCCCAGAGCCCTCAGGAATTCTCCAGAGCCTCCTCCTCGTTCTCCAACCCCTTCCCAAGGCCAAACCCCCATGATCCCAAACATCCCCTTGGATCCAACCCCACTCACCCCCAGCTCCCCCCAAATCCAATCCCGCTCATCCCCAACCCCAAAATCCCCCTCGGATCCCAACTTACTCATCCCAACCTCCCCTTGGATCCAACCCCAAACCCCCTTTCAGATCCGATTTCTCTCATCCCTGCTCCCAAACATCCCCTTGGATCCAATCCCACTTATCCCAAAGCTCCCTTTGGATCCGAACCCACTCATCCCAAAACTCCTCTCAGATGCGATCCTACTCATCCCCAACCCTGCAATGATCCCAAACATCCCTTCGGATCCAATCCCATTCATCCCCAAAGCTCCCCTCGAATCCAATCCCAAACTTCCTTTCAGATCTGATCCCTTATCCCTGATCCCAAAACCTCCCCTTGGATCTGACCCCACTCATCCTGAAAACTCCCCTCAGAGCCGATCCCAGAGCACCCCTGGGATCCAACCCCACTCATCCCAAACCTCCCCTTGGACCTGATCCCAAACCTCCCCTGGGATCCGATCTCACTCATCCCAAATCTCCCCTTGGATCCAATCCCACTCATCCACAAAATTCCCTTTGGATCCGACCCCGCTCATCCCCAAAGCTCCCTTTGGATTGGATCCCAAAGCTTCCCTGTGATCTGATCCCAAACTTCCCCTGGGATCCAACACTGCTCATCCCAAAGCTCCCTTTGGATCGGATCCCAAAGCTCCCCCGGGATCCAACCCCACCCACCTTGCCGAAGCTGCCGACCATCTCCTGCACCAGGGATCTCATGGGGGCGATGTAGATGATCTTGAAGTCATCCACGTTGATGGTGCCGTCCATGTTGATGTGCTTGCCAATCTCCCTCAGCATGCACATCAGTGCCACGTTCGTCTTCCCCGCACCCTGCAACGGCCCCGAGGAGCGTCCCAAAACATCCATCCCACAGCTCCTGGGAACTGCCCCATGGAACATCCCAAAACATCCATCCCACAGCTCCCAGGAACTGCCCCATGGAACATCCCAAAACATCCATCCCACAGCTCCCAGGAACTGCCCCATGGAACATCCCAAAACATCCATCCCACAGCTCCCAGGAACTGCCCCATGGAACATCCCAAAACATCCCAGAGCTCTCTGCAACGGCCCCGAGGAACGTCCCAAAACATCCATCCCACGGGTCTCTGCAACAGCCCCACAGCCCATCCCAAAACATCCCACAGCTCTCCAGGGAGAAGGGACATCCAAAGCCCTCGGCCCAAAGGATCTGGCACCCTGGGTGCAAAGGATCTGCACAGCCTGGATGACCCTGGGGATCTGTGGGGACGTAAAGATCCACCCACAGCCCCTGGAGATCCATGGGGATGCAGGGATCCATCCCACAACCTGTGAGGATGCATGGGGGTGCAGAGATCTGCCCACAACCCCTGGAGATCCACCCACAGCCCCAGGGGATCCACAGGGATGCAGAGATTCACCCATAGGCCCTGGAGATCCACCCACAGCCCCTGCAGATCCACGGGGGATGCAGGGATCCACTCACAGTCCATGGGGATCCATGGGGGATACAGAGAACCACCCACAACCTGTGAGGATCCAAGAGGATCTGACCAACCCAGGCCCTGTCCCCTGCACTATCAATGGGATATCAATGGGATGAAGGGAGGAACTGGGGGGAAAAAAGGTGTTTTGGGGTTTATTTTACTTCTCATCATCCTCCTCTGATTTTGTCAGCAATAAATTCACTTTGTACCTCTAAGCCTGGCCTGTTTTACCCTCAGAATGTTTTCTCCCAATCCTTATCCTAACTCATGAACCTTTCATTAATTTTTTTTGTCTCTCCTCTGCCCAGCTGTGCCAGGGGAGGGTTTCTGTGAGCGCCAGGTCAGTGCCAAACCCCCAAACACCCCGATATCCCGGGAATCTCACCGTGGGAGCACACAGCAGCAGGTTCTCATCCGACTCCAGCGCCGCCCGGAACAGTTTGCTCTGGATCCTGTTGAGGGTTTTGAACCCCTCAAACCCGGCCTGGGCATATTTGGGCAGCTTTTCCACAGAAACCAATTGCTGGGGAGAAGGAAAATGAGGGAAAAGAAGGAATTCAGGTTTTGTTGGCACCTCACAGATGTCAGAGTAGATAGGAAAAGATCATGGAGCAGTCTGGGGAAAGTTCAAAATGATCCCACCCAGGAAAAGTGGATGCACACAAAAATTCTCAAATCCCAAAAGGACAATTCCTAATTAGTCAGGGCTGGAAAAGAGGAAAAACTCATTTTTTGTCCTCTCAGAGTCCATGGGAAATCCAAATCCACAAAACCCAACTGATCCCGGTGTTCAGGGTGGGAAAAGATCTGGGATTCATCCAGGTATGGATGAACACAAAAATTCCCTCATCCCAAAAGCACAACTCCTAATTCAGGGCTGAAAGAGAGGAAAAACTAGGTTTTTGTCCTCTCAGATTCCATGGAAAAGCCAAATCCTCCCAACCCAACCTGTTCCCAGTGTTCAGGGTGGGAAAAGATCTAGAATTAATGGATGCACAAAAATTCCCTCATCTTAAAATTAGGACAATTCCTATTTTTTCATGCTGGAAAAGAAAGAAAACTCATTTTTCTCCCATGGATAACCCAACCTGCTCCTGGTATTCAGGTGGGAAAAACCTGGGATTAATGGCTGGACTCACACTCAGGGAAAGTTCAGTTTGAGGGGCAGACTGGGATCAAAAGCTGGGATTTATTCCCATGAATCATTCCCAGCTCCAGAAAAACAGAGCTGAGGGCTCAGCAAAACCCCAGAAGGGGAAACTTGGCACAGGATGAGCAGTGGGAAAAGGGGAATTGGGAAGTTCCTGCAGAAATGGGGAAATCGTGGGGTTAAAAAGGGAAGGAGGGAGGGGGAGAGCCAAATCACAGAAGCCTGGAAAGGTTTTGGTGGGAAAGGACCTTAAATCCCATCCTATTCCACCCCTAGGGACACCTCCCCCCATCCCAGAGGCTCCAATTTCCCAGCAATGCTGCTTTTCCTGGCACCAAATATCCCAGGAAATCTGTTTTATCTAGTGCCAAATTTCCCAGGACATCTGCTTTCCCTGCTGCCTGATTTCCCAGGAATGTTTTGGGTGGAAGGGATTTTAAAGACCCTAAAAACCATCAAGCTTCCACTGGCCTGGATTCTAACCCAGTGGCAAATTTCCCAGGACATCTACTTTTCCTGCTCCCCAATTTCCTGAGAAAGCTGCTCTTCCTGGCACCAAATATGCCAGGAAATCTGCCTTTTCCTGGTGCCCAATTTCCCAGGAAAGCTGTTTTTCCTGGTGCCTGATTTCCCAGGAATGTTTTAGGTAGAAGGGATTTTAAAGACCCTAAAAACCATTGAGCTTCTGGATTCCAACCTGGCCTTGGACACTGCCAGGGATCCAGGGGCAGCCACAGCTCCTCTGGGAATTCCAGCCCAGCCCCTCCCCACCCTCCCAGCCAGGAATTCCTTCCCAAAATCCCATCCAAACCTGCCCATGGAATCCTGGCTTGATTTGGGTTGGAAGGGACCATCCAGTGCTACCATGGGGAGGGACACCTCCCACTATCCCAGGCTGCTCCAAGCTCATCAAACCTGTCCTTGAACATTCCCAGGGATCCAGGGGCAGCCACAGCTTCTCTGGGAATTCCATCCCAGCCCCTCCCCACCCTCATTCCTCCCCAAATCCCACTGAAATCTCCATTTCCCCACTTTGAAGCCATTCCCTGTGTCCTGTCCCTCCATCCCTTATCCCAGTCCCTTTCCAGCTCTTTGGGAGCCCTTTTAGGCTCTGGAGAAGGGCTCTGAGGTCCCATCTTTTGGGAACAAACCTCGTCAGCTCCGAAGGGTTTGGGTTTGAGGGCGGGCACGTGAACCTCCTCATATCCCTTGCGCTGCCTCCGGAAGGATCCGTCCGGGAGCTGGCACCGCTTGTTGGCCATGAAGTGACTGCCCTGGGCGAACACCAGATCTTCCAAATCCAGCACCTGCCTGGGAGCCAGCGCCTGGAACACCGGGAAAAGGGAAAAATGGGGATCGCTCCTCCTTGTGGTGTTTGAAGGGAGAGCTGCTGATTCCTGATGGGAATCCAACTTCCCTGTGGGGTCTCTGTGCAAAAGGCACTTCAAAAAGCCATTCTGGCACAGCTGGGGGTGTTCTGTGACCAAACCCAAGGATTTTACCTCTCCTCCCTGGTCCAGATCCATGGATTCCAGGTCCGTGTCCATGCGGGACTGCCGTACACGCTCCCGCCGGGAGCGTTCCTCCTGGGGGGAAAATCAGGGTTCAGCCCTGGGAAAAGGGCTCAGCCTCATCCCAGGGCTCCCAAGGTGCTCTTGTGCCCTCAATTCCTTTGGGAATAAAGCAGGAACAACCATTTTTGGTAAGAAAACTGAATTTCCCCTCATGAATGTGGCTCCTACCAGGAGCGTTAATCCTGTGGGGAAAATCAGGGTTAAGCCCTGGGAAAAGGGCTCAGCCTCATCCCAGGGCTCCCAAGGTGCTCCTGTGCCCTCAGTTCCTTTGGGAAAAGGAATCCATAAATCAGAAATAACCATGTTGATAAACCAGGAATTATCATTTTTGGTGGGAAAACCAAATTTCCCCTCATGAACGTGGCTCCTGCCAGGAGCGTTAATCCTGTGGGGAAAAATCAGAATTCAGCCCCGGGGAAAGGGCTCAGCCTCCTCCCAGGACTCCCAAGGTGCTCCTGTGCCCTCAGTTCCTTCAGGAATGGGCATCCATAAATCAGGAGCAACCATATTTGGTGGGAAAACTGGATTTCCCCTCATTAATGTAGTTCCTGCTGGGAGTTCCTCCTGTGGGGAAAAACTGGGATTCAGACCCAGGGAAGAGGCTCGGCCTCCTCCAGGGACTGCCAGCTGCTCCTGTTCACCCAATTCCTTCAGGAAGAGCCATCCATGAACCAGGAATAATCATTTTGATAAACCAGGAACAACCATTTTTGGTGGGAAAACCAAATTTCCACACAAATGCCAGGAGCGTTCCTCCTGGGGGGAAAAACTGGGAATTCGTCCCCCTCTATAGTGCTCCTGTGTCTTCAATTCCTTTGGGAATAAATCAGGAGCAATCATTTTTGTTAGGAAAACCAAGTTTCCCCTCATGAATGTGGTTCCTGCCAGGAGCGTTCCTCTTGTGGGGAAAAATCGGGATTCACCCTCAGGAAAGAGGCACAGCCTCCTCCAAAGTGCTCCTGTGCCCTTAAATCTTTTGGGAATAAACTAGGAGCAATCATTTTTGGTGGGAAAACCAAATTCTCACACATAAATGTGGCTCCTGCCAGGAGCGTTCCGACTGAAGGGAAAAATCAGGATTCAGACCCAGGGAAGAGGCTCAGCCTCCTCCAAGAAGTTCCCGTTCCCTCAGTTCCTTTGGGAATAAATCAGGAGCAATAATTTTTCTTAGGAAAACCAAATTTCCCCCTTATAAATGTGGCTCCAGCTGGGAGCGTTCCTCCTGTGTGGAAAAATCGAGATTCAGACCCACAGAAGAGGCTCAGCCTCCTCCAAGGAGCTCCTGTTCCCACAATTCCTTCAGGAAAAGGCATCCGTAAACCAGGAACAAGCACTTTGGATATTCTGTGGGATTTGGGGGGATTTCAGGGCAATTTGGGGCAGGATTTGGAAAGAATTTGCCTGGCAGTGCAGACCCTGGGAAAGCAGAAGTGGCCACGGCAGTGTCGCTTCCCACAAATTTTGGGGGGGTTCCCAGCTCCTGTTTCCCACCCAAACCCGGATCCCACAAATCCCCCAAACCCCACAGAGCTTCCTGACCCGGATCAGATCCTCTTTCTCCGTCTCGTGGAGCTGGTAGAGGAACTTGGAGAGCTCGGGGTCTGCCTCCATCTTCCCCATGATCCGCTCCTTCTCTGCCTCGCTCTGCGCACTGGCCAGCAAGGTGCAGTACAGGACTGGGGGAAAAACGGGAAAAATCATGGAAAATCCATTGGAAAACAGCCAGAAGGCATCAATGTCCCAGGTACAGGTCATTCTCCTTGGAGCTCATCAGCTCCCCTGCTGCCACCAGCTGGGAAATCCCAACAATTCCCATCATCCCTGAGGTTTGGGGAATGTTTAGGGACACAAAATGCCAAAAAATCCCATAAAAATCCCATAAAAACCCCATTATTCCCCAGGGTTTCGATGTCCCAGATGCAGGTCCTTCTTCCTGGAGCTCATCAGCTCCCCTGCTGCCACCAGGTGGAAAATCCCAACAATTCCCATCATTCCTGGGGTCTGGGGAATGTTTAGGGACACAAAATCTCATAAAATCGTGGAAAAATCATGGAAAAACGGATCTCGACCCGCTGGAATTCCGTTGGAAAAGAGAAAACGACTCACTCATCATCCGGTGCTGCCGCAGGACCTTGATGAAGTCAAAGGTGTTGAAGCCCAGCAGCAGCACCAGCTGGTTCTCACATTCCCGGTCGTCGCTGGCGGTCTGGGGAGAAAAAAATGTGGAATTTTCACACCCAGCAGAGCCAGAATCCCTGTTTTCTGTGGGATGGAGGCGAGGGGAGGTGGGGAAATGTGGGAAAGGAGTAGAAAATAATCCTGGAAGTGAAAAAACCCCAATCCTGGAGCCTCAAAAACAATCCCAAAAATTCCCGTTTTACCCCAAAACCACAGGAATCAGGAGGGGAATACCCCATGGAGGTGGCTCCAGAGGGAAAAACAACCCTGAAGACTGGAAAAACAATCCCAATTCCCATTTTTCCCCCAAAGCATGGGAATCCGGAGGGAATCATCATCGTAAGTGATGATTTCCCAGGAAAAATCACCACAAACCCTCGGGAAATCATTGGGAGTTCCCACCAAGCCCAACCCAATTAGCCAAAATTCCATTTAAAGTGACAAAACAGCTGGAATGAATTTTGAGCCAAATTCCCACTTTTCAGAGGGAGAATTCTCCCAGATCCCCGGGATCTGGAGGCCACAGAAATTGAGGATCTCCCCAATTCCTGTTTTTCCCCACCAACACAGAAATCAGCAGGGGAATAGAGCCCATGGAGGTGACTCCAGAGGGAAAAACAATCCTGGAGACTGGAAAAACAATCCTGGAGCCTCAAAACCATCCCCAAAATTCCCTTTTTTACCAGCCAGCATGGTTATCAGGAAGGGACAGACCCCATGGATGATGATTTCCCAAGAAAAATCACCACAAACCCCCCAGGAAATCCCTGGAATTCCCACCAAGCCCAACCCAAAATTGCATTTAATGGGACAAACCACCAGGAACTAGGTTTGAGGGGAATTCCTGCTTTAAAACCAATCCCAGCATCCCAAATTCCCGTTTTTCCCCAAAAGCATGGACATCAGGAGGGGACAGATCCCATGGATGATGATTTCCCAGGAAAAATCACCACAAACCCTCAGGAAATCATTGGGAATTCCCACCAAGCCCAAACCAATTGGCCAAAATTCCATCTAAAGTGACAAAACACCAGGAATGAATTTTGAGCTGAATTCTCGATTTTTAGAGGGAGAATTATCCCAGGCCACAGACCTTGAGAATGTCCCCAGTTCCCATTTTTCTGGAAACCAAGAGGGAACAGACCCCATGGATGATGATTTCCCAAGAAAAATCACCACAAACCCCTCAGGAAATCATTGAGAATTCCCACCAAGCCCAACCCAAAATTGCATTTCACGGGACAAAACACCAGGAACTAGTTTTGAGGGAAATTCCTGCTTTAAAACCAATCCCAGCTTCCCAAATTCCTGTTTTTCCCCAAAAGTATGGAAATCAGGAGGGGAACAGACCCCATGGACAACGATTTCCCAAGAAAAATCAGCACAAACCCTCAGGAAATCCCTGGGAATTCAGGGACCAAGACTGGAACCAAACCAAACCCACTCCAAACTGGGACAAAATTCCATTAAATGTGACAAAACACCTGGAATGAGTTTTGAGCCAAATTCCCACTTTTTAGAGGGACAATTCCCCCAGATCCTGAGGATTTGGAGGCCACAGACCTTGAGAATCTCCAGGACCTCATCTGCCTTTTTCTGGGACACGATGGCGTCGTCGTAGAAGCGGCTGAGCTGCCGCTGCAGCCAGAAGGCATCAATGTCCCGAGGGTGCAGGTCCTTCTTCTTGGAGCTCATCAGCTCCCCCGCTGCCACCAGCTGGGAAATCCAAACAATTCCCATTATTCTCAGGTTTGGGGAATGTTTAGGGACACAATGCCAAAAAATCCCATAAGAATCCCATAAAAATCCCGTCAGAATCCCATTATCCCCAAGGTTTTGATGTCCTGCGGGTGCAGGTCCCTTTTCTTGGAGCTCATCAGCTCCCCTGCTGTCACCAGTTGGGAAATCCAACAATTCCGATCATTCCTTGGGTCTGGGGAATGTTTAGGGACACAAAATCCCAAAAAATCACATAAGAATCCCCAAAAATCCCATAAAACTCCCATTATGCCCAAGGTTTCAATGTCCCGTGGGTGCAGGTCCTTCTCCTTCGAGCTCATCAACTCCCCTGCTGGGAAATCCCAACAATTCCCATCATTCCTGGGGTCTGGGGAATGTTTAAGAACAGGAGCATTGGAAAATTAAAAAAAAATCCCATAAAAATCCCATTATTCCCAGGGTTTGCTGTGCTGGAGTCAGGATTTGGGGTGGAACGGGAATGTTTAGGGACACAAAACCAAAAAAATTCCCATAAAAATCCCATTCTTCCCCTGAGTTTGATGTTTGGAGCCAGGGTTTGGGGTGCCATGGGAACATTCAGGGACAAAACCTGGGAAAATCCCAAAAATTCCTGTAAAAATCCCATTCTTCCCCTGGGTTTGGTATTGAGAGCCAGGGCTTGGGGTGGAACATGAATGTTCAGGGACAAAACCTGGGAAAATCCCAAAAATTCCCATGAAAATCCCATTTTTCCTCTGGGTTTGGTGTTTGGAGACAGAGTTTGGGGCAGCACAGGAATGTTCAGGGACAAAAGCTGGGAAAATCCAAAAAATTCCCACAAAAATCCTGTTCTTTCCCTGGGTTTGGAGTTAGGGCTTGGGGTGGAACAGGAGAGACAAAAACCTGGGAAAATCCCATAAAAACCCCATTCTTTTCCTGGGTTTGCTGTTTGGTGCCAGAGTTTGGGGTGGCACAGGAATGTTCAGGGACAAAAGCTGGGAAAATCCAAAAAAATCCCACAAAAATCCCATAAAAATACTTTTCTTCCCCTGGGTTTGGAGCCAGGGTTTGGGGTGGAACAGGAGAGAGCCTGGGAAAATCCCATAAAAACCCCATTCTTTTCCTGGGTTTGGTGTTTGGAGCCATAGTTTGGGGTGGCACAGGAACGTTTGGGAACAAAACTGGGAAAATCCCAAAAATTCCCATAAAAATCCCATTCTTCCCCTGGGTTCAATGTTTGGAGCCAGAGTTTGCGGTGGCATGGGGACAAAACCTGGGAAAATCCCCAAACCTGCCATTCTTTCCCTGTTTTTTCCGAAAATTCCGAATTTCCCGCCGCGTTTGTGCCTGGAATTCCCTGGAATTCCCCACTCACGTTGGCTGACAGCGTGCAGCGCACCACGGCCTCGTCCCCCTCCAGGTCATCGTCCGAGGCCTCGTCCCGAACCTCCCCGTAAATGTCCTCGTCCCCTTCCTGCAGGGACATTCCCGAGGGGAGATTCTGGATTCCCCTTCCAAAAGTCCCATTTTTACCCCTCCAAAAGTCCCATTTTTACCTCTCCTTTCCTTCCAAAAATCTCATTTTAATCCCTCCTTTTCCCCCAAAAAATCCCTTTTTTCCCCCAAAAAACCCCATTTTTACCATTCTTTTCCATCCAAAAATCCCATTTTAATCCCTCCTTTCCCTCCAAAAATCCCATTTTAACGCCTCTTTCCCCAATCCCTTTTTCCCATCCAAAAATTACCATTTACCCCACTTTTCCTCTCCAAAATCCTTTTCCCATCCAAAAATCCCATTTTTACCCTTTTTTTCCATCCAAAAATCCCATTTTTACCCCTTTCCCCCCTGCAAAATCCCTTTTTTTCCGCTCAAAACCCGCTTTTTTCTGTCCAAAAATCCCATTTTTATCCCTCTTTCCACCCCCCAAATCCCTCTTTTCCTTCTAAAAAACCCATTTTTACCATTCTTTTCCATCCAAAAATCCCATTTTAACCCTGTTCCCCCCCAAAAATCTTTTTTCTGCCCAATAATCTCTTCTGTCCAAAAACCTCATTTTTACCCTTCTTTCCCATCCAAAAATCCCATTTTTACCCTTCTTTTCTATCAAAAAAATTCCCATTTTTACCCCTCTTTCCCCCCCAAAATCCCTTTTTTCCCTCCAAAAACCCCATTTTAATCCCTCTTTTTCCCCCAAAAATCCTATTTTTTCCATCCAAAAACCCCATTTTGATCCCTCTTTTCCCTCCAAAAATCCTTTATGTCCAAAAAATCCCATTTTTTACTCTTTTTTTCCTTCCATAAATCCCACTTTTACCCCTTTCCTCCCCTAAAATCCCTTTCCTCCATCCAAAAATCCCATTTTTACCCCTTTCCCCCCAATCCTGTTTTTTCCCATCAAAAAATCCCCTTTTGATTCACTTTTCCTTCCAAAAATCCCATTTTACCCCACTTTTCCCTCCAAAATCTCCTTTTATCCCTTTCCTCCCAATGTCTCAAGTTTGCCCATGGAATATATTTGGGTTCCCAACCAAAAGTCCCATTTTTCCCCTAAAAATTCCCCTTTGGATCCCTCTTTTCCCTCAAAAATCCCATTTTTAT
Source organism: Acrocephalus scirpaceus scirpaceus (assembly GCA_910950805.1). Lineage (NCBI taxonomy): Eukaryota > Metazoa > Chordata > Aves > Passeriformes > Sylviidae > Acrocephalus > Acrocephalus scirpaceus. The sequence continues at coordinate 5,092,716 of OU383799.1, forward strand.
CCCTCTTTTCCCCCCAAAATCCCCCTTTTACCCCTCTTTTCCGTAATTCCCTCCCAATCCCAACCCCAGAAAGGTTTCCAGGCCCATCCCAACCCCAATTTTCCTCCCAGTTTCCCCCACAGGATCCCAAATGTTCCCATTTGTTTCCCTGAGATTGAGGCACCCCGAGATGATTGGGATGAACCACAAATCCCCTTTTCCTGGGGAAAATGAAAGAGAGGAAAATGGGAAAAACGAGGAACCAGGAGGAAAATGGGATTAAGGAATGTGGGATAAAGGGAAATGGGATAAAGGGAAATGGGATAAAGGGGGAACCAGGAGGAAAATGGGATAAAGGAATGTAGGATGAAGGAAAATGGGATAAATAGGGTCACACATGAAAAATAGACACAGGAAAATGGGATTAAGGAAAATGAGATAAAGAAAAATGGGATAAAAATGTCCCGTGAGGAAAATGGGATAAAGGAAGACAGGATAAAGGAAAACTGGATAAAGGAAAATGGGATAAGGAAAACGGGATAAATGGGGTCACACATGGAAAATGGGACAGAAGAGAATGGGATTAAGGAATGTGGGATAAAGGAAAATGGGATAAATGAGGAACCAGGAGGAAAAGGAGATAAAGGAAAATGAGACAAAGAAAAATGGGATAAAAACGTCCCGTGAGGAAAACGGGATAAAGGAAAATGGGGTAAAGGAAAATGGGGTAAAGGAAAATGGGATAAATGGGATCTCACACAGAAAATGGGACAGAGGAAAATGGGATTAAGGAATGTGGGATAAAGGGAAATGGGATAAAAATGGTCCCGTGGGGAAAATGGGATAAAGGGGGAACCAAGAGGAAAATGGGATAGAGGAAAATGGGATAAATGGGGTCACACACGGAAAATGGGACACAGGAAAATGGGATTAAGGATGTGGGATGAAAGAAAATGGGATGAAGGAAAACTGGATAAATGGGGAACCAGGAGGAAAATGGGATGAAGGAAAATGGGATAAAAATGGTGCCACGAGGAGAATAAGACAAAGGAAAAGGGGATGAATGTGGTACCAGGAGGAAAATGGGATGAAGGAAAATGGGATCAACGGGGTCCAACACAGAAAATGGGACAGAGGAAAATGGGATGAAGGAAAATGGGATCAGTGGAGTTCAACACAGAAAATGGGATAGAGGAAAATGGGATTAAGAATGTGGGATAAAGGAAAATGGGATAAAAGAAAATGGGATAAAGGAAAATGGGATAAAGGAAAATGGGATAAAAATGGTCCCGTGAGGAAAATGGGATAAAGGAAAAGGGGATAAAGGAAAAGGGGATAAAGGAAAAGGGGATAAATGGGGTCACGCATAGAAAATGGGACACAGGACAATGGGATTAAGGAATGTGGAAGGAAGGAAAATGGGATAAATGGGGAACCAGGAGGAAAATGGGATAAAGGAAAATGGAATACATGGGGACCCATAAGGAGAATGGGACAGAGGAAAATGGGATAAACAGAGAAAAATAGGATAAACAGGGTCCTGGAGGAAAATGCGATAAAGGCAGTTTCATGAGAAGAATGGGATAAAGGAAAATGGGATAAAGATGGTTCTGTGAAGAAAATGGGAGAGAACAAAAGGGGATAAATGGTGCTCCGTGAGGAAAATGGGAGTGAGGAAAATGGGATGGAGAAAAATGGGACTGAGGAAAATGGGATAGAGGAAAATGGGGTAAAGGAAAATGGGATAGAGGAAAATGGGAGTGAGGAAAATGGAATAAATGGGGTCCCACACAGAAAATGGGATAGAGGAAAAGGGGACTGAGGAAAATGGGATAGAAGTGCTCTCACAGGAAAACCAGGCTAACGGGGGCGGATCCATCCCCTACCTCCTCATCAGACTCGAACTGCACATTCACCCCGTAGGTCTCGTCAATGTTGTCATCTGCAGGGAGCAGGGCAATTCACCGGGAACTCCGCATGGAATCCACCGGGAATTACCAGGATTTACAGGAATTACCACGAATTCCCAGAGTCACACCCCAAAAAGACAAACCCAGCTTCTTCTGGAGGCAGGAAAACCATTCCCAGAGGCATTCTCCATGTGCCAAGGGCCCCCTGCCAATCTCATCCCAAAAAATGGGGGATAGGGTCCCAAATTGGGATAAATGGGATTCCAGAGGGAAACAGGAGAGAGGAAAATGGGAATTCCCAAAAAATCCCCAAAAAAAACCCCCCAGAAATTCTGAAGAAATCCAAAATAACCCCAAATAAATCCCCCCCAAAATTCCCCAAGAAATCTCAAATAAGCTGGAAAAAATAAAAAAAAAAAAATTTTGAAAATGCCCTGAAAAAATCCCCAAAAATCATTAAAAAATCATTAAAAAATCCCAAAAAAATCCCCCGCAAAACCTCCCAAAATAATAAAGAAAATATGTAAAAAGAATATTTTTTAAAAAATCTTGAAAAAAATTTTGGGGAAAGAAGACCCTTTAAAATTCCCCCCAAAATTTAAAAACCCATCAAAAATCACAAAAAAATCAAAACAAAAATGTCCTGAAAAACTCCCAAAAAATCATGAAAAAATCCTGAAAAACAATCCCCAAAATCATGAAAAAAACCCGTAAAAAACCCCCAAAAAATCAAAAATAAAATTTAAAAATGTAAATAGAAATTTAGAAATCAAAAAAACCCACTGAAAAAATCCTCCCACCCAAAAAAAATTGGAAAAAAGCCCCTTAAAAATCAAAAAAAATTCAAAAAACCCCACCAAAAAACCAACAAAAAATTAAAAAACTAAACCAAAATAAAATAAAAAAAAAAGGTTGAAAAAAATCCTACCTCCAAAAAAATTGGAAAAAAAACCCCGTTAAAAATCTCAATCCAAAAAACCTCCCACAAAAAATTCTCAAAAAAATCTCTAAAAATCTAAAATAAATAGTAAAAAAAATTAATTAAAAAAACGCTGAAAAAAATCCTCCCTCCAAAAAAAAATTGGAAAAAAAAACCCCTTAAAATAAAAAAAATTCAAAAAACCCCTCAAAAAAACCCCTAAAATAAACTAAACTAAAAAAAAAAAGTTGAAAAAAATTCCTACCTCCAAAAAAATTGGAAAAAAAACCCCATTAAAAATCTGAAAATATCCAAAAAACCCCCCACAAAAAAAATTCTCAAAAAAATCTCAAATAAAATAAAAAGTTTGAAAAAAAAAAAAAAAGCTGGAAAAAATCCTCCCTCCAAAAAAAATTGGGAAAAAAACCTGTTAAAAATCTCAAAAAAATTCAAAAAACCTCCCATTTAAAAAATCTCAAAAAAATCTCAAATAAAATAAAATAGTAAAAAAAAAAAATTTTAAAAACCGCTGGAAAAAATCCTACCTCCAAAAAAAATTGGAAAAAAAACCCCATTAAAAATCCCAAAAAAACCCCAAAACCTCTCAAAAAAATCCCAAAAAATCCCCCAAAATTCCCCAAATTCCCCAAAATCCCCATACCCATGTTCTGGATGTCCTTGTCCCCGCCGTAGTCGGTGATTTTCTTGCCCAGGTTGACTAGCACGTGGTAGCGCGTGTCGTCCGTGGGTCCCAGCAGCAGCTCCACCTCCTTGCGGCGCTCCTTGTCCCGCAGCTTCTCATTCTTCAGCACAGCCAGAACCTCGTCTGCCGCCCCACACAGGATATCTCGGGGCTGGGAACGGCATCAGGCACTGGGAATTCCTGTCCCGGACTGGGAATGCCCATCCAGGACAGAGAATTCCCATCCCAAGGGTTTGTGAGAACCAAAAGGTGGCTCCGAGTGGGAACGGCACCGAGGGAAGGGAGAGAGCGAAGAAAAAGTGTCCATGAGGGCAATGGGACATTCCTGGATCCCTGCGAGTGTCCAAGGCCAGGCTGGAGCACCCTGGGATTGTGGAAGGTGTGGGACCCATGGTGGCACTGGATGGGCTTTGAGATCCCTCCAACCCAAACCCATCCAGGATTCCATGTGCTGGTTTAGACAGGATTTTGGGAAGGAATTCCTCCCTGGGAGGGGCTGAGATGGAATTCCCAGAGCAGCTGTGGTTGCCCTGGATCCCTGGAAATGTCCAAGGCCAGGCTGGAGCACCTGGGACAATGGGAGGTGTCCCTGCCCATGGCGGGACATGACGAGCTTTAAGGTCCTTTCCAACCCATCCCATCCCACATCTCCCAAACCCACCCTGTGGGATAAGAGGGCTGGATTCCCCTACCCCAGAGGTGAATTCCCCAATCCCAGGGATGACCCCAGCCTCACCTGGTCCCCCAGGGCGGCCTGGATGAAGCTGAGCAGGACCTCGTAGGTCTCACGTGTCTCCTTGGTCTTGGGCTTGTAGATGATGCCCACCATCTCATCAATGCCCTCGGACAGCAGCGTGTACCCCTTCATCTTGTTGATGTCGTGCCTGTCCTCATCCCGCTTCCTCCTCCTGGGGAAACCAGGAAAATTAGGAATCAGGAATGGAGTGGCCAGCAGGAGCAGAGAGGTCATTCCTCCCCTGTGCTTGGCAGTGGTGAGGTCACACCTCGAGTGTCCAGTTGTGACCCCTCAGTTTAGGATGGACACTGAGTGCTGTGTCCAGCTCTGGCCCCTCAGTTTAGGGTGGACACTGAGTGCTGTGTCCAGCTCAGTTTAGGATGGACACTGAGTGCTGTGTCCAGCTCTGGCCCCTCAGTTTAGGATGGACACTGAGTGCTGTGTCCAGCTCTGTCCCTCAGTTTAGGATGGACACTGAGTGCTGTGTCCAGCTCTGTCCCTCAGTTTAGGATGGACACTCAGTGCTGTGTCCAGCTCTGTCCCTCAGTTCAGGGTGGACGTTCAGACCCTCGAGCTCACCCAGAGGAGGCAGCGAGGCTGGTGAGGGGCTGGGAACACAAACCCTGTGAGGAACGGCTGAGGGAGCTGGGCTTGTTCAGCCTGGAGAAAAGGAGACTCAGGGGTGACCTCATCACTCTCCACAGCTCCCTGAAAGGTGCCTGTGCTCAGCTGGGCTTGGGCTCTTTCTCCAGGCAGCACTGACAGAACCAGAGGACACAGCCTCAGGCTGCACCAAGGGAAATTTAGGTTGGATATTAGGGAAAAGTTTTTCATGGAAAGGGTGATAATGTACAGAATGATCTGCCCGGGGAGGTGGTGCAGTCACCATCCCTGGATGTTTGTTTAAACAAAGCCTGGATGTGGCACTGGTGCCAGGGTTTAGTTTGAGGTGTCAGGGCTGGGTTGGATTTGATGATCTTGAAGATCTCTCCCAACCTGGCGATTCTGTGAATTCTGTGAATCAGAGGTGCTCACGGCCCAAATCCCGCTCTTTCCAGACCCCTTTAGTCCCAAAATAAAGAGAGGAAATTGGTTTGTTTTCCTTCCTCACCACGATTTTTCCAAGTGTCAGCAGACCTGAGCTGGGTAGGTTTGGGGCTTCACCTCTGAATATTCCCAAAATTCTTGAATTGGAAAAGGGAAAGCTCCCAGGAGAGCTCAGGGCTCTTTTCCAGAGCCTAAAAGGGCTCCCAAAGAGCTGGAAAGGGCCTGGGATAAGGGATGGAGGGACAGGACACAGGGAATGGCTTCAAAGTGGGGAAATGGAGATTTCAGTGGGATTTGGGGAGGAATGAGGGTGGGGAGGGGCTGGGATGGAATTCCCAGAGGAGCTGTGGCTGCCCCTGGATCCCTGGCAGTGTCCAAGGCCAGGCTGGAATCCAGAAGCTTGATGGTTTTTAGGGTCTTTAAAATCCCTTCCACCCAAAACACTCCTGGGAGATCAGCCACCAGTAAAAGCAGCTTTTCAGGGATATTTGGTGCCAGCTTTCTAAAGAAATTGAGGAGCAGGAAAAGCAGCTTTCCTGGGAAATTTGCCACCAGGAAAAGCAACTTTCTTTGGAAATTAGGGGTCAGGAAAAACAGCTTTCCTGGGAAATTGGGTAACAGGAAAAGCAGCTTTTGTAGGATATCTGGCAGCAGGAAAATCAGGGGTTTTTTTGGAAATTGGGCACCAGGAAAAGTAGTCTACATGGGAAATTAGGAGCCAGGAAAAGCAACTTTCCTGGGATATTTGCAGCCTGGGAGTCTCGCTGAGCTTGTCCAGGAAAGGTTACTGGGAAAAGGGAATTGGGCACCAGGAAAAGCAAGTTTTCTGGGAAATTGGGTGCCAAGAAAAGCAGCCTTCCTGGGATAGCATGAGCAAAGAAAAGCTGCTTTCCTGGGAAATCAGGCACCAGAATGCACAGGGTTTTTGGAAAATCAGGCACTAGGAAAAGCAGCTTTTATGGCATATTGGACACCAGGAAAAGCAGCTTTTATGGCATATTGGACATCAGGAAAAGCAGCTCTCATGGGATATTTAGCAGCAAGAAAAGCAGCTTTCCTGGGAAATTGGGCACCACAATCCATAGGGTTTTTGGAAAATTGGGCACCAGCAAAAGCAGCTTTCCTGGGAAATTGAGCACCAGAATCCACAGCTATTTGGAAAATCAGACGCCAGCAAAAGCAGCTTTCCCAGGATCTGGCATCCAAACCCAAGCTAGAACCTCTCAAGCAGAGCCCCAACCCCTCCCAGCTCCCCCAGCCCCATTATCCCAGGATGGGAATTCCCAGTTCTCTGCTCACTTGGCCCTTCTCTCCTCCTGCATCTGGGGCTTGGTCCTCTGGGCCTTGTCCCCCATGCGTGTCCCCTCAAGCTTCCCCACCAGGGACAGCACCTCCCCTGTGGGCTCATCCCGGCGTGTGCGGTCGATCAGCGAGCGGTCGGCTTGGAGCACAAGGTTGGAGTTCTGGGGGGAAAAAAAGGGAAAATGGGATAAAAATGAGGGGGAGGGCGATGGAAATGGGGCTGGGGGGCTGGGAGAAGGCATAGGGGTCTCAAAATGGGGTTGGGGATCTCAAAATGGGACTGGGGAATCACAAAATGGGACTGGAGAATCCCAAAATGGGGCTGAAGTATTCAGAAATGGGGCTGGAGGTCTCAAAATGGGGCTGGGAAATCCCAAAATGGGGCTGGGGGTCCCAAAATGGGGCTGAGGAATCCCAAAATGGGGCTGAGGAATCCCAAAAAGAGACTGAAGTATTCAGAAATGGGACTGGGGGTCCCAAAATGGGGCTGGGGGAAGTCTAAGGAGTCCCAAAGTGAGGCTAGGGGTGCTCAACTGGGGCTGGGAGAAGTCACAGGGGTCTCAAAATGGGACTGAGGGTCTGAAAATGGGGCTGGGGAATCCCAAGATGGGGCTGGGAGAAGTCCAAGGGGCCCCAAAACGGGGCTGGAGGTCTCAAAATGGGGCTGGGGAACCCTAAAATGGGGCTGGGACAAGTCCAAGGGGTCCTAAAATGCGGCTGGTGCTGCTCATTTGGGGATGGGAGAAGTCACAGGGCTCTCAAAATGGGACTAGGGAATCCTAAAATGGGAATTGGAGGTCTCAAAATTGAGCTGGGGAATCCCAAAAAGGGGCTGAAGTATCCAGAAATGGGATTAGGGGTGTCAAAATGGGACTGGGAAATCCCAAAATGGGGCTGAAGTATCCTGAAATGGGGCTGGGGGGGGTCTCAAAATGGGACTGGGGTCTCAAAATGAGACAAGGGAATCCCAAATGGGGCAGGGAGAAGTCCAAGGTGTCCCAAAGTGGGACTGGAAGGGTCTCAAAATGGGGTTGAGGAGGGTCTGGAGGTCCCACTGTGGAGCTGGGGACAATTCAGGGGTCCCAAAACGGGGCTGAGAAGGGTCTGGGAGTCCTGAAAAGGGTCGCAGGAGTCCCAAAGTGGGGCTGGGGGTCCTAAAATGGGGTTGGGGGGGGGTCAGGGAGGTCCTAAAATGGAGCTAAGAGGTTCCTGAGGGGGAACCTGGGGGTCTTGAAATGGGGCAGGGGGTCCCAAAGTGGGACTGGGAGTCCTGAAAAGGGGCTGGGGGAGGTCTGGGAGTCCCAAATTGGGGCTGAGGGGCCCCGGGATGCCAAAACTGGGACCGGGGTGTCCAAATGGGACGGGGACGGGTCAGGGGGCCCCAAAATGGGGCTGAGGGACCAACTGTATGGCTAGGAGGGCTTCGAGGGTCCCAGTAGGAGGCTGAGGGTCCCGAAATGGGTCCCAAAACTGGGGTGGAGGGAGCTCACGGTATCGGCGTGGGTTCACGGTAACGGAAGGGGGTTCAGGGCACCGGGCCCGCACTCACCGCCTTGTACTCGTACTGCAGGCTACGGGCGGTGACGTCCGCCATGGCTGCACCGGGAGTGGGGCCGGGAACGGGGCCTGACGAGGCCGCGCCGCAGCCGCACCAGAAGCTCCCACAGCAGAACTTCCGGGTCAGGCGGAAACGGCGGCACGACCCGGAAGTGTGCTGACCCCGGGGTAGAGGCTCTGCCCATTGCTCTTTCTGATTGGTCGATACCCACTAAATTCCGCCCCCATGCCAAGAGCCGCCTGTGATTGGTCGGACCGCCAGCCCGCCACGCTTTGATTGACGTTTGAGCGCCTGAGGGTTCGACCGCGGCGGGGCGGGGCAGGGGGCCAGTGCCAGAGCGAAGTCCACAGCTTCCTATTGGTTGTGTATGAGAAAGCCACGCCCTATCTCAGACCACGCCCCTTTCCGGTGAGGCCACACGTAGGGCCCAAAACGGGGCTCTTGTCACCCCCAAATTGTCCCCAAGGTCCTCCCTGTGCCCCAAGGGAGGCTCCGAACGTTGTCCTCCACGTTGTCCTCACTGGGCATTGGAGGATCCCTGGGAATTGGGGGATCCCTGGACATCGGGGGTCCCTAGGCACTGTGGGGTCCCTGGGCATCGAGGGGTCCCTGGGCATTTGGGGGTCTCTGGGCATTAGGAGTCCCTGCACATTTGGGGGTCTCTGGGCACTTTGGGGTCCCTGGGCACTGTGCAATCCCTGGGCATTGGAGGGTCCCTTAGCATTGGGGGTCTCTGGGCATCGACGGGTCCCTGGCCACTTTTTTAATGTCCCCCTGGACATTAGGGGTCCCTGGCCATCGAGGGGTTCCTGGCCACTTTGGGGTCCCTAGGAATTGGGGGATCCTGGGGCACTTTGGGGTCCCTGAGCATTTGGGGGTCTCTGGGCATTGAGGGGTACACGGGCACTGTGGGGTCCCTGGGCATGGGGGCTACTCGGGCACTGTGGGTCCCTGGGCACTGTGAGGCCCCTGGGCATTGGAGGGTCCCTGAGCATTTCAGGGCCTCTGGGCATTTGGGGGATCCCTAGGCACTGTGGGCTCCCTGGGCATCAGGGGTCCCTGGGCATTGAGGGGTACCCAGGCAGTTTGGGGTCCCTGGGAATTGGAAGGTCGCTGGGCATCGAGGGGTTTCTGGACATTTCAGGGGGTCTCTGGGCATTGGGGGGTCCCTGGGCATCGAGGGGTGCCTGGGCATGGAGGGCTCTCTGGGCATTGTGGGGGTCCCAGAGTGCCCACCCAGGGTTGTGTCCCCGAGCATTTTGGGGTGACAGAGGTGACAGAGGATGCAGGCACAGCCTCCCTCTCCCCAGTGCCATCTCCGCGCTGGCCTTGGGGACACGGCTTGGTGCCATCTGCCGGGTGCGGTGCTCGCTGCGCGTGCCCTCGTTATCTCTGCCCTGTTAATTAGTGGAGCGTGGTGCCAGCGCCTGGAGAGGTGCCCAGCGGCTGTGCCAGCTTGGCCGTGCCACAGCAGGGATGTCACCACGTGTCACTTGTCCTGTCCCTGGAGGTGACCCAGCTGTGCTGGTGCCCACCTGGCATTCGTCCTCATCCTCTCCTTCTTCATCCTCTCCAGGACAGGGATCCTGGGCAGGGATCCTGGGCAGGGACCCTGGGCAGGGATCCTGGGAAAGGACCCTGGGAAGGGATCTTGGGCAGGGATCCTGGGAAAGGATCCCGGGCAGGGATCATGGGCGGGAATCTTGGGAAGGGATCCTGGGCAGGGATCCCTGGGCAGGATTCCTGGTCAAATCCCTGGTCAGGTGTTCCAGGCAGGGACTCCAGACTGGAGTCCTGGTCAGGTACCCCAAGAAGGTGTCCTGGGATCCTGGGCAGGTATCCTGGGCTGGGACCACAGTGAAATCCCCTGCTCAGGATTCCTGGGAATGGATCCCAGACAGGATTACTGGGCAGGATTCCTGGGAACAGATCCCAGACAGGGCTCCCAGGAATAGATCCTGGAACGGACACTGAGAGTGGCACAGGGGGTGGCAGCGTGGTGGCACTGGGGATGGCACCAGGAATGGCACTGGGGACTCGAAAAGAAAAGAACTGAACTGGGACTGGTGAAACTGGGCTGAACTTGGATGGGATGAGCAGATCTCAACCGGGATTGGCCAAACTGGGCTGAACTGAGCTGAAGTGCAATGAAAAGAACAGAACTGGGACTGGTCAAACTGAGCTCAACTGGGTTGAGCTGAGCTGAACTGGGATGGGCCAAGCCTGGCTGAGCCAAACTGGGGTGGGTAAAAACCAGGCTGAGCTGAGCCAAGCCAGGCCAGTGAAGCCAAGCTGAGCTGAGCCGGGTTAAATCAAGCTGGGTTGAGCCAAACCAGGTTGAGCTGAGCTTTATTAAGGTGGCCTGAACTGGGCTGAGCCCAACCGGGACACTCTGAAGTCAGCTGAGCCTGGTTGAGCCGAGGTAGGCCAGTGGGGCTGAACTGGGCTGAACCGGGCTGAGCCGGACCGAGACACCCCACACTGGGCCGAGCCTGGTTGAGCCAAGCCAGGCCAGTGGGGCTGAACTGGGTTGACTGTTTCTGGATCCGACTCAAACAGAGGCGAGCTGGGCTGGGCTGAGCCTGCTTGAGCCAACTGGTTCCAGTAAGACCCGACTGGTTCCGAGCCGATCTAGGCCGAGCAGTTCCGAGCGGACCCGGTTCCGACCGGACGGGGGTCCGATCTGACCCGGGTGGTTCCGAACACTTCCGATCCTACGGGGGGGCCCCGGCCGGTTCCGACTTGACCCGACCCGACCCGAGCGGTTCTGATCTGACCCGACCCGACCCGACTCGCGGCCCCCCTCTGAGGGGGGGGCACGTGACGTCACTGGCGGGGCGGGGCCGCGCGGAGGCGCGCGGCGCGCTCCCGTCGTTGCCCCCTCACGGCCGCTCCCGCCTCCCGCACCCGCCCGGGCCCCCCCGCGCCCCCCGCGCTCTCCGCCCCCGCTCCGCCGCCCCGCCCGGGCCCCGCCGGGCTCCCGCCGCCCCCCTCCCACCGCCCGCCGCCCCGGTTGAGCCCCCTCCCAAGACCCCCCGAGCCCTCCCGCCCCTTACGGCCGCCTCCCGCCCCGCCGCCGCCGCCGCCGCCGCCGCCGCCGCCGCGCCCTGAGGTGAGTGCGGGCCCCCCCTCCGCCCCGCCCCGGTATTGTTGTGGCGGAGCCGCGGGGGCGGGGAGGAGGAGGGGGAGGCGCTTTGTTCCTCCCGGTACCGGGGATCGCCGCCGGCTCCTCCCCGCCCGTTTGATGGGGGGGCCGGAACCCCCCCCTCCGCCGCTGGGATCACCGGGAACCCCCCCTCACGGTACTGGCAGCGGGGAATGGGGGGCGCGGGGGCGCGTGGCCCGGGGGACCCCGAGATGGGCGGGCAGCGTCCTGGGGACCGCGGGGTGGCACCGTCGTGGGGACCCTGGGGTGGCACCGTCGTGGGGATCCCCGGGTGGCACCGTCGTGGGGACCCCCCTGCCCGGCCCCTCAGGCCCCTCAGGGCGCTCCCGGGTGTCCAGCGCCACGCTTGGGGACCGCGGGGGCACCGGCCAGCCTGTTGTACCCTGAGGGTGCCTGTCCCCGCTTTGGGGACCCCGGCCGTGCCCAGGGCATCCCGGCCGTGCCCAGGGCACCCCAGCTTTTCCCGTGGCACCCCGATGGTGCCCAGGACACCCCGGCCACGGCTGTGGCCTGTGGCACCCTCGCTGTGCTTTTGTCCCTTTTCCGTGCCTGTTGCACCCCAGCTGTGCCTGTTGCACCCCAGCCATGCCCACGCCAGCTTGGCCATTTCTGTGGCACCCCAGTCGTCCCCAGGGCACCCCAGATTTGCCTGTGGCACCCCAGATTTATCTATTGTACCCCGACTGTGCCTGTGGCACCCGGATTTTACCCGTGGCGCCCCAGCTTTGCCCATGGCACCCTGGCCATGCCTGTGACACCCCATCTTTGCCTGTGGGACCCTAACTGTCCCTGTGGCACCTCAGGCACCCCAGCTGTGCCCGTGGCACGCTGGATGTTCCTGTGACACCCAGCTATACCCGTGGCACCCCAGATTTACCTGTTGCACCCTGACTGTGCTTGTGGCACCCCGTTTTTGCCCATGGCATGCCTGCTGTGCCCATGACACACCATCTGTGCTGCTGACACCCCAAGTGTGCCTGTGGTACCCCAACTGTGCCTGTCATACCCCAGCTGTGCCTGTGGGACCCCAACTGTGCCCGTGGCACCCCAACTATGCCCATAGCACCCCAGCTGTGCCCATCACACCCAAGCTGTGCCCATCATGCCCCAGCTGTGCCCGTGCCACGCTCAGCCCCCGCCCCAGGAAGCCCAGCCGGGGTGTCCCCCATTCCCACAGCCATTCCCGGCCCCCCACCCTCCCGGAAATCCTTCCTGAGCCGTCATTGGGGGCCCCCCGAGCCCCCCCGACTTCCTGCTTCCCGCCGGGCAGAACAATTCCCGGCCGCATCCTGCCCGGCCCGGGGCACCGAGGGGGGGACACGGCGGGGGCACCCCTCGGGGCACCGGGAGGTCCCGGGCAGGACGTGGGGAGGTGGGAAGCGGCCGGGCGCCGTTTCCTGTTCCGTGGGCTCCCCCGGGGAGGAGGAGCCGGGGGGGCCAGGGTCGGGGTGTCCCCCAGGGCGTGGGGTGCCCCCGGCCTCGTGACACCGCTGCCTCAATGCCGCCTTGTCCCCGCGCCGCCCGCGTGACGCCGCCGCTGCCCCGTGGCACTGACGGGGCCCCGGCGTGGCCGTGTCCCCCCCCAGGGACCCCGCGGGTGTGCCCCCCACCCCGGCGCCATGGCCCCCGGCCGGCCGCTGGCCCTGGCCGTGCTGCTGGCCCTCGTCACCGCTGCCACCACCGCTGCTGCCACTGCGGGGGCATCGTGGAGTGCTGTGCCCAGGAGGACTGTCCCCTACGACGGTGAGTACCGGGGGGCACGTTGGTTGTGTCCCTTGTCACGATGGGGTGACATGTTGATGGCTGTTGTCATCACCTTGAGTGGCTTTTGTCCTGCCCCCCAGAGTTTGTCAGCACTGCGGTTGGTGGGGGTCCCCAAAACTGGGGTCTGTGGGGGCACAGGGGGACATGCAGGGATGCTCTGTGTGTCCCCAGACCTGTGCCAGTGCCTGGGGCCACTGCCCTGTGCTGTGTCCCTTGTGCCATCCCCGTGCCGTGTCCCCTGTCCCCATTCCTGAGTCCCCTGTCCCCATCTCTCTGCTGTGTCCATTGTCCCATCCCTGTCCCCTGTCCTCATCTCTCTGCCCTGTCCCTTGTGCCCATCTCTCTGCCATGTCCCCTGCCCAATCCCCATGCCCTGTCCCCATCCCTCTGCCAGGTCCTTTGTCCTATCCCTCCTCCATGTCCCCTGTGCCCCACACCCTGCCACCACGCCGTCCATCCGTCTGCCATGTCCCTTGTCCCATCCCTCTGCTGTTTCCTGTCCCCATGCCCTGCATCATCCTGTCTCGTCCCTCGGCCGTGTCCTGTGTCCCCATCCCTTTGTTATGTCCCCTGTCCCATCCTCTGCCATGTCCCTGTGCCCTGCCAGCACCCTGAGATTCTGTCCTTGTCCTGTGCCAGCAGCCTGTGTCCCTGCCCTGTGCTGTCATGCTGTGTCCCCGTGCCGTGCCAGCTCCAGCATCCCTGTCCCCATGCCATGCCCAGTATCCCCATGCTGTGGCACATTCCCCTGTCCCCGTGTGCTGGCAGTGCCCCCGTCCTCTATCCCTGTCCTGTGCCAGTGTCCCCATGCCGTGTCCCCTGTCCCCATGCCACACCCCACCCCTCTGCTAATGCCACGGTCCCGTGCCTGAGACTTTGGTCCCTTCACTTTGCCACTGTCCCCCTGCTGTCCTCATGCCATGTCCACTGTCCCCACACCTGGAACTGTCATCCCCATGCCTGTGCCATGTCCCCTGTGCCCACGCCCAGGACCCCCACCCTCAGCTATGCCACTGTCCCTGTGCCATGTCCCTTGTCCCCACGCTCAGGACTCCCACGCCCAGTTGCCACTGTCCCTGTGCCATGTCCCTTGTCCCCATGCTCAGGACCCCCACCCTCAGCCCTGCCACTGTCCCTGTGCCATGTCCCTTGTCCCCACCCCCAGGACCCCCACCCCCAGCCCTGCCACTGTCCCTGTGCAGTGTCCCTTGTCCCCACGCTCAGGAGTCCCATGCCCAGTTGCCACTGTCCCTGTGCAGTGTCCCTTGTCCCCATGCCCTGGCCCCCCATACTGGGCCGTGCCACTGTCCCGGTGCCGCCCCCGTGCCGTGCCAGCCCCGTGTCCCTGTCCCCGCCCGGGGCCCCGGGGCTGTCCCATCAATGGTTCCTTTCTGCGGGGGCCCGGGGGTGGCCGGGGGGCACGGGAGGGGCGTGGGGTCCCGCAAAGGCCACTGTGTTTGGCCGGCACCGCTGGTGACAAAGGGACCTTTGTGTGCCACGGGGCCGGGGGGGTCCGGGGGGGTCCGGTGGGGGCGGGGGTTGCGCAGGGGTTCCTGCCCTGGGTCCCCGTGTCCCTGCAGAGCTGCGGGGGAGGGTCCGAGCTCGGTGTCCCCACAGAACTGTGTGCTGGGGTCCCCAAGTTCCTGCAGAACAGCAGGGGTGTCCCAGTGCAATGTCCCCACAGAGCAGGGGGTGTGTCCCAGCCCTGTGCCACTCTGTCCCCTCAGAGCAGCGGGGGAGGGTCCCATCCCTGTGTCCCCACAGAGCTGTATGGCGCGGTCCCCAAGTTCCCGCAGAGCTATAGGGGATGTCCCAGCCCTGTGTCCCCGTGTCCCCATGTCCCCACAGAGCAGCAGGTGGGGGTCCCAGCACGGTGTCCCTGTGTCCCTGCAAAGCTGTAAGTGGGATCTGGCTGGGGTTTGGGTGCAGTAGGGTCCCAGCCCTGTGTCCCCATGTCCCCACAGAGCAGCGGGTGGGTGTCCTAGCATGGTGTCCCCATGTCCCCACAGAGCTGTGGGTGGGATCTGGCTGGGGTGGGAGTGCTGTAGTGTCCCAATGCAGTGTCCCCTGTCCCCAAAGAGCTGCAGGTGGGGGTCCCAGCTGGGTGTTCCAACAGAGCTGTGGTGTCCCAGCAGTGTCCCCACAAAGCTGTGGGTCCCAGCCATGTCTCCAGGGAGCAGTGGGTCCCAGCCGTGTCCCCACAGAGCTGTGGTGTCTCAGCAGTGTCCCCAAAGAGCTGTAGTGTCCCAGCAGTGTCCCCACAAAGCTGTGGGTCCCAGCCGTGTCCCCTGTCCCCACAGAGCTGTGGGTCCCAGCAGTGTCCCCAAAGAGCTGTAGTGTCCCAGCAGTGTCCCCACAGAGCCGTGGGTCCCAGCCGTGTCCCCTGTCCCCACAGAGCTGTGGGTCCCAGCAGTGTCCCCACAGAGCTATGGTGTCCCAGCAGTGTCCCCACAGAGCAGTGGGTCCCAGCAGTGTCCGCATGGAGCTGTGGGTCCCAGCCGTGTCCCCACAGAGCGGTGGGTCCCAGCCGTGTCCCCAGGGAGCGGTGGGTCCCAGCCGTGTTCCCTGTCCCCACAGAGCTGCAGGACGCGGCCAAGCGCTTCTCGCAGGGCGGGGTGTCGCACTACCTGACGCTGACACTGGATGAGGCTGAGGCGCTGCTCTACGTGGGCGCCCGTGAGGCCGTGTTCGCCCTGGCCACTGGCACCGTGGAGCTCAAGGCGGCGGTGAGGCCCCGGGGCACCCCAAAGCTGGGATTTGGGGCGGGGGGTGACACCCCAGCCCCTGACCCCTCTGCCACCCCCAGATCTCCTGGGAGGCGCCTGTGGAGAAGAAAGCGGAGTGCGTGCAGAAGGGCAAGAACAACCAGGTGGGCACGGGGCTCCTGGGGGGAGGGTTGGGGCACTGTGCCAGCTTCAGTGTCCCCATGCCATGTCATGTGTCCCCGTGCTATGCCAGCTTTTGTGTCCCTGTCCCTGTGTCCCTGTGCCTTGCCAGCTCCAACATCCCTATTCCTGTGTCCTTGTGCCATGCCCTGTGTCCCTGTGCCATGGCAGCTTCAGTGGCCCTGTCTCTGTGGCCCTGTGTCCCTGTGTCGTGTCCCTGTGTCCCCGTGCCATGTCCTGTATCCCTGTGCCATGCCAGCTTCAGTGTCCCTGTCCCTGTGTCCCTGTGCCATGCCAGCTCCAGATCCCCTGTCCCCCTGTCACCACTCCCTGTGTCCCCATTCCCCTGTCCCCATGTGGTGACAGTGCCCCCTGTCCCCTATCCCTGTTCTGTGCCAATGTCCCCTGTCCCCATGCCCTCTGCTATGCCACTGTCCCGTGCCTGAGCCTTTGGTCCCTTCTCTGTGCCACTGTCCCCGTGCTGTGTCCCCTGTCCTCGTGCCTGGGACTGTCATCCCTGTGCCTGTGCCTTGTCCCTTTCCACTCAGGGCCCCCAGCCCTTTGCTGTGCCACTGTCTCAGTGCTGTGTCCCTTGTCCCCACTCCTTTGCTGTGCCCCTGTCCCCAAGCTGTCCCTGTGCTGTGTCCTTTGTCCCCATGCCTGGAACCCCCACCCCTTTACTGTGCCACTGTCCCAGTGCTGTGTCACTTGTCCCCACACCCAGGCCCGTCCTGGCTGTGTTGTCACCCCGTTAATGTCCCCTGTGTCCCCTCCCAGACCGACTGCTTCAACTACGTGCGCTTCCTGCAGAGCTACAACAGCTCCCACCTCTATGCCTGTGGCACCTACGCCTTCCAGCCCAAGTGCACCTACATCGTGAGTGGGGACCCCAAAACCCGTGGGTCCCCAATTCCCCTGCCCTCTCCCAGTGGCCCTGTCCCCAGGGGTGGCATTTAGGGTGTTTTTGGGTCCGTGAGGGCAGGTTGGGGGTGTCCCCTGCACACTTGGGGTGTCCCAATTGGGTCATCTTGGAGGGATCCCTGTCCCCAGGGATGTCCCTGTCCCCAGAATGAATCATCCAGAGGTGTCCCCATGTCCCAGGGGATCATGGATGGGTGTCCTTGTCCCTATAATAGGTTATCTAGAAGTGAGTGTCCCTGTGGTCATCATCCAGAGGTCTCCCTATCCCAAAAGAATCATCCAGGACTGTCCTGTCACAGAAGGGTCATCTGGGGGCTGTCCTTGTCCCTCATCCAGGGGTGTCCCTGTTCCAGAAGGATCATCCAGGGGTGTCCTTGTCCCCAGGAGCCTCATGCAGGGCTGTCCCTGTCCACAGGAGCATTGCATCATTTAGTGGTGTCCCTGCCTCCTTAATGGGTTGTTCATGACTGTCCCTGTCCCAGAAGGATTATCTGGGGCATGTCCCTGTCCCTCCTCAAGGGTGTCCCTGTCCCAGGAGGGTGTCCAGGGCTGTCCCTGTCCCAGGAGAGTGTCCCAGGGCTGTCCCTGTCCCCAGGAAGGTGTCCCAGGGCGGTCCCTGTCCCCAGAAGCATCATTTAGTAGTGTTTCTGTCTCCTTAATGGCTCATCCAGGGGTGTTCCTGTCCCAGAAGGATCATTCAGGGGTCCCCCTGTCCCTCCTTAAGGGCTGTCCCTGTCCCAGGAGGGTGGCCCAGGCTGTCCCTGTCCCCAGGAGGGGTGTCCATGTGCCTGGGGCCTGTCTGGGTGGGAGGGACGTGCCTTAGGGCCCTGCACCCACCCACCCCCCTGCCCCCAGGAGCTGTCTGGCTTCACCCTGGACCCGGTGGCATTCGAGGATGGCAAGGGCAAATGTCCCTACGACCCCACCAAGGGCCACACCGGCCTCATCGTGGGTAGGTGACACCTCTGGGTTTCCGGGGGGGTGCCCCCCGTGTCCGCCACCCCCATTAAATCCCTCCCTCACAGATGGGGAGCTCTACTCGGCCACCTTCAACAACTTCCTGGGCACGGAGCCCATCATCCTGCGCAACCTGGGCCCGCACTACTCCATGAAGACAGAGTACCTCACCTCCTGGCTCAACGGTGGGGACACACCAGGGACAGGGGGCGCGGGGAGGGGACAGGGGCACAGCTGTGACACCGTGGTTTTGCAGAGCCCCATTTCGTGGCGTCAGCATTCGTGCCGGAGAGCGCGGGCAGTGGCAGCGGCGACGACGACAAGGTTTACTTCTTCTTCAGCGAGCGCGCCGTCGAGTACGACTGCTACACCGAGCAGGTGGTGGCACGAGTGGCACGGGTCTGCAAGGTACGGGGGATACCTGGGGACACTGGGGACACGCCTGAGCTCTGTGAGGGCTGGGAAATGAGCATGAGTTTGGGCATTGCTGTCCACACCTCAATGTGCCAGCAGTGCCAAGCACAGCAGAGGATGGGCATGGGATTAGTGTGTTTTTATTAAATGTTTTTGTTATTATTATTATTATCATAATCATCATGAGATTAATGCATTTCTAGTAATATTTTCATTATTATCATCATGAAACAAATATATTTCTACTATTCTCATTATTATCATCATGAAACAAGTATATTACTAATATTTTAATTTTTATTATCATCATGAAATTAATGCACTTATAATAATATTTTTATTATTATCATCATGAAATGGATATGCTTCTAGTATTTTCATTATTGGCATTGTGAAATCAATGCATTTCTATTAATCATTCCATTATTCTCTTCCATTAATAATTATTTCATAATTCTTTACTCTATTCCATTAATAATTATTCCATTATTCATGATTATCATTAACTTTTTCACGTGTAACATATAACACACAATCATCATCATGAAATCAATGCATTTTTACTAATTTCATAGTAATAATAATAAGAATAACCATCAACTTTAACATATAATATATACAAGTCATTATATATTTATTGTGGTTTTGTAGATTTTTAAAATTGTTATAGGATTATTAGGGTGTAATAATCCATAATCACCCCATAGTACATTAGGGTGTGACCATGATGACTGTGTTCTGCTGCCCATGGTGGCCGTGTCCTGGTGCCTATGGTGGCCATGCCCATGGTGCCCACAGTTCCCACGGTGGCCATGTCCTGGTGCCCACGGTTCCCACAGTATCCCTGTCCTGCTGCCCATGGCCACCATGATGGTGCCCATGGTGGCCTTGTCCTGGTGCCTGTGATGACCATGGTGGCTATGTCCCGGCACCCATGGCATCCACGGTGCCCACAGTGGCCGTGTCCCAGTGCCAATGGTGGCCTTGTCCTGCTGGCTGTGGTGCCCATGATGCCCATGGTGGCTACGCCTTGGTGCCCATGGTGGCTTTGTCCCGGTACCCATGGTGCCCACAGTGCCCATGTTGGCTATGTCCCAGTGCTCATGGTGACCTTGTCCTGATGCTCATGGTTACCATGATGGCTGTGTCTCAGTGCCCATGGTGGCCTTGTCCTGCTGTGGTGTCCATAGTGCCCACAGTGGCCATACCATGGTGCCCATGGTGACCGCAGTGTCCCTGTCCTGGTGCCTGTAGAGTCCATGGTGGCCAAAGTCCCCCCAGTGGCCGTGCCCCACTGCCCATGGTGCCCATGGTGCCCTGGGTGACGGTGGTGTCCCTGTCCTGGTGCCTGTGGTGCCTGTGGTGCCCCGGGTGATGGTGGTGTCCCTGTTCTGGTGCCCGTGCTGCCCCAGGTGACGGCGGTGTCCCTGTCCTGGTGCCCATGGTGCCCCGGGTGATGGCGGTGTCGCTGTCCTGGTGCCCGTGCTGCCCCAGGTGACGGCAGTCTCTGTCCTGGTGCCCGTGGTGCCCCAGGTGACGGCGGTGTCACTGTCCCCATGCAGGGGGACGTGGGCGGCGCGCGGACACTGCAGAAGAAGTGGACGTCGTTCCTGAAGGCGCGCCTGGTGTGCTCGGCGCCCGAGCAGCAGCTGCACTTCAACCGCCTGCAGGCCGTGTTCACGCTGCCCGGAGCCCGCTGGCAGGACACCGCCTTCTTTGGCGTCTTCCAGGCCCGCTGGTGAGTGTCCACCCTGCCCGCCCTGCCCGTGGCCCTGTGCACGTGGTGGACCTGCCCCAGTGCCTGTGCTGCTCTTGTCCCGGTGCCCATGATGGCCTGTCCTGGTCTGTCCTGGTGCACATAGTTCCTTGTCCCTGTACCTATGGTCACTATGATGGCTGTGTCCCTGTGCACGTGGTGGCCCTATCCTGGTTTCTGTGGTGGTCTTGTCCTGGTGCCCATGGTGGCCTCGTCCTGTTGCCCATGGTGGCTGTGTCTCAGTGCCTATGGTGGCCTTGTCCCAGTGCCCATGGTGGCCCTGTCTTGGTGCTCATGGTGACCGTGGGGGTCTTGTCCTGGTGCCTGTGGTGGCCTTGTCCTGGTGGCCGTGGTGATTGTGGTGGCTCAGTCCCTGTGCCCATGATGGCCTTGTGCTGGTGGCCATGGTGACCATGGTGGCTGTGTCCCCATGCACATGGTGGCCTTGACCTGGTGCCCATGGCAGCCTTGACCCAGTGCCCATGGTCACTGCAGTGGCTGTGTCCTGGTGCCCATGGTGGCCTTGACTTGGTGTCCATGGCAGCCTTGACCCAGTGCCCATGGTCACTGCAGTGGCTGTGTCCTGGTGCCCACGGTGGCCTTGTGCCACTGCCCATGGTGGCCTTGTCCCAGTGCCCATGGTGCCCATGGTGGCTCTGTCTCGGTGCCCATGGTGGCCTTGTGCCACTGCCCATGGTGGCCTTGTCCTGTTGCCCATGGTGGCTGTGTCCCAGTGCCCATGGTGGTCTTGTCCCAGTGCCCATGGTGGCCCTGTCCCAGTGCCCATGATGGCTGTGTCCCTGTGGCTATGATGACCATGGTGGCTGTGTCCCAGTACCCATGATGGCTCTGTCCCAGTGCCCATGGTGGCTCTGTGCCAGTGTCCATGGTGCCCATGGTGCCCATGCTGGCTGTGTCCCAGTGCTCATGGTGGCCCTGTCCTGGTGCCCGCAGGGGGGACGTGGACGTCTCTGCCATCTGCCGCTACCACATCCTGGAGGTGAGGAAGGCCTTCGAGGGGCCCTACAAGGAGTACCGGGAGCAGGCGCAGAAATGGGGGCGCTACTCGGGAGAGGTGCCCAGCCCCCGGCCTGGCGCGGTGAGTGCGGGCACAGCAACCGGCTCTGGGGTGCCTGGGGGCTGGGCGTGGGACTGGTGGTGCCTCTTGAGAGGTTGGGATCCATCTGTGGGGCAGGTGATGCCCTCTAAGGGATTGGGATCTATCTGTGCTCCTGGTGGTGCCCCTTCAGGAATTCGGATCTGTCTGTGTTCCTGGTGGTGCCCCCTGAGGGGTTGGAATCCATCTCTGTTATCCTGGGAGGGATTGGGATCCATCTGTGGCCCCTGGGAGGGATTGGGATCCATCTGTGCCCCCTGAGAGGGATTTGGGATCCATCTGTGCCCCTTGAGAGAGATTGGGATCCATCTCTGTTATCCTGAGAGGGATTTGGGATCTGTCTGTGCCCTCCTGAGGCTGTGGGTCCCTCCCCGGTGCCCCGGGCTCTGAGCATGCCCTGGTGCCGTCCCCGCAGTGCATCACGGACTGGCACCGGCAGAACGGCTTTGGCAGCTCTCTGGAGCTGCCGGACAACACTCTCAACTTCGCTAAGAAGCACCCGCTGATGGACGAGGCGGTGCCGCCGCAGCGCGGGCGCCCGCTGCTGCTCAAGAGGGACGCCAACTTCACCCAGCTGGTGGTGCACCGTGTGGTGGGGCTGGATGGGGCCACCTATGAGGTGCTCTTCATTGGCACAGGTAACAACAGGGACAGGGAGACAGAGGGGATAGGGGACAGAGGGGACAGGGTGCCATGCACCGCATGGTGGGGCTGGATGGGGTCACCTACGAGGTGCTCTTCATCAGCACAGGTAACAACAGGGACAGAGGGGACACAGGGAACACAGGGACAGGGATCACGGGACAGGGGGCAAAGGGGACAGAGTACCAAGGGACAGGGATCCGCTGGGACAGGGCACCATGGGGCAGAGGGGACAGGGCAGAGATGGGACAGGGCATAGAGGGGACAGGGCTCTGAAGGGACAGGGCATTGAGGGGACAGGGCACAGAGGGGATGGGGGACAAGGGAGACAGGGCTCTGAGGGGACAGGAGAAAAGGGGACAGAGCACCACGGGGACAGATCTCTGAGGGTACAGGGCAGCATGGGGATGGCCCCTGGGGTGCCCCGTCCGTGAGTGCCCTCTGTGCCCACCCACAGGTGATGGCTGGGTGCACAAGGCGCTGGATTTGGGCTCCCGCATCCACCTGGTGGAGGAGCTGCAGGTGTTTGAGCCGGCACAGCCCGTGGAGAGCCTGGTGCTGGCGGGCACCAAGGTGAGCATGGCGAGGGAGGTGTCGCGGCAGTGTCACTGCAGTGTCACCTGGGCGTCGTCTCACCGCTGTCCCCTCCCTGCAGAAGCTGCTGTTCGCCGGGTCCCGCCTGCAGGTGGCACAGCTGCCCCTGGCAGACTGCGGGCGCTACCAGTCCTGCACTGACTGCGTGCTGGCACGGGACCCCTACTGCGCCTGGAGCCGCAACGGCAGCGCCTGCATCCGCACCGACGACCACAACGGGTACGGGCACCAGGGACACTGGGGACAGCACCCAGGGCAGGCTCAGGCTGGATTTGGGGAAGGGTTCTTCCCTCAGAGGGTGCTGGGCACTGCCCAGGGAATGGGCATGGCCCTGAGGCTGCCAGAGCTCCAGGAGAGCTTGGACAGTTGTGCCATGGCTGCCGGGGGGGAATTTGGGGTGTCTGTGCAGGGCTCCCAGGGTGGGAATTTGGGGTGTCTGTGCAGTGCTCCCAGGGTGGGATAAGTGATCCCTGTGGATCTCTGGGGTGGGGACACCACAAGGATCTGCCCTCACTGTGCCCTCCTCCCCCAGGTCCCACCTGGTGCAGGACCTGCTGAGCTCCAACACCGGTGCCTGCTCCATGCCACAGGTGGCCAAGCAAGGTGAGACCATACTGGTGCCACATGGGTGTCCCCATCCCATCGCATCCCATCCCATCCATCCCATCCCATCGCATCCCATCCCATCCATCGCATCCCATCCCATCCATCCCATCCCATCCCTCCCATCCGATCAATCCCAGCCCAGCCCAGCCCATCCCATGGACCGCATCCCATCCCATGGATCCCATCCCACGGATCCCATCCCATGGACCCCATTCCACCCCATTCCCTGAATCCCATCCCATCCCATTCCATGGGTCCTATCCTGTCCTATCCCATCCTGTCCATTCCATGGATCCCGTCTCATCCCATTGCATCCCATAGACCCCATCCCGTCCCATGGATCCTATCCTGTCCTATCCCATCCAATCCCATGGATCCCATCCCATTCCATCCCATTCCAAGGATCCCATCCCATCCATCCCCTAGATCCCATCTATCCCCTAGATCCCATCCCATCCTGTCCCAATCCCATCCCATGGATCCCATCCCATCCATCCCCTAGATCCCATCCATCCCCTAGATCCCATCCCATCCTGTCCCATCCCATCCCATGGATCCCATCCCATCCATCACCTAGATCCCATCCCATCCCCTGGATCCCACCCCCCAGGCCCCTCTGACCTCCCGCTCCCCGCAGGGCCCCTGACCCCCAAGAACGTGACGGTGGTGGCGGGCACGGACCTGGTGCTGACGTGCCGCCTGGGCTCCAACCTGGCACGGGCCCTCTGGACCTTCGAGGGCCAGGCGCTGGCGGCCGAGCAGGTGCTGGTGCTGGGCGAGGCGAGGCTGCGGGCGCTGGTGGTGCCGGCGCAGGTGCGCAGCACAGCGGCACGTACGCTGCCTGGCCGAGGAGCAGGGTGCCCGCCTGCCTGCCCAGGAAGTACCGCGTGGCCGTGCTGGCGGGGCCGGGCGCGCCGCTGGAGACGCGGGCACCGCTGGAGAGCCTGGGCGTGGTGTGGGTGCTGGCCGTGTGCCTAGGCGCGCTGTGCCTGCTGCTACTGCTGGCCGTGCTGTCGCTGTGGCGCCGCCTGCGCCACGAGCTGGGCAAGGGCGCCAAGGCCATCGAGAGCACGCTGGTGTACCCCATCGAGCTGCCCAAGGAGCCGCCCAGCCCGCGCTTCGTGTCCAGCGCCGCCTCCGACTCGGACGAGAAGCTCTGGGACCCCTCCAGCTATTACTACTCGGATGGCTCGCTCAAGATTGTGCCCGGCCATGCCAGCACGGCCGGCAGTGCCTGCTGCCGCAACGGCGGCCCCGGGGCCGGCTCGCCGCCCGCCGCCATCCCTGGGCAGCCACTGCACTCGCCCACCCGCATCCACCTGGGCCCCCTGCGCGGCTCGGCCTCCAATGGCTACATCCGCCTGGCGCTGGGCGCCGAGGAGCGCCCGGCCTGTGCCGACCTGGCTGAGGAGCTGCGGCGCAAGCTGCAGCAGCGGCAGCCCCTGCCCGACTCCAACCCCGAGGAGTCGTCGGTGTGAGCCACGCCTACCTCAGCTCCGGGAGCCAGCGCGGGCACCGCGGGGTGGGCACGGCACGGTCGGCAGCAGCACCTGGTTGGGGACGGGCACCCGGCATTGGCAACCGGCTGGGGATGGGCATCCAGCACCCAGCTGGGAACAAGCACCTGGCACCAGCACCCGGCTGGGGATGGACACCTGGCACCGGCACCCAGCTGAGGAGGGGCATCCAGCACTGGCACCCAGCTTGGGGACAGCATTGTCACCTAGTACCTGCCAGGTACCTGCCCTGGGGACAGCAGTGTTGCCCCAGTACCCAGCTTGGGGCCAGCAGTGTCACACTACAGCATCTGCCCTGAGGACATGATTGTCACCCCAGTGCCAGTGTCCACCTTAGGGACTGACATACTGGCACTGGTGCCCACCGTGGGGACAGCAGTGCCAGTGCAGCACCTGCCCTGAGGACTGAATGGTCACCCCAGTGCCATTGTCCGCCTTGGCGACTGACACTCTGGCACTGGTGCCCACCGTGGGGACAGCAGTGTCACCCCAGCTCCTGCCCTGGGGACAGCAGTGTCACCCCAGTGCCATTGTCCAGCTTGGGGACTGACACACTGGCAATGGTGCCCAGCTTGGGGACAGGATGGTCACCCCAGCACCCACCTTGGTGGCAGCAGTGTCACCCCAATATCCACCCTGGAAATAGGAATGTCACCCCAGTGCCAGTGTCCGCCTTGGCGACTGACACCCTGGCACTGGTGCCCACCATGGGGACAACAGTGTCACCCCAGCTCCTGCCCTGGGGACAGCAGTGTCACCCCAGAGCCATTGCCCACTTTGGGGAATGACACTCTGGCACTGGTGCCCAGCTTGGGGACAGCAGTGTCACCCTGGCACCGGGATCTGCCGTGGGGATGGGACTCCCACCCTGGCACCCACCCTTGGGGACAGGATTTTTTGTCACTTTGGCACCTGCCCTGGGGACAGGGCTGTCACCCTGACACCGGTACCCACCGTGGGGACCCCGCTGTCCCCCAGCCCTGCCCCGGGGCTGTGCCACCGTGTCATTCCTGAGTCCCGGTGCCTGCCCTGGGCCCCGCAGCTGCTCCCGGTCACTGCCCCCACCTTCGGTACCTTGTCCCCCTGGAGGGACAGACTTGGGGACACCCCCGGGCCCTGTGCCCGCCCGGGGCGGTGGCCGCGGGACGTTTTTTTGGGCTGATTTCGGGTTTTTCTTCCTGACAACTTTTCTATCTCCACCCCCTCCCTCCGTGTCCCCTTCCCAGGGCTCTGTCCCCAGCCTGCCCTGGTTGTTTGTCCCTCTCCCTCCTCACCTGTCCCCCCCCTGCACGCCCCCCTCCCCTTTTGTATAACTCCCCCAGTGTAATTTATTTGTTACCGAAATATATTTATTTGCTGTAAATACATTGAGTATTTTTATATTAATAATAAAAGAACTTCAAAAAAAAAACCCAAAAAACAAATCGGCGATTTTTCTTTCTCTCTCTTTGCAAAGCGCCGCCCGCTGGAGTTCTGGGGGGGTTCTGGGGGGTTTTGGGCTTCCCCCGCCAGTGCTGAGCTCATGGAAAAAGCTCCGGCGGGGCTAAAAAAGGGCAAAGCGGAGCCGTTCCCAGGCGGGGGGGCCGGGCCGGGCTCCCCCCTCCCCTCCCCGGATGCCGGGGGTCAGCGCGGGGGGGTCCCCGGGGAGGCTCTGCTGGGAAACCGCAGGAAATGGGCTCGGGGGGCTGGGAACGGGCTCGGGGCCGTGGGAAATGGGATGGGGCTGGGGACAGCGTTGGGAGCCCCATCCTGGGGAGGGCGAGCCCAGGGACACCCCAGCATCGAGGGAGAAGCTCCGGGACCCCCATAACGGGGAGGGGACTCCCCACTGCTGCTGGGGGAGCCCCGGGACCCCCATTTCTGAGCAGGGAGCAGCTTGGGGACCCGGGAGCGTGCGGGGGTGACCCCTGGGAAGCCATAGCGGGGGAAGGGAGAGCCCTGGGACTCCCCTCATGGGGAGCTGGAGCCCCGGGACTGCCATTGCTGATGGGGGTTGGGCTTGGGGACCCCAAAACTGGGCGGGGGGAACCCCGGGTCCCCATCGGGGCTTTGTGCGGCCGCTGGCGCCCCCTGGCGGTGGCACCGGGGCTCTGCAGGGGGGACTGTGGAGAGTGCGCATGCGCCGGGAACAGTAGGGGAGAGGCCTTTCGGTTCCCTTCGGCCCTTCCCGGCTTCCTTCGGCATTTCCCGGCCCCTTTTATTGTCTTTCGGCTCTTTCCGTCCATACTCGGCCCTTTCCGCCCACTTCGGCCCTTGTCGACTCTCTTCGGCCCTTCCCGTCGTCACTCGGTCCTTCCCGTTCTCGCTCGGCCCTTTCCGCCTTCCCTCGGCCCTTTCCGTGTCCCCTAGGCCCTCTCCGGCCCCGTTTCCCCCGTGCCGGTGCCATGGCCGGTAGTCGCCGCTCTCCGCCCGCTCCGTGCTGCCCCGGGCGCGTGGCGATGCCCGCTCCGTGCTGCCCGGGGCGGGTGGCCGTGCCCAGCGTGCACCAGAGCCTGTCCGAGATGGACTTCGAGCGGGGTCCGGGGGGCTCCGGGGGTGGGGAGGACAGGAGAGCCGGGTCACCGGTACCGGCGGAGCTCAGGGGGCTCTGCTGGGATAACCGGTACCGGAGAGGCACGCGGGGACTCTGAGCTGGGGTTGGGGTGGCGGAGGGGGCACGGGCAGGGCCGGAGCACCGGTACCGGAGGGGTCCGGGCAGGGCCCGGGGGGGTCTCGGGGCTCCGTCCCTGTCTGAGCCCGCCCCGCTGCCCGCAGGGATCTGGGCGGCTGCGCGGGACGGGGACGAGGCGCGGGTGCTGCAGCTGCTGGAGCGGCGCGGGGACCCCGCGGAGCCCGACCTGGCGGGGTACACGGCCCTGGTAGGGGGGCACGGGGGCATGGGGGTGGCACCGAGGTCTTTGAGGTCCTGACCTGGGGGGGATGCACGGCCCTGGTACGGGGGCACGGGGGTCCTGACCTGGGGGGAGGTGGTACACGGCCCTGGTACGGGGGGCACGGGGTGGCACCGAGGTCTTTGAGGTCCTGTCCTGGCGGGGTACACGGCCCTGGTACGGGGGCAGGGGGGTCCTCACTCGGCGGGGTACATGGCCGTGGTATGGGGGTCCTGGGAGTCCTCACTTGGTGGGGTGCACGGCCCTAGCACGGGGGTCCCACCCTGGCACGGGGGTCCCGGGGGTCCCGGACAGGAGGATCCCCTGCTCAGCGCTCCATGCCCGCAGCACTACGCCAGCCGGAACGGGCACCTGGGCGTGTGCCGGCTGCTGCTGGAGCGGGGGGCTCCGTGCGACGCCCGCACCCCCGGCGGGGCCACCCCGCTGCACCGCGCCTGCTACTGCGGCCACCGCGCGGTCACCGAGCTGCTGCTGGCGCACGGCGCCGACCCCGCGGCCACCGACGGCGACGGCAGAACCGGCCTGCACAAGGTGAGGGAACGGGGGGACCCCGGTACCGGGTGGGGGCACAGGGGGATGCCTGGACAAGGGTGGGGGAACGGAGGGATCACAGTACCCGGCGGGGGGCACGGGGGAAGCCCCGGACAAGGTGTGAGCACGGGAGAATCCCCCGCTCGGAGTGGGAGTGGGGGGCACGGAGGGACCCCGGTACAAGGTGGGGGGGTACGGGGGGATCCCCCTGCCCGAACTGGGTGGGGGTACAGGGGTCTCCTCTAACAAGGTGGGTGGGGGGCTCGGTGTGTCCCCCCGTCCATGGCAGTGCCCGAACCGGGTGTGGGTCAGGGGGTCCCGGTGTCTCCCCGGGGGTGACATCGGTGCCCCCCAGGCCGCCGAGCAGGGGCACCGCGAGCTCTGCGCCCTCCTCCTGCGCCACCGCCCGGCCCTCGCTTCCCTCCGCGATGCCCGGGGCCGCAGCCCGCGGGACGGGGCGCACCCGGCCGTGTGGGACCTGCTGGACACCTGAGGGGACACGGGGCAGCCGGGCCCGCTCCTCGTTCCTGTCCCGCTCCTCGGCCCTGCCCCTGTCCCAGCACCGCCGCCTCACGCCGCTGCTTCCGTGTCACTCCACCATGCCCCGCCCACTTCCCTGCCCCCAACCAATCACCACCCGCCTTTCCCCCGTGGTCCCGCCCCCCTCTTCCCCGTAGCCAATCACTCCCTGCCTTTTTCTGTAGTCCCGCCCCACCTCGGGCAGCGCAGCCAATCACCGCCCGGAATGTCTCCTGGGGGCGGAGCCTCGCGCTGTAAACAACTCATGGGGGGGCAATTTAAAGGCGCCGCGTCCTTTAGAGCGGCCCCGGTGACCGGGAGCCCCCCACCGTTGACCGGGACTCCCCTGCGCGGCACCGAGCACAGCCAGGTACAGATATAGAATTTTTATTAACCCATCTGGCAAAAAAAAAAAAAAAAAAACCTCAAAAAACCCCATGAAATAAAATTCCACGGTCGGTTTCACAGCCGGGGCGGGGAGGGGGAGAGACAGAACCGGGAAGGGGAGGCCCGGCCCCCCCCGCCCCTCCCCCCGGGGCCCGAGCTCCCCAAGAATACAAATCAAACCTGAACAATAAATAGGAATTCCCGGGGGGAAGGAAAAGGAGGGTTTTGCATAGAGGAAGATTTAATAAAAAAGGTGGTTTTTTGGTGTTTTTTTTTTTTCCTGGCTTATTATTAATTATTAATTATTATTATTATTATTAATAATTATTATTATTTCTAAAATCTCCCCGCGGAAGGACCTAGGAACTGATCGTCAAAATGTGATTAACAAAAATAATTAAACCTTCTCCCAATAACTTACAGGAGTTCACCCTGGGGAAACTTGTGCTTATTTTGTTTTTTTGGGGGTGGTGGGGGAGGTCAGGGTCTCCCCCTCAACCCGGGGGGCTCCCGGGGGGTTTTGGGGGGACCCTCAGCCCCCTCCTGCCTGTACAACTTTGGTCACTAGCGCTGTGTCACCCCAAAATCCAGACCCCAAATCCAGACCCCAAAGTCCCACCCCAAGACCCTGAGACACCCCCGGGATTTAGGGCATCCCCAGAACTCTGGGACCCCCTGGGGGTCCCCAACTTTGTCCCCGCATCCTCCGGACCCCCCCGGGCCAGCGGGGAAAGGTGGGTGGGCACGGGAAAGGGGCTGTGATTTATCCCAGGGGACCCCAAAACACCCAAGAGGGATTGGGATTTATCCCAGGGCACCCCAAAACACCCGAGAGGAGCTGGCATTCCCGTCCCAGGATATCCCAAAGTGGTGCAGGAGACCCCAAAGGGATGGAATTTCCATCCCAAAATGGTGTGGGAGCCCTGAGGGACTGGGATTCCCATCCCAGGGATCCCAAAGGAACGGGATGTCCACCCGGGGGGTCCTGGCAGGATTGGGATGTCCACCCGGGGGGTCCTGGCAGGATTGGGATGTCCATCCCGGGGGTCCTTAGGGTTGGGATGTCCATCCCAGGGTTCCTGGCAGGGTTGGGATGCCCATCCTGGGGATCCCCAGGGGCCTGGAAGGGTTGGGGTTCCTAGATGGGTTGGGATGGACCCTGGAAGGATTGGGGTGTCCATCCTGGGGGTCCTGGCAGGGTTGGGATGCCCATCCCGGGTTTCCTGGCAGGTTGGGGTGTCCAACCCGGGGTTCCTGGCAGGTTTGGGGTGCCCATCCCGGGTTTCCTGGCAGGGTTGGGATGCCCATCCCGGGTTTCCTGGCAGGGTTGGGGTGTCCAACCCGGGGTTCCTGGCAGGTTTGGGGTGCCTACCCATCCCCAGGGTCCCCAGGGCGGCAGACTGAGACCCGAAGCTGAGTCCCTGAGCTGTCGGCGCCGTGCCGGCAGATTTGGCACCGCCCGCGCCGCTCCCGTTGATGCCACGACGAGCCAGCCTGGACACGCAGCAGCAGCAGCAGCAGCAGCAGCAGCAGCAGCAGCAGCAGCAGCAGCAGCAGCAGCCAATCCCAGCTCCTCCGTGCCTGCCACTGCTGCCTCCTGCGGCTCCTCCCGGCTCAGCCGGCACCGTTCCTACCGGGAAAGGTCCCTGCACCGGGCACGCGCCGTTGCTGGAGCGCGCCGGGGGGCCGGGGTCAGATGGAGTTCTCCAGGCCACTGTGGGTGCTGCGGCGGCCCAGGCAGTTCCTCTCGTTGAGCAAACTCGTGGTCTCGTCCGCCGGCGCCGGCGGCTCCGGCTTCTCCGGGATGCCCGGCTCCGGTTTGGGGGCGTTGCTGTCGGGGGACTGGGGACAACTGTCCATGCGTGAGGCCAGCAGCCCGTTCTGGTACTCCTGCCGTGTGATCTGTGCCAGGAGAGCGGCGGGGAGTGGGCTGGGGGGCTCCAGAGGGGTGGGATTCCCATCCCAAAATGGTGTGGGAGACCCCAAGTCAGAATTCCCATCCCAAAATGCTCTAGGAGACCCCAAAGTGTCAGAATTCCCATCCCAAAATGGTGTGGGAGCCTCCAAAGGGATGGAATTCCCATCCCAAAATGATGTTGGGACTCCAAAATGTTGGGATTCCCATCCCAAAATGGTGTAAGAGACTCCAAAGCATTGGAATTTCCATCCCAGGATGGGTAGGAGATCCCAAAATGTCGGGATCTCCCTCCCAAAATGGTCTAGGAGACCCCACAGGGATGGAATTCTGCTCCCAAAGTGTCAGGATTCCCATTCCAGGATGGGTAGGAGACCCCAAAGGGATGGAATTCCCATCCCAAAATGCTGCAGGAGCCCCAGGTGACCAACCCCACAATGAGACCCAATGGAGCACGCTGCTCATGCCGCTCATCCCAAAGCACTGGAGGAGACCCCAGGGGGTGGGGAATCCCCGCCTGGGGGGTTTTCCCGGCAGAATTCCAGCCGAGAACGCTGACCTTGACGAACTGGAGGTCGGTGAGGGCGCGGACGCTGAAGTCGGCCACGTACTGCGTGCCGCCCATGTTGAGCTGGTTGTTGCTGCCGCTGACCGGCGACGAGCCCGAGTCCGAGCGCTCGTGGTAGCTCAGCGAGGCCGAGCGGTTCAGGCCGCTCATATGCGACGGGGAGCGGATTTCTGTGGGGTTAGGAGGGGTCGGGATCCACCTCTGGTGCTTCCCGACCGTCCCCAGCCCGGTTTTCCCTCCCTGTGGATCCCGCCCCCAAATTTGTCGTTTTTCGCCCCATTTTAAAGGCAGAATGTGTTTCTGGGATTGCCTTGGGTTTCTGGGATTGCCTCGTGGAGGTTGAGGTTTAGGTATAAGTTTAGGTTTAGAGTGGGATTGTAAAAGTTAAACTTCCTAACAGGGTGGGTTTAATAAGAATCCCATTTTCCACTCCATTCTAAAAATAGAACAGGTTTCTGGGATTGCCTCGTGGAGGTTGAGGCTTAGGTTTAGGTTTAGATTTAGGTTTAGGGTGGGATTGTAAAAGTTACACTCTTCCTAACAGGAGAGGTTCCACACCATTCTAAAGCCAGAAGGGGTTTCTGGAATTCCCTCATGGAGGTTTAGGTTTATAGGTTTAATTTTAAGTTTAGGTTTAGGGTTTAGGAATGGGATTATAAAAGTTGATCTCTTCCTAACAGGGCAGGTCTAACAAGAATCCCATTTTCCACCCTGTTCTAAAACCAGAATGGGTTTCTGAAATTGCCTTGGGTTTCTGGGATTGCCTCGTGGAGGTTTAGGTTTATGTTTACATTTAGGTTTAGGTTGGGATTGTAAAAGTTAAACTCTTCCTAACAGGAAAGGTTCCACACCATTCTAAAGCCAGAAGGGGTTTCTGGAATTCCCTCATGAAGGTTTAGGTTTAGGGTGGGATTCTAGAAGTTAAACTCTTCCTAACAGGGGAGGTTTAACAAGAATCCAAATAACCCCAAATCCTGAAATCGGACACGGAGCTGCTCACCCAGAGCACTGATGGGGGGGTTTGGAACCTCTGGAATCTCCCATTTCCAGGGCAGCTCCGACCCAGGGACCCCTGGAAGTGTCCCCAAGGCCAGGCTGGAGCCACCTGGGACGCTGGGAGCTGTTCCTGCCCATGGAGCCCTGAGATCCTTCCCAAGCACTCCAGCATTCCATGGGGAGCCCTGTTGTCCCCCAGGATGGCTCTGGGGACACTGATGGGTTCAGAACCTCTGGAATCTCCTGTTTCCAATGGCAGCTCCAACCCAGGGGTCCCTGGAAGTGCCCAAGGCCTGGTTGGAGCCACCTGGGACAGTGGAAGGTTTAGGGGGTGGGACTGGGTGAGCCCTGAGGTCCTTCCCAACCCCTCTCGCATTCCATGGGGAGCCCTGCTGTCCCCCGGGATGTCCCCTGGGGTTTGGAACCTCTGGAATGTCGCCCCGTTCCCAGGGCAGCTCTGACCCGGGGTCCCCGCGAGGCTCAGGGTGCTCACCAGCTCCAGGAGGGGGGCTCAGGGCCATCACCCCATAGTAGGAAAACGCTCCTGCCTCGAACTTCATGCACTCCTTGCCAGCCTCCACCTCTACCTTGCCCTGCCGGGAAAAACAATGCGGATGCACACCCACACCCCAAGGGAGGAGATAGATCCCACAAGATCCACATCCTAACCCCGCGGGCTGAGATGGATCCCACGGGATCCAAACCCCAAGGGATGAGAGAGATCCCACAGGATCCACATCCAAATCCCGAGGGATGAGATCCCACGGGATCCACATCCTAACCCTGAGGGATGAGATAGATCCCACGGGATGCATATGCAAATCCTGAAGGACACGATTAATCCCACAGGATCCACAACCAAATCCTGAGGGATGAGATCCCATAGGATCCAAATCCCAAGGGATGAGATTGATCCCACGTGATCCAAATCCTGAGGGATGAGATCGATCCCACAGGATGCACATCCTGAAGGATGAGATCCCATGGGATCCACATCCAAGTCCTGAGGGATGAGAGAGATCCTACAGGATCCAAATCCCGAAGGATGAGATCCCAAAGGATGCACATCCGAACCCCAAGGGATGAGACAGATTCCACAGGATACACACCCAAACCCTGAGGGATGAGACAGATCCTATGGGATGCACATCTAAATTCCAAGGGATGAGAGAGATCCCAGGGGATCCACATCCTGAGGGATGAGATAGAACCCACAGGATGCACACCCAAATCCTGAGGGCTGAGATGGATCCCGGGGGATCCAAACCCTGAGGGATGAGATGGATCCCACAGGATGCACACCCAAAGCCCGAGGGCTGAGATGGATCCCGGGGGATCCAAACCCTGAGGGATGAGATGGATCCCACGGGATGCACACCCAAACCCCAAGGGCTGAGATGGATCCCACAGGATGCACACCCAAAGCCCGAGGGCTGAGATGGGTCCCGGGGGATTCCCTGCTCCCAGCACCTGCAGGATGAGGATGAAGTAGTCGGCTGGTTTGTTCTTGCAGTACAGGAAGTGCCGTGGGGATTTCTTGTTCTCCTCATCGAACTTCAGCTCCTGGATGACGTCCGAGTACTTGAGGAGGCGCAGCAGGATCTTCTCCGAGATGAAGTTGGGTGTGAAGAGGGTCACCTCTGCAGAGGGGAGAAAAGGGTCAGGGGTTGTTTGAATCCCTCCAGGTGAAAGCGAATGTCCATGCTGCGATGGTGTGGGAGACCCCTGGGGCTGGAATGTCCATCCTGGGATGGTGTGGGAGACCCCTGGGACCAGGATTCCCATCCTGGAATGGTCTGGGAGACCCTTGGGGCTAGAATTCCCATCCTGGGATGGTGTGGGAGACCCTTGGGGTTGGAATGTCCACCCTGGAGGACTCCAAAGGGCCAGCATGTCCATCCCAGAGATCCCAAAGAAGCCATCAAGACCCAAGGCACCAGGACACCCATCCCCAGCCTTGTCCTCTCCCATCTGAGCGGAGGGGACACAACAAAAAGTGGGACAAGAGCCAAAATCTCTGCTTGGAGTGACCAGAGGAGACCCAAGGACCTCCTGAGCTCCTCCAGCTCCTCCCTGGGGGTGGCCCGAGCTGCAGGGGGTACAACTGACCGGTGGACAGGAAGCGGTGGGCGGCCAGCAGGAGCTGAGGGGACACCTTGACCTTCAGCTCGTTGTCGGGGTCCTTGAAGGCCGAGAAGTCGCGGCGGTTCTTCTGGTTGCACACCCTCTTCCTGCTGCGGTTGTCAACTGTGGGGAGCAGCGGGGTCACATCCAAGGGCGCCAGGAGGAACCCCCAAAATGGGATTTTGGGCAGTGGGTACCCCCAAAAAACCTACTGTAGGTGTCGGACTCGTCCAGGATCTCTGACTTGATGATCTCCTCAATGACATCCTCGAGCGTCACCAGCCCCAGCACCTCGTAGAAGGGGTCGCCCTCGCCCTCGTTGTTCACCTTCTGCACGATGGCCAGGTGAGATTTCCCTGCAGGCATGGACGGGTGTTGGACTGGGACAGCCCCACAACAGCTCCCGATGTCCCCAGGGTGTCCCAGCCCTCTTCAGGTGTCCCTTGGCTGTCCCCAGGATGTCCCAGCCATGGCATGTCCCCTGGATGTCCCAGCTCCGGGATGTCCCAGCCCTGGGATGTCCCCTGGATGTCTCAGCCATGGGATGTCCCAGCCATGGGAGGACCCCTGGATGTCCCAGCCCTGGGATGTCCCCAGGATGTCTCCAGGATGTCCCAGACCTAGGATGTCCCCTGGATGTCTCAGCCATGGGATGTCCCCTGGATGTCCCAACCTTGGGAGGTCCCCTGGATGTTCCAGCCCTGGGATGTCCCCAGGATGTCCCAGCTCTCAGGTGTCCCCACCCCACAATGTCCACTGGATGTCTCAGCCATGGGATATCCCAACCATGGGATGTCCCAGCCCTGTCCTGTCTCTCCCTGGAGCAATAAACTCATTAAAACCTAAACAAGCCCTTGGGCTGGGCATGCTCACTCCCAGGGTAATGACACTAATTACCTCCCAGGGTAATGACACTCATTAACTCCAGGGTAATGACACTCATTAAGCCCATTAAGGCTGAGGCAGAGGCGCCTCTGAGGCTGAAGGCACCTTGGAGCTGCCTTGGGATGTGGGCTTGGCCGGGGATGTCACCCTGGGCTGTGGGGACACCACCAGGAATTGGGTTTGCCCCACACCCCTGTCCCAGGGATGACCCCACCCCTGAGGGGACACTTGGGGACACCCGGTGCCGCGTGTCCCCGGATCCCGGAGCCAAAACATCCCAGGGCAGGCAGCCAAGGGTCCAGGATGGCAGGAGAACCTTCCAGGCCTGCATTCCTGGCTGCCCTCGCCCTGCCAGCCTCAGCCCGAGCTGGCGGGATGGAGCGTGGCTCCTTCCAGCTCAGCCCTCAGATCCTGCCCCTGCTGCTCCCAAAATCACACGGGAAAAACTCCTGGGATGAGGAATTTTGCTCCAGGGAGAGGAGGCAGGTGGAAAACTGCATCCAAAGGAGCGGTATCCTTAGCCTGGGGAAACTGAGGCACCTCCCTGACCTCATCTCAAAACAAATCCACTCTCCTTCCTCAACGCCTTCACCAGAGTGTCCTGACCGTGTCCCACTCTGGATCCATCCCAAAACAAATCCACTCTCCCTCCTCAAGGCTTTCAGTGGAGTGTGCTGACCGTGTCCCACTCTGGATCCATCCCAAAATAAATTCACTCGCTCTCCTCAAGGCTTTCCTTGGCGTGTCCTGACTGTGTCTTGCTCCAGCTCCATCCCACACCTGCCCTCACCCCAAAATAAATTCACTCTCCTCCTGAAGGCTTTCAGTGGAGTGTCCTGACTGTGTCTTGCTCCAGCTCCATCCCAAACCGGCCCTCACCCCAAAACAAATCCACTCTCTGTCCTCAAGGCTTTCCCTGGAGTGTCCTGACCTCATCCAGTTCCAGCTCCATCCCAAACCTGCCCTCCCTGACCCTCTCCACTCTTTAATTCCAGAGCCAGCAGCCACGGGCTCCTGCTCATTCAGGGAAAAGCTGATTTTAGGGAAAGGCACCTCCCAGATCCCCCTTTTCCTCCTCCCTCAGCCACAGCACTGGGAAAGGCAGTGCCTGAGGGGGTGAAAAAATGATTTTATCCCGGGGCTGTTGTTGGGGCCACTCAGCCCCTTTATGGCCACCTGGGTGGGGTGTCTGGGGACAGGTGAGACAGCCCAGGTGAGTCAGGAGCTGCTCCCTGTGGGATGAGCAGCACAGGAAGTGGCCCTGGCAGAGCAAACACGGCCCCGCCAGCCCAAAGGGCGGCGGATCGGGGTCACCCAGGGGGACACACCCCAGGACCCCAAAATGGGGAGGGGGAGCAACACCCAGAGGGACAGGGAGGAACCCACGGAATCCATGTGTCCACTGTCCATGGAATGCTGGAGTGGTTGGGAGGGATCTTAGGGCTCATCCAGGGCCACCCCTGCCATTGGCAGGGATACCTCCCACTGTCCCAGGTGGTTCCAGCCTGGCCCTGGGAACTTCCAGGGATCCCTGGGCTGGAGCTGCCACCAGGAACGGGGGATTCCAGAGGTTCCAAACCCTGCTGGTGTCCTGGGAGACAACAGAGCTCCCCATGGAATTCTGGAGTGGTTGGGAGAGACATTAGGGCTCATCCAGTCCCATCTCCTAAACCTTCCACTGTCCCAGGGTGCTCCAGCCTGGCCTTGGGCACTGCCAGGGATTCAGGGGCAGCCACAGCTTCTCTTGAGAATTCCAGCCCAGCCAGGAATTCCTTCCAAAAATCCCATTAAAATCTCATTTTTTTCCATTTGAAGCCATTCCCTGTGTCCCTCCATCCCTTGTCCCTAGTCCTTCTCCAGGTGAACATTCCCAGCTCTCCCATCCCAGCGCCAGAGGGAAATTCCTGCACCATCCTGGGTGCAGCTGAAACGGGAAGGTCGGGAAGAGGCCAGAATTGTCACCCCAAGGGCAGCACCTGTGACATCTCCATAGCCCTGGGCAGAGCCTGAACCCCACAATTAGCATAGCCAGTTAATGATTCCCTCCGGATGCATCTCCTGCCTCTGATCCAGGTCCTGACGGGGGCAATGAAGTCCAAAAACCCGTGAGGAATTTGTGGGGCTCACCTCCAAAACCCAGCCCCGCCAATTCCCGGCTCCTGAGCCGGCGGTGGAAAAATA
Organism: Acrocephalus scirpaceus scirpaceus; assembly: GCA_910950805.1. NCBI lineage: Eukaryota > Metazoa > Chordata > Aves > Passeriformes > Sylviidae > Acrocephalus > Acrocephalus scirpaceus. Next base: position 5,130,206 of record OU383799.1, read on the forward strand.
ACAGCGGCAGGCTTTGTGCCCGGAAGGAAGGAGGGAGCTTAAATCCCTTAATCAGGATCCGGGCAGGGAAAGCCGCCGCCAGCAGCGGGGATAACTCCAGCCCCAGCAGGATAACTCCCCTCCCAAGTACTGGTTTTGGCAACTGGGGTGGAATTGGCCAGCCCCAGCCAGCATCTCCCAAACCTTCCCCCGGGCTGGAGCAGAGTTTCTGCTGCAGGAGGGGTTTAGGAATCTCTAAATGTCCCCTGGAATGTCCCACAAAGCTCTGTCCGAGCCTCCCGGGAGCGTAACGGGAGCCGCGGAGCGCCCGGGGTCACGGCCGGCACAGCTGCTCTGCAGCCGGCAGCTTTCCTTCATCCCGGCCTGACGCAGGAGCTGGGGAGGGCGGGCTGGAAAACCTCGGGGAAAGACCCCGGGAAGGGCAAATTCCACCTCGGAGCTTTCCACAGCCAGCCCGCATCCCATTCCTCCTCCTGCTCCCGCTTTTCGGGAAGCAGAGCGAGCATGGAGCCGGCTCCGAGCAGCCCCGGCTGTTCCCAGCTCCAGGGAAAAGCCCGGAGGAGGAAGCCAAACCCAAATCAAGGAGCCCAGAGATTTTCCAGCACCTCTCCAAAAGCCTCCGGGGCTAATAACTAAAAACAAGGAGCATGGAAAAGCTCCAAATGCAGGAAATCTGGGTTGGGACTGAAGTTTGGTGACCCCCTGCCTGTCCCCGATGTGTCAGTCATTCCCTTGGGATCGTGGCCACTCTGGAGACCCCTGGCACGGGCAGCTCCAGCTCTGGAGAGCAAAACCTCCCAGAATTTTGCTTCCAGCTGGATACAAGCAGCACCCCCACGACCCCTCCTCACCCTTTTTGAACTCCTCCAGCATGGCGTCCAGCTTGGTGTCGTGGAAGACGACGTGCACGGGGTGGTTGTAGAACTTGGTGATGGTCTTGAGGGGCGTGCAGTCGTCGGGGTCCACGAAGGCCAGGTCCTTGACATAGAGGATGTCCATGATGTTGGACCTCTCGTCCTCGTAGACCGGGATGCGGGTGTAGCCGCTCTCCATGATCTCGGACATGGTGTTGAAATCCAGGATGGCGTCGCTGTTGATCATGAAGCAGTTCTGCAGTGGGGTCATCACGTCCTCCACCGTCTTGGTGCGCAGCTCCAGCGCTCCCTGGATCATGTTGAGCTCCTCCCTCACCAGGTCGTTGTAGGGCTCTGTCACCTTCAGCATCTCCACCAGCTTCTCCCGGTTGTAGACGGTGCCGATCTCCTGGCCCAGGATACAGTCCAGGAGCTTGCTGATGGGGTAGGACAACGGGAACGTCACCAGCATGAAGAACTTGGTGACCACGATGGTGTTGGCGCCCACGGCCAGCCCGTGCCGGGAGCAGAGCGCCTGCGGCACGATCTCTCCGAAGATGACGATGCCAATGGTGGAGGCCACCACGGCGCCAATGCCGGAGCCCGTCAGGTCGTCCAGCAGGATGGTGAGGGTGGTGTTGACCAGCACGTTGCCCAGCAGCAGCGAGCACAGCAGGTAGTTCCCTTTCCTGCGGATGGGCTCGATGCGGCGGGCGTAGCGCTTCTCCTTGTCAGTGCCGCAGTTCTGCACGATGCGCAGCTCCATGGGGTCCAGCGCCATCAGGCCCAGGTTGAGCCCGCTGAACATGCCCGACAGCACCAGCAGCCCTGCGATCAGAATCACCTGCAGCCACAGCGGCAGCAGCGACTTCTTCTCCTCCAGCACCACCACATGCCCATCCGGCCCTTGGTGCGGCAGCCAGGGCTGGCCGGGCCGGCGCTGCGAGCACAGCACGTAGGTCTTGGCGCGCTCGTCCTTGCGCAGCGGCTGCACCCGCACCCGCAGCAGCGCCGAGGTGTCGCGGGGCTCGGCGGGGCCCGGCCGCACCACCAGGTCCTGCGAGCGCTCGTGGCACGTGGCGTTGCCGCTCGAGGCGTTGCCGCCCGGCCGCAGCTCGGCGAAGGCCACGCGCTCGGCGGCCCGCGGGCCCAGTCCCAGCCCGTAGAGTCGCAGCAGGGCCTCGCTGCCCTCCGTGAGGCGGATGGGCCCGCGGGCCGCCCCCGCCGCGGGCTTCGTGCTCTCCTCCAGCCGCAGCCCCAGCACCACGGTGTCGGCCGCGGGCACGGCGCCGCCGGGCAGCGCCAGCAGCAGCAGCAGCGGCGGCAGGAACGGGCCCGGGGATAGCGGGGTGCCCCCACAGACGCCGCCGGCGCTCCCGCCGCCGCCGCTGCCCGCCGCCATGTTGGGCACTGGCGGGAGCGTCACGCACGGAGGACGCGCCCACGCGGTGACGTCACGCCCGAGGAGCACGCCCCCCGGCGATCGGCAGCCGCGCCCCTCCTCCGGAGAGGCGCGCGCTGGGCCACGCCCCCAGCGGTGATGTCACTCCGGCACGCCCTGGAGGAGGTCGGTGAGGTCACGCCCAGGGTGACGTCACTTATGGAACGCGACCCAGCAGAGGGACACTCTGGCCACGCCGCAGAAGAAAAGGCACTGCCCTCAGAGGTTACGTCACACAGAGACGTCCCCTCCCCACAGGTGTAGTAATGGTGTAGTACTCATGACTGCGTCCCATCGGCCAGACGCCTACAGGGATACGCCCCCAGCGGTGACGTCACACACAGGACCACATCCCTGGTTACTCGTCTGGCCGCACCCCCTCGGTGACACCTTTGGTGTGACGTCACAGACCCTGGGCTCCGCCCCTCAGCATGGGGAAGAGATCTTGGGGGGGGAACAACCCTGCGGTGACGTTACCTGCCAGACCACACCCACGCTGGGGGAGTCACATGGCTGGCCACGCTACCCTGGGGGGGCACAGACAGGGACACGCCCCCACTTGACATCACATATACGGCCACGCCCCGAGACGGCACGCATGTCCACGCCCCTTTGTGACATCATACGGAAAACCACGCCCCCACGGGGAACGCACGCGTGACCATGCCCCCTCTATGACATCATTCACGTGACCACACCCGCTACGCCCCCTCGGGGGCGTCATCCCCTACCCCCGCCCCCAGCCCCGGGCCTTAAAGGGGCCGATGGTGTCCTGGCTTTGCGGGGTGTCCCCCGGGGAACGGGACTCGGAGGGGATAGGAGGCACTGGGACCCGCTGGAGGGGCGGTGCGGAATCAGGTTAGAGGATCTTTGGGAACACCAGGATCCCGGGGGAATCAGGGCCTGGGCGCGGGGAATGTGACATAGAGATGCATTAGGAATTTGGAGGCGAGGGCACCAGGATCTGGGATGGCACCAGAAACTGGGACGGCATCAGCGCCTTGAGGAGCACCAGGACCTGAGGGACATCAGGATTTTGAGGAACACCAGAAGCTGGGGAGGCATCAGGACCTGGGGGACATCAAGATCTTGGGTAACACCAGGACCTGAGGGACATCAGGATTTTGAAAAACACCAGGATTTGGAGGGGCACCAGGACCTGGGGGCATCAGGATTTTGAGGAACACCAGAAGCAGGGGGAGCATCAGGACCTGGGGGAGAGCATTAAGAAGTGGAGGCGAGCGTTAGGACCCGATGGAGGGCAGAACTGGACGCGGAGGGGCACTAGGACCTGGGGTGGCACCAGGAGCTCTGGGGGGTGGCACTAGGACCCGGCAGAAGGAGGTCACCGAGCTCCGTGGGGGCTGCCATCACTGCCGCCGGAACTACATTACCCATCACTTCCCGCGCGCGTACAGTTGACAGACAGCTCATATAGCCAACCATCATTGGCAGCTCCGCTAGTGGGCGGGACCGGCGATGAGGGCCAGCCAATGGGCGCGCGGGACGGGCGGCGGTGCGGCGGGGGAAGATGGCGGCGGCGGGCCGGTGGCGGGTCGGGCTGGTCCTGCTGGCTGTGGCGCTGGGGCTCGGCGGGACGGGGGCCGAGCAGACCGAGGAGCACCTCAAACGCGAGCACTCGCTGTCAAAGCCGTACCAGGGTGAGCGGGGAGGGCGGGCGGTGGTGGCGGACGGCGCCCAGTGCCGGTGCCGGTGCCCGGTGCCGACAGTGCATGTGGGCCGCAGGTGTGGGCTCGGCCAGCTCGGGGCTGTGGGACCTGCTGGGCAACGCCATGGTCATGACCCAGTTCATTCGCCTCACCCCCGACGTGCAGAGCAAGCAGGGAGCCGTGTGGAACCGAGTGGTGAGCAGGGGGTTCCGGGGAGACGGTCGGGAGCGGAGGGAAACCGGGACGGGCCGGGGGAGAGGGTCGGGATCGGGACAGGAGGGGACCAGGAGCAGGACGGGGCAGCGGAATGAAAGAGAGGACAGGGTTGGGATTGGGACAGGTGGGATGGGTGAGGGGAGAGGATCAGGATCGGGACGGGACCAGGACCGGGACTAGGACCAGGGCAGTGGAATGAAAGAGGGGATAGGGTTGAGACTGGGACAGACAGGGACCGGGGGGACACTGGGATGGGATTGATGGGATAGGGTGGGATTGATGGGATGGGACAGGATGGGAGAGGGGAGAAGATCAGGACTGGGACCGGGGCAGGAGAGGATCAGGATCAGGACAGGAGGGGCTCAGGACCTGGACTGGGGCAGTGGAATGAGAGGGGAAAGGGTTGGGATTGGGGGAGGCAGGGACTGGGACTGAGGGAACACTGGGATGAGATGGGATGGGAGGGAAGGGGATGGGATGGGAGAGAGTATTGGAACTGGGGCAGGAGAGGATCGGCATTGGGACAGGAGAGGACCAGGAGTGGGATGGGGCAGTGGAATGAAAGAGGGGACAGGATTGGGATTGGGACAGGCAGGGACTGAGGACACTGGGATGGGATGGGATGAGATGGGGTGTGTTGGGGGAGAAGGTTGGGATCAGGACTGGGACTGGGGCAGGAGAGGATCAGGATCAGGACAGGTGGAGATCAGGACCTGGACTGGGGCAGTGGAATGAGAGGGGAAAGGGTTGGGATTGGGGGAGGCAGGGACTGGGACTGAGGGAACACTGGGATGAGATGGGATCAGATGGGATGGGAGGGGATGGGATGGGAGAGAGTATCGGAACTGGGGCAGGAGAGGATTGGCATTGGGACAGGAGGGCACCAGGAGTGGGATGGAGCAGCGGAATGAAAGAGGGGACAGGATTGGGATTGGGACAGGCGGGGACTGGGGGGACACTGGGATGGGAGGGGAGAGGGGAGAGTGTTGGGACCAAGGTCGAGACTGGGACCAAGGGAGGGTTAGGGTTTAGGAGAGGGTCAGGATCAGGGCAGGAGAGGATAGGGATCAGGACTGGGAGCAGAGCAGGAGAGGGTTGGGATCAGAAGCATAGTGGGATAAGGGGAGGGACAGGACGGCTGGGGGAGAGGATGTGGGATTAGGATGGGAAAGGGTCAGGACTGAGGTGGACATCGGGATGGGGTGGGGTCAATAGGAAGGGATGGGAACAATGGGATCAATGGGTACAAATCAATGGGTACAGTGGGATGGGATCAATGGGAACAAAGGATGGGATCCATGGGAACAAAGATGGGATCCATGGGAACAAGGGATGGGATCAACAGTAGCAATGGGAACAAAGGGAACAGTGGGATGGGGTGGGATGGGATGGGATGGGATGAGATGAGCTGGAGGACAGGGTCAGGATTGGGGCAAGAGGGAATTGGGAATGGGGAGGGCACTGAGATGGAGTCAATGGGATGGGATGGGAACAATGGGATCAATGGGAACAATGGGATCAATGAGATGGGGTGGATGGGATGGCATCAATGTGATCAACAGGATGGGATGGAGTGGATGGGATGGGATCAGTGGGATCGATGGGATGGGATGGGTTTGGAGGAGCTTGAGAAGGGGGTCAGGATTTGGAGCAGAAGTTTGGGATCAGGGGTCACTGGAATGGGAGAAGAGAGGGTCAGGATGGGGACAGGAGAGGGTTGGGATGGGGACAGGAGGGGATTGGGATCAGGAAAGACACCAGGATAAGGAGGGGAGGCTAGAGGAGACCAGAGTGGGTTACACAACATTGGGGGGTGATCGGGGGGCTGTAGAGACATGGGGATTGGGAATGTTTGGAGGTCTGGGCCAAGGAGATTCCCAAAATGAGAATGGGATTCCCAAAGCGGGAACTGGGGTTGGCTGGGGGGGACCATGGGGAGCGTTCATCACTTCAGCTCCCAGTTTCCCGTACAAGAGCTGAGCTCCCCTGGGAATTTGGGGTGGCCTGAAATGATGATGTTTTCAAAACCAAAGAATTCCATGGTTCCATGAAGTGTGTGGATTTCAGAATCCAACCTGCCTCACATTGGTTTGGGAAACAACCCTGGAAAATGATCCATTGTGCTCAGCTCTAGTTGCTCTAAAACACAGAGGGACACTTCTTCCTTGGAATTCTGGCTCCCAAAAAACCACTGTGAGTCCCTCAGCATGGGGAATTAATTGGCAGCTGACCAATAATTGCAATTATTAAAAATAAAGTCAGCTGCTGCTGAGGTTTCCCTGCTGCTTTCCCAGGAGTTGGTTTTATTGGAGTTGCTCCCTCGGTGTTTAACCCTTGGGTGACAACCAATTCCCTGGGATTAACAATGGTTTTTTGGGATTAACTATCCATGGTGCAGGACAGCCAAGGGAATGATGGATGTGGGTGAGGGAAACGGGGAAGGAGGGATGGTGTGGAGCAATTCCGGAATTTCCCACCTTTCCTCCTCTCTCCCAGCCCTGTTACCTGAGGGATTGGGAGATGCAGGTGCACTTCAAAATCCACGGGCAAGGCAAGAAGAACCTGAATGGAGATGGTTTCGCCATCTGGTACACCAAGGACAGGATGCAGCCGGGTAAGCACCGTCCCTGCCTTGGGAAAAGGGCTTGGGGGCACCTCGGGCACCTGGGAAAGGGCTTAGGGGACACTCTGGGCAGGGCTTGGAGCTACCTGGACTCATGGACAGATAATCCACAGGGATGGGAGTGCATGGTTGTTAAGAATTTTCCCAGCTCATTCTGTGATAACGAGTGACAAACACCGTCCTTGCCATGGGAAAAGGGGCTGGGGACACCTTGGACATGTTGGACAGGGCTTGGAGCCACCTGGACTTGGGGGACACCTTGGACACCTGTGAGAGAACTTGGGGGACACCTTGGGCACCTTGCACAGGGCTTGGAGCAACCTGACTCATGGAAAATATCCATAGGGATGGGAGTGGATGATGCTTAAGGACTTTGCCAATCCATAATAAGTGATAAACATTGTCCCTGTCAAGGGAAAAAGGGTTGGGGACACCTTGCACAGGGCTTGGAGCAACCTGGACTCATGGACAGATATCCACAGGGATGGGAGTGGATGGTCCTTAAGGATTTTCCCAACCCATTCTGTGATAATAAGTGACAAACACTGTCCCTTGGGAAAAGGGCTTGGGGGACACCTTGGACACGTTGGGCAGGGCTTGGGGGACACCTTGGACACCTGGGACAGGGCTTGGAGCTACCTGGACTCATGGAAAATATCCACAGGGATGGGAGTGGGTGGTCCTTAATGACTTTCCCAACTCATTCCATGATAATGAGTGACAAACACTGTCCTTGCCACAAGAAAAGGGGTTGGGGACACCTTGGACTCCTTGGACAGGGCTTGGGGGACACCTTGGGCACTTTGGACAGGGCTTGGAGCAACCTGGACTCATGGGAAAATTTCCACAGGAATGGGAGTAGCTGGTCCATGGGAAATTCCCAACCCAACTCACTCCGTGATAATGAGTGCCAAACACAATGCATGTCACAGGAAAAGGGCTTGGGGACGCCTTGGACACGTTGGACAGGGCTTGGAGCCACCTGGACTTGGGGGACACCTTGGACATGTTGGGCTTGGGGGGCACCTTGGGCACCTTGCACAGGGCTTGGAGCAACCTGGACTCATGGAAGATATCCGTGGGGATGGGAGTGGTTGGTCCTTAAGGATTTTCCCAACTCATTCTGTGATAATGAGTGACAAACGCCGTCTCTGCCATGGGAAAAGGGCTTGGGACACCTTGGACAGGGCTTGTGGACATCTTGGACAGGGCTTGGAGCTACTTGGATTTGGAGGACACCTTGGACGCACTGGACAGGGTTTGGGGGACACCTTGGGAAAATATCTGTGGGGATGGGAGTGGATGGTGCTTAAGGACTTTCCCAATACATAATAAGTGACAAACACTGTCCCTGCCATGGGAAAAGGGATTCTTGGACACCTTGGACGTGTTGGGTTTGAGGGACACCTTGGACACCTTGGACAGGGCTTGTAACTACCTGGACACATGGAAAATATCCACAGGGATGGGAATGGGTGACTCTTAAGAATTTTCCCAATCCATAATAAGTGACCAACACCATGCTTGCCATGGGAAAAGGGGTTGGGGACACCTTTGACAGGGCTTGGAGCAGCCTGGACTTATGGAAAATATCCACAGGGATGGGACTGGATGGTCCTTGGGATGTTCCCAACCCAACTCACTCCATGATAATGAGTGACAAACACAATTCCTGCCACGGGAAGAGGGGTTGGGGACACCTTGGACAGGGCTTGGAGCCACCTGGGCTTGGGTGATGCCTTGGACTCGCTGGACAGGGCTTGGAGCTACCTGGAAAAATTTCCACAGGGATGGGAGTGGGTGGTCCTTTAAACACTCATAACGAATGACAAACTGCTTGCCTGAGCTCCCCAACCTTATCCCAGCTTTTCTTTTCCCTGCCAGGACCTGTGTTTGGGAGCAAGGACAACTTCCTGGGGCTGGGCGTGTTCGTGGACACTTATCCCAATGAGGAGAAGCAGCAGGAGGTGAGACACACAGGATGGGTGACACTGGTGTCACACGCAGCTCTTTATCCTCGGAGCTCATTCCTGCTCCTCCTCCTCCTCTTCCCATTCCTTTTCCACAGGTTCTTTGGCAGGGAAAGCAGGAGAAGCTGGGGGTGGTTTTATGGGAAGAGGATTTTTCAGCTGAGCTGGTGGTGCCACGTCCATGCTAGGAGTTCTGCACTAGGAATAGGGTCTGAGTAAAGCCAGAGTAGAGGCTGAAGAGCTTTTCTGTGCTCCCAGGTGCTTCTCTGCCCCTTGGGAAGGTCTGAAAGTCATCACATTCCTGAGTTTTGGGGGCTTTGGTGGTGTCATTCCTGTGGAAAATGTTTAAAAGTCGTCACATTCGTGATTTTTGGGGGCTTTGATGGTGTCGTTCCTGTGGAAAAGGTTTAAAAGTCATCACATTCCTGATTTTTTGGGAGGTATGGTGGTGTCATTCCTGTGGAAAAAGTGGATAAATCCAGCTGGAGGGGCCTTGGGACAGGTGCCCTCACTTGGGCAGGGACACCTTCCACTGTCCCAGGGTGCTCCAGCCTGGCCTTGGACATTCCCAGGGATGGAGCAGCCTCCGTTTCCCTGAGAAATCCATTCGTGAAAACTTCACCACTCCAAAACCTTTCCCTAATTCCTATTAGGGGATTATTATCCCCTAAAAACCAATGTTTCCCCCCAATATTTGATACCTTGCAACCTCTGAGCACAGCTGGAGTAACTCCCAGCTTTTATCCCAACACCCAAACCCTCCAGCTCCCACTCTGTGCTGGGAAAAGCCAATCCAGGGCTTTTCTGGGATAAAGGGACTCAGAATGGGTCTTAATTAGAGGAAATAATTAACAGAATGTGGGAGCAGGAGCTGCAGGGGGGTCAAGCCCTGGGAGAAGCTGTTGGGGAGGTTCTCAGCTGCTCATTCCCATCTCCAAAAGGGACAAAAAGAGATCCAAAGGATCAAAAAGGGCTCCAAAAAGGAGAAAAAGAGTTCCAAAAAAGCTCCAAAAAAAGGTCAAAAAAAGCTCCAAAAGCAGCCTCCAAAAGGACAGAAAGACCTCTAAAAGATCAAAAAAAAGCTTCAAAAATGAGAAAAATATCTCCAAAAAGGAAAAGAAGAGCTCCAAAAGGCCAAGAAGAGCTCCAAAAAGTCTAAAAAGGTCTCCAAAAGGAGAAAAAGCAGGATTTTATTCCCGACAGATCCTTGGCCACTCCCGTGCTGGGTATCCTGGGATTTTTGGCACTGACCCCTCCCATCACCTTGGAGCACTCCAGGGGGAATTTCCCGGGATTTTTGTCATATCCCAGAATTTTCAGCACTGACCCCTCCCTCCCTTGGCTGCTCCCATCACCCTGGACCGCTCCAGGGGGGAATGTCCCAGGATTTGGGCATATCCCGGGATTTTTGGTACTAACCCCTCCCTGCCCTCGCTGCTCCAGGGGGTATTTCCTGGGATTTTTGGCACTGACCCCTCCCTCCCCTGGCTGCTCCCATCACTCTGGAGCGCTGCAGGGGGAATTTCCTGGGATTTTTGGCACTGACTCCTCCCTCCCCTGGCTGCTCTGGAGCGCTCCAGGGGGGAATTTCCTGGGATTTGGGGGCCCTGCGGGGCTTTGTGACCCTGTTGCTCTGTGCTCTCTCCTGCTTTGTGCTAACCCCGGAGGGCAGGCTCAGAAGAGGAGGTACAGCCCTGGAAACCAGGTACTGCCTCCTGTGGGAATTCCCTGATCCCAAACCGGGGACAGGCTGCATGGAATGGGGATCCCAGAGCCACATTGCTGGGATCTGAGCCTGAGGGATGGAGCGGGGTCACCCCGGTGTTTTCTGAGCAGATGTTTGGGGTTTGGGATCCACAGGGGTGGAGTGGGGTTGTACTGGTCTTTTCTGAGCAGATTTTGGGGAAGGAAGGAGTTTGGGATCTGTAGGGATGGAGCAGGGTCATGCCGGTGTTTTCTGAGCAGATTTTTGGGGTTTGGGATCCAAAGGGATAGAGTGCGATGGTGCCAGTGTGGTGTGGAGCAGATTTTGGGATGAAGGAGTTTGGGATCCATAGGGGTAGAGCGGGGTCATCCCAGTGGTTTTTGGTCAGATTTTTGGGGTTTGGGATGCACAGGGATGGGTTGGTGTCCTGTTGGACAGATTATTTGGGATGAAGGAGTTTAGGGTCCATGGAGATGGAGCAGGGTCATCCCAGTGTTTTCTGAGCAGATTTGGGGATGAAGGAGTTTGGGATGGAGCAGGATGGTGCCAGTGTCTCGTTGAGCAGATTTTTGGGATAAAGTAATTTGGGGTCAGGGATGGAGCGGGGTCATCCCTGTGTTTTCTGAGCAGATTTTCAGGGTTTGGGATCCATGGGGATGGAGTGGGGTCATCCTGGTGATTTCAGAGTAGATTTTGGGGGTTTGGGATTCATGGGGATGGAGTAGGATGGTGCTGGTTTATTGTTGAGCAGATTTGGGGATGAAGGAGTTTGGGGTGAGGGATGCAGCAGGGCCGTGCCGATGTTTTCTGAGCAGATTTTCGGGGTTTGGGATCCATAGGAGTGGAGCAGGATCATCCTGGTGTTTCTTTGAACAGGTTACTTGGGATGAAGGAGTTTGGTATCCACAGGGATGGAGCAGGGTCGTCCCAGTGTTTTTTTGATGAGGTTACTTGGGATGAAGGAGTTTGGGATCCATAGAAGTGGAGCAGGGTTGTCCCAGTGTTTTTTGGTCAGATTTTTGGGGTTTGGGATGCACAGGGATGGGTTGGTGTCCTGTTGGACAGATTATTTGGGATGAAGGAGTTTGGGATCTGTAGGGATGGAGTGTGGTCATGCTGGTGTTTTCTGAGCAGATTTTTGGGGTTGGGATCCACAGGGATGGAGCAGGGTCATCCAAGCGGTTTTTTGAGCAGATTTGGGGATGAAGGAGTTTGGGATCCATACGGGTGGAGCAGGGTCATCCCAGTGTTTTTTTGTCAGATTTTTGGGGTTTGGGATGCACAGGGATGGAGCGGGGTCATCCCAGTGTTTCCTGAGCAGATTTGAGGATGAAGGAGTTTGGGATCCATAGGGGTGGAGCGGGGTCGTCCTAGTGGTTTTTGGTCAGATTTTTGGGGTTTGGGATGCACAGGGATAGGTTGGTGTCCTGTTGGACAGATTATTTGGGATAAGGGAGTTTAGGATCCATGGGGTCATGCCGGTGTTTTCTGAGCACATTTTTGGGGTTTGGGATCTATAGGGATGGAGCGGGGTCATCCCAGTATTTCCTGAGCAGATTTGGGGATGAAGGAGTTTGGGATCCGTAGGGATGGAGCAGGATGGTGCCAGTGTTTCATTAAGCAGATTTTTGGGATGTAATTAATGTAATTTGGGGTCAGGGATGGAGCGGGGTCATCCCAGTGTTTTCTGAGCAGATTTCTGGGATTTGGGATCCATGGGGATGGAGTAGAATGGTGCTGGTTTCTTGTTGAGCAGATTTGAGGATGAAGGAGTTTGGGGTCAGGGATGGAGCACGATTGTGCTGGTGTCTCATGGAGCAGGTTTTGGAGAATGAAGGAGTTTGGTATCCACAGGGATGGAGCAGGGTCATCCCAGTGTTTTCTGAGCAGATTTCCAGGGTTTGGGATCCAGAGGGATGGAGTGGGATCGTGCCAGTGTCGTGTGGAGCAGATTTTGGGGATGAAGGAGTTTGAGGTCAGGGTTGGAGCAGGGTCACCCCAGTGTTTCCTGAGCAGATTTCTGGGGTTTGGGATTGGGGCTGGAGCAGGGTCATTCCGGTGTTTTTGAAGCACAGTTTTGGAGTTTGGGATCCATGGGGATGGAGCAGGATGGTGCCAGTGTCATGTGGAGCAGATTTTGGGGGATGAAGGAGTTTGGGATCCACAGGGATGGAGTGGGGTCATCCCAGTGTTTTCTGAGCAGATTTTTTGAGTTTGAGATCCACAGGGATGAAAACAGGGCTGGGCTGGTGTCTGTGAGCAGATTATTGGGATAACAGAGTTTGGGATCCATAGGAATGGTGCTGGTGTCTGGTGGAGCAGATTTTGGGATTGAAGGAGCTTGGGATCCCTGAGGGTGAAGGAGTTTGGGATCATTCCAGGGATGCTTTGAGCCAATCCCTGTGGGGTTGAAGGACTTGGGGATCATTCCAGGGTTGTTTTGAGCAGACCTATGTGCAGTGAAGGACTTTGGGATCATTCCAGCATTGTGCTGAGCAGATCCCTGTGGGTTCCAAGGACTTTGGGATCATTCCAGCATTGTGCTGAGCAGATCTATGTGGGGTGAAGACTTTGGGATCATTCCAGGGTTGTGCTGAGCAGATCCCTGAGGGTTAAAGGACTTTGGGATATTCCAGGTTTGCTTTGAGCCATTCCCTGTGGGGTTAATGATTTGGGGCTCTCATTTCTGGATTCTCTCTGGGATCCAAGGCTCCTCCCGATTCAGATCCCCGTTTTTTCCCCTCTGCAGCGCGTGTTCCCCTACATCTCGGCCATGGTGAACAACGGCTCGCTGACCTACGACCACGACCGCGACGGGCGCCCCACGGAGCTGGGCGGCTGCACGCCATGGTGCGCAACTCAACCACGACACCTTCCTGGTCATCCGCTAGTCAAGAGGAGGCTGACGGTGAGTGGGGGTTATACCAGACCCAGAGTGTGCAGGAGGCTGGCAGTGAGTGTGGGTTATCCCAGACCCAGAGTGTGCAGGATGGCTGGCAGTGAGTGTGGGGTTATCCCAAATCCAGAGTGTGCACGAGGCTGACAGTGAGTGTGGGTTTTATCCCAGTTCTAGAGTGTGCACGAGGCTGGCAGTGAGTGTGGGTTTTATCCCAGTTCTAGAGTGTGCACGAGGCTGGCAGTGAGAGTGGGTTTTATCCCCCCAAATGCGGAGTGTGCAGGAGGCTGGCAGTGAGAGTGGGTTTTATCACTCAGATCCAGAGTTTTCAGGACTTCTGAATGACAGGACGGTGTGATTGCACAGAAGCCATTTATTGTTTACATTGCACTGCAGTTACAGATTCTAGGGCTGCTGTTCACCCATTTCTGGATTGGTTGCTCTGCTTTGTCCACAAGGCTGGCACGTGTCCGTCAGGGAATTCGACTGGCTACTGTCGAGCTGTCCATGGGTTAAGGTCTTAAAGAGCCAAGAGCAGTTTCTGGTTAACATAAAGTTGTTTATTATATAAATGCATCAGTCCCAAAGGCAGAGGGTTCTAAATGTGATCTTACTAAAAGCCATGAGGTTTGAGGTCCCAGCAGGGGACAAACAGCCTGACAAAGAGTCCTGGCTGATGAAGCAAAGGCAGTGTCCTGGCCTATAGCATCGTGCCTTTTGGGAGTGGAGCTGATGTCTTAACCCCAATAAGCTACCCTTAACCCAATAAGCTACTCCAGTGGAGAAGCTGCTTGGGAAACTAGGCAAAGCAGTCAAGCTCACACATCCACGCACGCCACGTGGGTAGCTCAGCAGGAGAGGCAAGGTGGCCTTTTGCCTTGATCAGTTCCAGCCAGGTTTATTTCCAGGTGCTGAAGGGGGATCCAGAGCACAAAAAGGGTGATCATGTGCTGGTTCTTGGCTTAAGTATTAAGTAACTTCAGCAGCCAGTGACCTTGGGGCACGGGGGCAGTGCAAAGAGCAGGGAAGGTCAGTGACCTATAGGGGAACGGGGCCGGTCACTGTGGTCCCACAATCAATGGAGACACCGAGGAAAGGAGAAACCAAAGGGTCAGGGGCATTAGGGGGACCCAGGGCAAACCATTGTGCACAGAGCACCATTGGGAAATCCTTTCTCAGGCTAGGCAGGTGACTGATTTATCCTGCTAAGGCCAGATCCTGGGTGTTATGTCAGGGGGCTGCAGGGACTCCACACCAGCCCACAGGGGAGAGAGGGAGATAAAAAGAGAGAGAGAGAGAGTCCAGGCTGATGAAGGAAAGGCTGTTTCCTGGCCCACAGAGAGAACGAGAGAGTCTGGGCCACAGAACAAAAGCAATTTCCTGGTCCATAAAGAGAGAGAGTCCAGGCTGATGAAGCAAAGGCAGTTTCCTGGTGCACAGAGAGAGTGAGCCCCGTTCCCCAGCAGCATTCTGAGCAGCAGGGCTGCACAGCAGAAGCAGCTGCAGCAGCAGCAACAGCACCCCAATGGCAACCCCAGCAGCAACCTGACAGAGCTCTGGCAGCAGCTCCCCGGCAAAGCCCTGTTCCCTCATTGTAAATGGTGAAGAAGGTGAGGATCAGTCGAGGAATTGATCAATGCCATTGCCCAGAAACAGGGCTTTTTATCCATAAATTGTAAATACATATTCGTATCCCTATCTACAGGTTACCCAATCAGCGAATCCAATCAGCTACCAGTTCTAGAACATTCTCTTTACACCAATCTGAACCTGATTCTGAAAGTGCGAAAACTGTGAAAAACTACGACGAATAATATCAAAACCTACACATCTATTAATGTAAAGGGTTGTGTCTCATCCACGTGAAAGAACTGTAAGCAATGTTGTACTATATTTTTCTTATGTCTAAAGTGGAGTTACCAGGCCTTAGGTCTCTGGGCCTTGTGCTGGCTGACAGCTTCTTAAGACCCTTAGGGTATATTTACCTAAAACTAAACCTAAGCTTCTACTTCATGTTTATGTGACTTAATGTATTTTAAGTTCTCTAAAGGCTTCATTCAACCCCGCATTTCTCTCTCTCTGGGGAACCCAGGGAGACTGATAGATACTGCAACAGGCTCCAGTTCAGAGCCTTCATGGCCTCCTTTATCTCATTCTTGTTGTTGGTATCCTTGTTCCTCAGGCTCTTTCTCTTATTTTTGGCCCTGTTGTCTTCTCAGTAACCTTGATGAGTTAATTTGAGGGTTTTGATCACAAAACCACAGGTGGTTTGCTAAGATCACTTACAAACACTTTGACTGGTGCACAGAATGACCTGACTTATGCAGATACATTGCCACAGGGGGGGAATTTGCTTTTTTCCTAAAGTCACCCTAGGACAGCTGCTCTGCTTTGTTCACAAGGCCGGCACATGTCCCTTAGAGAATTTGATTGGCCATAGTTCTGAGCCTTCATGGCCTCCTTTATCTCATTCTTGTTGTCTTGGTATGTGGCTTTGTTATTTCTAGCCAGGTGTGGACAGAAGAATGCTGGACACATTGGTATCTTGTTCAGACTGTTATTATTTCTTATCTAAGTTGCAGTTTCACAAGGTGTGAGCTCTGTCTAACAAAGCAAGGAAATGGCTCCTTCTAACTTGTTTCAAGGACTTTTAAACAATAAGCAAAACCAATTAAAACCCGACACCTAAGTTATTTTTATTTATAACCCAATTAAAGATCACTCATGTCCACAATGCAGGCTTTCACTACTAACCAACCAGAAAAGATCACCAAAACCGAGAAGAAGGAGGAAAAAAAAGTGAAGGACTCAGGCATACCCAAATCCCTCCATATTATCCCTCATATATATATTACCATATTCTATATCCTAAAACCCCAAACCTAAAATATTTCACCCTATACACACACATGCTCTCGGTGCTCTCACTCAGCTTTGGAAGCCGTTTCCATGGCCTCAAGTCAAAGGCAGTGCCCATCTGAGGGTCCTAGCTGTCAAAGCAGAAATCTGATATTTCAGCATCCAGGGTTCCAACACGTGGCCTCCTTTATCTCATTCTTGTTGTCTTGGTATCCTTGTTCCTCAGACTCTTCCTCTTATTTTTGGCCCTGTTGTCTCAGTAACCTTGATGAATTCCTGAGGGTTCTGATCACAAAACCCACAGGTGGTTTTTTTTGTAAGATCACTTACAAACACTTTGGCTGGAGCACAGAATGGCCTGAGTTGTGCAGATACATTGCTGCAAGAGTGGGAATTTGGTTTTCCCCTCCCTGGAGGTTCCCATGGGGGCTCAGGGAGCCGCTGCCTCGGCAGGTGCTGATCGACATCGACGGCAAACACGAGTGGAGGGACTGCATCGACGTGCCGGGCGTGCGCCTGCCCCGCGGGTACTACTTTGGGACATCCTCAGTCACTGGGGACTCTCAGGTATGGCTCTGGGGGACTAGGGGCTCCAGGGGGATTCCTGAGTGGATTTTGGGGCTCCAGGTAGGATTTGGGGGCTCCAGGTGGGATTCCCAGCTGGATTTGAGGGCACCAGGTGGGATTTGGAGGCTCCAGGAGGAATTCCCAAGTGGATTTGGGGGCTCCAGGGGGAATTGGAGGGCCCCAGGTGGGATTTGAGGGCTCCAGGAGGGATTCCCAGGTGGAGTTGGGGTTCCAGGTGGGATTTTGGGGCTCAAGGTGGGATTCCCGAGTAGATTTGGGGCCCCAGGAGGAATTCGCAGGTGGATTTGGGGGCACCAGATGGATTTTGGGGCTCCAGGAGGGATTGAGGGCCTCCAGGTAGGATCTGGGGGCTCCAGGAGGAATTTCCAGGTGGATTGGGGGGCTCCAGGGGGGATTGGGGGGGCTGCAGATGGGATTTGAGGGCTCCAAGTGGGATTCCCAAGTGGATTTGGGGGCTCCAGGTGGGATTCCTGGGTGGATTTGGGGCTGCAGGTGCAGTTTGGGCCTTGAGGATCTTTCCCTGCTTTGAGGATGCCAGCAGGAGCCCCAAGCTTTGGGTGCCAAGGGCTTGTCCCACTTTTCCTTGAGTTCCTGTGGATCCCCAGCCTTGGGAGGAGTAAAAGCTTGGGGTGGGCAGGGAATAAACTGGGATGGGCATAGAATAAAACCTTGGGATGAGCATGGAATAAGCTGGGATGGGCATGGAATAAGCTGGGATGGGCATGGAATAAACTGGAATGGGCATGGAATAAAACCAGGATGAGCCTGGAATTAAACCTGGCCCAGCCCCGGAGCTGGGATACCCCAAAAGCAGGAGCTGCTGGCATTGTCACCAATGTCCCAAGAGCCACCTTCTCCCTGGGTGTTTCCTTTTGGGTTTCCCAGCCCCAGAGAATCAATCCCCTGGCTGTTATTTCGGGCAGGAGCAGCATTCCCATTCCAGGGAATGATTTTGGATTAGGGTTTACAAAACCCTTTTTATTTCCCTCACCGAGCCGGACGCTGTTCCTTTCCCTCTTCCAGAGGTTTTCAGCCCCCTTCAAGTTCTGCTCCCACAAAAACTCATTCCTGGGCTCCGACAAAAGCTCCTTTTCCCTCCCAGATCCCAGAGCCATGTGAGGCCACTGGCAGCACATTCCTTTGGCTTTCGAACTGGTTTTAACTCCGATAATCTCCCAGCTTTGGGCTGGGTTTGAGTTTCTGAGGCAGCTTTGAAGATTCCTGCTGGCCTCGGGAACAGTCCCTCCTCTCCAGGGATGGCATCCCACAGAATTCCAACCCCAGGACGCGTTTCTGCTGCCTTTTGCAGACAACCACGACATCATCTCCCTGAAGCTGTACCAGCTGACGGTGGAGCGGACACCGGAGGAGGAGAAGCGAGATAGGGAAGTGTTCTTGCCGGTCGTGGACAACCTGAAGCTGCCAGGAAGTGAGTGGGAGCTGGGGAAGTTGGGAGCAGCAGGGATTTGGAGCTGTGGAGGAAAAACAGGGCCTGATTTTGGGGTCACGCAAAGATCTGCACCATGAGGGTGTGAGACCGCCACGGTGGGCTTGGGATGTGGGAGGGAGATGGATAATGTGCCATCCCAAAATCTCAATATCCAATCCCAGAATCCCACACTCCCATCTCAAACTCCTATCCCAAAATCCCATCCCAGAATCCCAAAGTCCCATCCCAAAATCACACACTCCAAAATCCCACACTCCCAAATTCCACACTCCTGTTCTAAGCTCCCATCCCAAAATCCCAGAATCCCATCTCAAAATCCCACCCTCCTATCTCATACTCCAAAATCCCATACTCCTGTCCCGAACTCCCATCCCAAAATCCCATCCCAAAATCTCACACTCCTATCCCAGAATCTCAAACTCCAAAATCCTGAACTCCAAAATCCCACACTCCCATGTCAAAATCCCATACTCCCAGAATCCCACACTCCCAAATCCCAAACTCCAAACTCCCATCCCAAACTCCTACCACGAGGCACCGAGCCCGGCCGTGGCTGTGTGGGACGGTCCAACCTCTCGGGGCCGGGAATCCTGCGGGACTCCTGCGGGGCCTCAGCGCTGTTTCCCCGCCTCTGCCCCGCAGTGGAGGCGCCGCTGGAGCCCATGAGCGGCCTCGCCCTCTTCCTCATCGTCTTCTTCTCGCTGGTGGCCATCGTCTTCGCCATCGTCATCGGCATCATCGTCTACAACAAGTGGCAGGAGCAGAGCCGCAAACATTTCTATTGACTCGGCAGTTCCTGGCACGGCCCATCCCCGTGCCAGCGCGGGAGGGACCGGCCCTGGTGGCAGCAGGGAACGCCCAAACCCCGGCGGGCACGGCCGCGGCTCCCGGTGGGACCCGGATCCGGGTGGGAGCGGGAACGGGGCCGGAGCCGTGCCAGGGAGCGCCGGCGCGGGCAGGAGCTGGCGGCGGGACGGTGGCAGCCCGGCTGACGGTGGCCCTGCCTTCTCCGCTGCATTCCTGCTGGGAGCCCTCGCCGGCAGCGCCCGCAGAGACTTCCCAGCGCCTCCTCCCGTTCCCGTGCTCAGGCTACGGCTGCCATCCAGCGCTGCCTTCGGAACCGGCCCCGGACCATTTGCTCCGGGCCGGGAGGAGCCGGGTGCCGATGGTTCTCCCAGAGAGACGAGTTTTCCCGGCTGAACGAGCTGCGAGAGCCGCCTGGCTGCTGCCCCCTCCTCACTCGGGGGCTTCCCACTCCCCATTGCCCAGCATGCGGCTGCCTCTGCCTGCCATGTCCTGGCTCCGGGCAGCGCTGGCCCCTCGGAGCTCGCCGCGTCCCGGAGGCCTCCGAGGAGCGGGAGCGGAGCCTCCGGGGCCATTCCCGAATCTCTCGCTGCCCGCCAGGGAGCCGGGGCCCTTCCTGCCTCAGGCACTGCTGGGCACAGGGACTGCCCGCCCCGGCCGCTCCTTCGCCCCCGCAAGAGGGGTCACCGGGTACCCAGAGGGGTCAGCAGAGGGGGACGTTGGATCAGGGGTGCCTTGGGGACTCGGGCTTCGGGATGGCAACGCCCTCCTGGCCGGGATTCGGGAGAGCAGAGTGCAGCTCGGCGGCTTTCCAGGATATTCCCAGCCAGGACAGGTCCCCGGTGGGGGTGGTCTCGGTGGCCGCTGGGCAAGGAGAGGACTGGGGGGATATTCCACGCTGGCCCCGGGGTGCTGGCAGCTGTTTCCAAGTGCCCAGAGCACTGCCCAGTGGCACCCGAGCGGGGATTTCCCGGTGCTGTGCCTCTTGTCTCGGCCTGACCGGCGGGATCCGATGGCGCGTGCCTCTCCCTGGAGCTGCAGCCGGTGTTTGGAAGAAACGCTGAGGGCCGTGAGTGCCATGGCCACCCTGGTCCTTGTCACTGGGGCCATTTCCTGCCCAGAGGGATTCCCTGCAGCTGGGGGCTGTGTCCTGGTGTGGTGGGACTGCCCAGCAAATGCTTGTGGGGGCCGGGGGTCAGGGGGGCTCTGTCCCTCTGCCCATGGGGGAGGCTTGGGGGGTGGGTTCTCCATCCCTCTGAGACCAGGGAACACTCGGAGGCGTCTGTGTCCCTCTCAGCCCTGGGGTGACCGCCCCGAGCACCCCCCAGTGTGACACGGACAGAGACCGCCCCAGCCCCGATCGGGCCCCGCCAGGAGAGGACTGAAGCCCCCCCAGCACAGCCCAGGATGGAGGGGGACGGAGACAAGCCCGGGCCATCCGTGCTCCCCGGCCCCGATTCGGGCCGGGGTCCCGTCCTCCTCTGCCGTGGCCAGGGTGGGGGCTTTGCGGTTTGTTTGCATGGCAAAGGACCTGTCGGGGAAGAAAAGATCAGTCAGAACACTGGATGTGTTTCTTTGCAATTTTGATTTTGTCCTTACCTTTGGCAGGCCGGGGCGGTGGACAAACCCCTCCGATTTGGGGGGCCCGGCGTGGTCTCGATCCCGGCACCGTTGTCCTCACCCCGGGGGGATGCTCTGTCGCCGTCTGTCGTCCTTGCCCTGGAGGAGGCCTGGGGGGCGTGCTGTCTCCATCGTCCTCGCCCCGGGGGGATGGGGGGATGCTCCCTCGGTGTTCGTCTTCCTCGTCCCCCGGGGGGACGCTTGCCGCTTGCCCCGGTGTCCGGTGTCCCTCCGCCTCACCCCGCGGCTGTCTCTGTCATCGTCGCCCCGGGGGATGCTCTGTCGCTGTCCGCCGTCCTCGCCCCGGGAGATGCTCCCTCGGTGTCCGTCCTTCCCCCTAAGGCCCGGCGGTCCCAGGGCACCCGGGGCTCTCCCTCTCCACGTCCCGCCGCGATCCGGGATCGGGCGCAGAGGGGCCGGCGCCGCTCCCGCTGCCCTCCCAGGCACACTGCCCCGGGCAGTGCCGGAGCGCCTCGGGGACTCCCCTGCAGAGTCCCCGTGGCGCTGCGGCACTCTGACCTCCGGGGGATGCTCCGTCGGTGTCCGTCGTTCTGTAGCCCCCGGGGGATGCTCCGGCGGCTGTCCACCCGCCTCACCTTAGGGTGTCCCCGTCCTCCTCGGCCCGGGGGAGGCTCCAGCTGGTCTCCGTCGTCGTCTGTGCCCGATCCCGGCACCGTTTTCCTCGCCCCGCGGGGATGCTCCGGCGGGTTTCCGTTGTCGTTGCTCTGGGGGGATGCTCCGTCCATGTCCGTCGTCTGCACCTCGGGGGTCAGGCATGCGCCGGCCGGTGTCAGTCGTCGTCTATGCCCAATCTCGGGATCGTCGTCCTCGCCCCGGGGGATGCTTTGTCGGTGTCCGTCGTCATTGCCCAGGGGAGATGCTCGCCCGGGTGTCCGTCTGCCTCACCCCAGGGCTGTCACGGTCCTCCTTGCCCCGGGGGGGATTGTCTGTGCAGTCCGTCCTCCTTGTCCCGGGGAGATGCTCCGGCCGGTGTCTGTCGTCCTCACCCCGGGGAATGCTCTGTGGTGTCCGTCGTTCCTTAGCCCCCGGGGGATGCTCCGTCGGTGTCCGTCGTCCTGTAGCCCCCGGGGGATGCTCCGGCGGGTGTCCCTCCCTCCCCGTGCACACCCCAGGACAGGATCGGGCACAGAGGCGCCGTTGGCGCTCCCACCTCCCTCCCGGCCACCCGCACCCTCCCCTCCGGGCCGGTGGCGCCTCAGGGGCGCCCCCGGGGCTGCGCTGCCACCCTCCCGTCGAGGATGCCGCCCGGAGCCGCGCTGGCGCCCCCCGCCCCCTTTTATAGTCCGGGCAAGGCCCGCCCTGTCAGCGGCAGCCAATGGGAGCTCAGTGACGCATCCGGTGGAGGGACGGAGCGTCTCCGCCCTTTGT